>OX104067.1:3441666-3586146 GCA_944474145.2 Dicrocoelium dendriticum | reverse complement strand
TGATGGCCCTGGACGTGGTGAACTAACGCCACTGAAGAGAGAAGTGGGCGCACGTGCGTATGTTGCTGCAGCAGGTCTTTTGGGTATGGTGGGATGCGCGGCATCTTCGTCATCGGAGCTAGAACGGACTGGCCGGCGTCTAAGGAGAAATAAAAAACACCATACTCACATTGCACGCTTAGCTGGAAGGCCCATCGGAATTGTATCGTCTGTGAATGGCAGCATGACGCGCTCTGATTGACGTTCCATTTCTCGGGCACGCTGGAAGCTAACTAACGAGGTGGCTTAATATAACAAAGACTTACTCGTGCTAACGATGATGGACACTGCAGTGCTGGCCACATCGACATCGAGCGCAGCGTGGTTTTTCACCGCTGCATAGTAGTGCGTACCCCGCACGGAAGCTATTTGGGAGGACGCACCTTCTTCTCTAAGCCATGTATTACTGGTAATAGTTATTAACTCCTCGGAGTCAAGGAGTTTGACAATGCTGTATCCTTGAAAAGCCATCGGCGCTGAAAAAGAAAGACATTAATATTTAGGGTGTATAACTGTGTGGCATAGGGTAAATTACAAGGAAACCGTTCAAGGGAGAACAGATACACTTGAATAGAATATGACAGGCTGAGAAGCTACATACCTCTGCTGACAATTGCGATGCGCGGCAGATGTACGCCGTTGAGGAATCCATGCTATGGGTGAACAGACTACGGCGATTCATAAATTCCCGGCATTGCACGACCATGTTACCAGACACATTCACAGACACATCTGTTAGCACTCTCGGTATTCCATCAATGATGACCACGTTATCCGGCTTCACTGTGGAAAACAATATGCCTTGCAAACGAAACACTTTTGACCCTTTTATGTGCACACCTTACATTCCCACCAGTGCATCCGCTGCTGAAAGTAGGAGGAAGTTGCTCCACTTCCGACGTACGCCGCTTGATTTGAGCAACCGGGCGCTTGGAATTGTGAATCAAGCGCTTGATGGAAAACAAGTGAGACCCAAAGGGAAATGCTGAGAAGCTGTCTAAAGTCCTCATCTTCTGTAATTCAGCGGTTAGATGAACCAGTGAGTACACGTTCCACGTCGGCTCACTGGGATCATAAAGATCAAAGTAATCATGTAAAAATACATGACTTAAAGGAAGAAGAAACTGAAATAAGGCAGTGTGAAGGTGAGGGAGGCACATAATATAAATAGCGAATGAGAGATCGAGAAAGTTATGGTAGTAAGCCTCAGACAACACCCCGATTGAACACGTTAGTCCGGCGTAGAGCAAAAACTGACGCAACTCAGTTGCCATCCAAGATCGGTATTCATCCAGTGATCGAAGCTTACGTGGATAGTCCGATGTCCAGGAAGGTCCGCAGTCTTGCAACCGTTCGGTTGCTAAAATCAAGCGTTCCCTGCGCAGTCGAAATCCTTTGTCCACGAGCGAAGTGAGCTAGATTTTTATCCATCTGCGTGTTACACCCAAACATACTGAATGCATTTAGTCAATTGGAAAGTCCTCAAACAAATCTACTTTTAAAGCAGCAAAAGGCGACGGTTGGCTGACCTTCCTTCGAACGGATGCATTCTTACGCAGTGTGCTATCCATAAGTGGGTATGTCACCTTCCGGCTCATATACTCATCACGCTGGGTGCATTTGTCACAGCTGTAATAACCCGAGTGTTCCTTATACCTTTCACAAAAGCGCGTGCAGGGGTGTTAGATATAACGACTTTCAGGTGGAATAATCCATCGCTTTGCAAAAAGCAGACCCCATCAATCGTGTCGAACAAATAATTGTCCACGTCGTTCGGTTGTGAGATCCCAATATAAACATCAACAATGAATGGATTTGTAAAAACTGGCTTTATGACACGACACAAGGTAGGCCATATATGCATCTTGGATGCATTAAAAGGTATAAATCCGCCAAGATGCAACTGATAGTCAACAGTGGCAGCGGCGGCGAGCGAAAGAGCAGAGCACACACGCTGTAAACCTCTCAGCAGACCTACGTGACCGTAAATGCCCGGTGCAACAACGCGTATGCGGGAGTTCCGTGGGGTGCGCATCAGCGTCCGGTAATCCTTTGGCAAAAATGGCATCCACGGTTGCACAAGCTCCAACAGTAGATGAACACATGATGCTGATACCTGAGATTTCGAAATCAATTTTCTCAAGTTATGGACTACTTCATCGGGGTCCCTGTCATCTTCACAGCAGTTGGTAACGTTAGTAGATGGCTGGACTGTGTAAGCAATGATATTTAATATATGTTGAATATCCGCACACCCTTCTGTCGTTTAGCTGCTGACAACCGAAGCACTTCTTCGTAGCTGAATCCTGAAGCCATTGTTTTTGCTGCACGGTAAATGGTGCTACGAGACCGAAACTGTATAGTTAATTGATAACTTTGTCGACGTGACATGCTGAAAATGAACACATGTATTAAACAAGCTATAACAGGAAAACCTAATAGATGCGCCTGCGGAAACGCAGTTTCAAGGGAGCTACGCAATAGCGTAAAACCAAACGGTATCAGCGACCAAGGTTACAAAACCGAAACTGGCCAAATAAAACGACCTGCCGATGCATTAAAACCACTGCGGTTACGGTCAAACAATATGAAATATAATGCATACCAACCATTAATTTATTAACAAATGTAAACCTAAATGCAATTAGCTGCAAGTAATGCGTCACTTAACTTAACCGACCCAGCAGGGACTGCTAGAGCAGGATACGTGGGCATTAATTGATTGGACAGGGTGTGATGCGGTCTTTGTTTTATGTCCATCAGTATTTCAAAGTTCGCCAACTCCTGGTTCAACGACCCGCCGAAGAGGGAACACTCACGGGATAATCCTATCTTTCCAGTCCCGCTTGAACTTGAACTTGAAGTATTTTGACGCTTTGTTGACGTCTTGAAGGGTAGGATATGGCTCTGGAAAGCAAATGGGAGATCATTCCGGGGTAAGTTGTAAAATCGATTGAAACTATAGGCAACCACGGCCAATTGAACGGTCAAACCGGAGTGTAGAGTTCATAATGAAAAATTGTTCTGGCCGTGTATCATTGTTCATTGAGTTCAATGAGTTGTAGAGTGCAGGAAAGAAACCCCTTATCAGCCCCATCTATTCCGTATTTTACTGGGTTAGCTGCGTGTCGTTACAGTACGACGTTCCTCGAGGTTTCATCGCAAATGCAGTGCCAGCCGGCGGCACGACTTATTAGTACGCAGGCGGTAATTAGTGCAAGGAAACGTTACTTTCCCAGAGACATAAACACCTCGCTGGCCACATTTATCGCAACTGCCGTACCTAGAATGTGATTTGCTACGCTTTACATATGATCTGGCTGGTGCGTCACAAATGATACAAGAGATACGGACCGCGTTTGGTGTATGTCGACCGGGCAATAGCACGCCTGTTCAAAGTAACTTTCTCAATCCACTTACAAGTGGAGCCAAGAAGTGATGTACATTCCACGGTCTACGTGGCCCCGAGTACACCCCAACCACATAGGGCTCCGATACCAAGGACACAACCGACCTACACAAAATGGGCCACACTTGCACACCAGAGGAATTAAATGGTGAGAACCCTTCCACATGCACCTGCAGGTGAATGATCTGGGTTGCCGGCACACTTTCGCACGGGTAAGCCATCTTCAGTCCGTAAATTATCCCCATGTGACCATACGTACCAGGATGTAAGTCGATCTCGTTCGTGGTTCTGGGAGTGCACATTAACGTCCGGTAATCCTTCGGTAAAGACGGTATAAACTTACGCATCCCTACAAGAAGCTCGTTAACAGCCGAAGCAAAAGTGTTGGTATTAAGCACCAATGATGCCAGGCAATTACGTGCCGCATCACACAGGTTCGGTGACGTAGTCATGTCTAGTGACGTGCATTCACGCTCCCCTATTTGGCAGCTCATGGCTTCCACCTCATCACTCTCCGTTTCCGTACGTGAGGACTGAAGGGAAAGTACGTCGGTGGAATCGCGTACAGAGCCGTTGTGGTTAGCATCTGAAAGGTTACGCCGTGGCGTGATTCAGCGGTCTACAATCACACTAAAAGGATGTTTGGAAACCTTACCTTCCATAATTGCATCCATGTTACCAGTAGGGCTATCATCGCGCACACGGAATGCTTCACGCTCAGCTAGTCTACGCAAAAGAAGCAATCGCATTCTCAATGTGCGTGCAGAAGGTAACGCAAACGAACAACGACGCCTTGTTAAACGACTGCGCATCTCTAAGACATGAAACATTAACTTAATAAACGCTTACGTAAGGCTTGTTGGACACAAAGACCTCGGTGAGGAAAACAACGGACGTACCGACAAGGAAAGCAACATGGGAACCGGGGAGCAATCAAACGACCGCGCATAGCCGTTTTCGGGACAAAAAGATTTGCAAACAAACACGCAGGCTTACCTTAATGCAAACAATTCCGCTATATACTTCTCTTTATATTTCTTTTAGGCAATTATACGTTACGTTTGATTGTTCAACAAACAACTTCCTTTGTATTATTTCTGGACCAATCGTACATCTACATAGGAAGTCGAGGGACCGCCCTTGTATTGGTTCGTAAATGACGAAGTTAAACTATGGTCAGCCTTCGTAAACGTTCTTCAATGACGAAGCAAAACGAAGACCAAACTTCGTAAAGGTTCGTCATTGACGAAGCGAAACGAAGGAAAATCTTCGTAAAGGTTCGTCAGTAACGAATAAAAACCTTCGTAAAGGTTCGTCAGCGCCTCGCCATTGACGAAGCAAAACGAAGGTTTTGCTCAGTCTGACGGAGATTTTTCTTCGTCGCGTGTAGCAGGGGCAAGCTTCCAGCATTCTCAGCAAAGGTTTGTCTAGCAGTCGAATAAAACTTTCCTCAGCTGGAGCGCCTGCAACTTCTTCCGGTAGGCTGTTCCAATACTTGACCACTAGTGGATAGTGTGACTTCCATGCGAATGCTGTGTCTTCTTTGCTTAAAAAGTTGTCATGTGTGACCCCTTGTGGTACCGTCAGTGTTGGGCCGGAAGAATTGTTTTACCTAACTTCCAAGTTCCCCTCGGATGTTGCGCCTAATGTAGCTGAGATCAACCCGGCGACGGCGGAGCTTGAGCGAGAACTGATTATCTGCTGGCGTCTAATGCGGTACAGGAGCCCACAAAGCTCCAGAACAGCTTTCGTTGCGCGTCTCTGAATCTTTTCCAGCAGTGCGCAATCAAACTTGGAAAGCGGATGGCTAGCTGGTAGGCCATATTCTATGACCGGACGGACGTACGAAGTGAACACTTGTCGAAAAATCTCAGGAGTCATTCGAGCGAATGACCTTAAGGCACCCAAAATTCTTCTTCCAGTGGCCACCTGCTTCAACGTGTCCTGTGTCGTTCTTCGGTCAAAATTCACGCTAACCCCGAGGTCTCTCTCGTGAGTGGATTTCCTGAAGATAAGCCTAACAATGTGGTATGCACCGTACGGTTTAATGCTACCTATTGAGAGAACAGCGCAATTATCATGGTTTGCCGGTAGTTCCCACTTGATGGGCTAATCGTGTAGCTGATCTAGAGCCCTTTTAACCTGTCCGCATCCTCAATGCTGGATGCTGTTGATCATGGCCTGAGGCCATCAACGTAGCTTAAGCAGTCGGTTTGGAGTGCAGTCGTCAGATCGTTAATGTGCAGTTTGATGAGCTTCGGTCCAAACACTGCTCCTTGGGGAATGCCACTAGTCAAAGGCACTGAAGCAGAGAGGGGTTGGTTCACTGGTACGCGCATGGTCCTACCTCTTACGAACTTGGCAATCCAGGAGAGGTTTCCTGTAATGCCAATTCCCTGGAGTTTATGTAGCAATTGTAATTGTGGAACCATATCAACGATTTTGCTGACGTCGATGAACAGTGCGTCAAACCTGTTTTCCGGCATTTGTGGCTTCTGCCCAGGATTCCCTGGTGGTGAGTACGTTAGTAATGCATGAGCGTGCTGTCAGGAAGCCATGTTTAGCAGGAGCGATGGGGTTCAGATTCACACCGTGTAGCTGGAGGGCGCAATTGGCTATTCCTTCCGTGGTTATGCATACTACCGATGTCAGACATATTGGCCGGGTCTTGTTGGTTTCCCCATTGTCTTTGCGCAGGACGGTACCTGCTTTCCAGCCTGTGGGTAGGCAGCCGACTCCGAGGGCTTGCCGAAACCCATGGCAGGGTGGGGCGGCGACGTATTCAGCTATTGTTCTGAGGGATCTTGGATGCAGTCTGTCCGGGTCTGGGGAGGGGTTCGGGTTCAGTTCGAGGAGTAGCTTAGTGACTACTTGGGCTTGATTTAAACTTGGTCTATAGAGGAGTGGTGTGCAGGTAAACAGTTGCCGAACAGCGGAGACTCCACTGAATATACCCAGGAATATTGCGCAGCCCATAGGTTTGCTTTTCTATTATCGCCGTATAGAACTTACTTTCTTTAGAAGAGGATAGAGCGGGGATGCCATTACCCATTTTGGCATTTCGCTTCAAGTAGGCAAAAGGTTTCTTGGAGCAGCGTTAGAAGTCCATGACCAGTCCATGTTCATATTGTAGTCCTTTGTCTCATTTCTTCATGGTACGTAGGTTTCTGACAGTTTGCTACTCTAAGTAGCTCGATGTCAGTCCTGTGCTCTTGAACTGATGCCATAGTTTTCGTCGTATTTTCATAAGGGAGCTTACTTCTTTACCAATCCATGGGTCCTTTGGATGGTGGTCTGCTCTTACAGTTTGGAACAAACTGTTAATTAAATCACATCACCACAGATCGTAGGCGTTCCCATGCGTCATTAAGCTCCAAGGATTGCGGAATGCGCCAGTCCATGGTACTTGCAGTCGTTCTTAATCTGGGCTGACCAGTGCTCCAGCAGTTGCGACAATGCCCCATGCTGGTGGATTGTGAAACGCCGTGTCCAAGAAAAGGAGACCGTACAGTCATCACTCTTCTCAAGCGGTTGGAGGATCGTCAGATCTGAGACAGCAGAAGGGGCGGAGGTGGGAACCAGGTCGAGAAGGTTTGGTGTCTGACCAGAGCCCATCCGCTTTTGTCAGGTTACACGTGCGAAAGGTATCAAGGAGCTCAACTTCAAACGAGTCAGATGGGAGACCACTGTGAAGAAAGTCCCAGATTATGCTAGGTGAGTTGCTCACCCATAAGGAGACAGTTTGTTGCTCTCCTGTGGGTTCGCACGTAGCGTACTTCGTCTGAACCAGGTCCTGCAGCGGCTCTGTAGACCATGCCGATCGTCAGAGATTGGGATCCGTCATGTATTCGACACCAGCGCATTTTTGACATGTCATCCTTGTTACAATCGGGTTCGACAATATGGACCTTGAGGGGGTTCTTTGTGTACAAGATCACTCCGCCTCCAGAGCTCCTACTAAAGCGATCTCATCGAAGTAGCTGATATCCTGCAACCTGAACCTTCGCATCAGCTATATCAGATGACAGCCACGTTTCGGTTAACGCCATTAAGTCCGGTTGCTGCTCTGCGATAAAGAGTGGTATCTCATCTAGCTTGTTTATTGGACTGCGCACATTCGCGAGTATTACCCGTAGTCCGTTCTTTATGTTTGTGGTCCTGGAAGAAGGAGGACGGGCCTCCCTCGAGCTCTCTGAGCGTTTTGACCACGCAAAAATCCAGTATGTGTAGATCTGGTTCTCCACTTGTTCGTCTGGTGCGCAGCTTGCAGACAGCTCGCCTCATGCAGACACGGTCCTCCTGGGTGTGGTCTTTCCGAAGGTAGAAGGTTTCGCCTTTGATGCGCCGGGTCCGTCTCAGGCTGCTGTAGCATTCTTCTTCATCCTGCCAGACGATTTTCGGGAGACGAAACTTGGGTAGGTTTTCTCATTTTCTGCCAATGCGAAAAGCAGAGATTAGGTCTATCCCTTGCTCACCCTCATCAGATAACATGGAGACCATTCGTTTAAGAAACACTTGGTAGTCGAGTATCCTTTCAGAGTCTCTTTGTTGGATTCCTATACGTTTGTGATTGACAGGCAGCGGTTGCGTGCAGCCACCTTGTCTCGTTTCGGTGATGCTGGCTTTTGTGGGCAGTCCTTTTCTCTGACAAGTTCCTCAAGCCGCGCCATTCTATTTAGGGCGAGACCTAGTTCCACGTTTTTGGCGCTCGATTTTACCTTGGGCCGTGAGGAGGTCTCCTTCAAGGCTTTGTTCTCAGCTATCGTTGTCCTCGCTTTTGCTGAGGTGCTAGCGTTCGCGACTGCGGTTAGGACTTGAACTTATGCCTCAGCCATTTCCCGTCCTTACTGGGCAACGGTGTTAAGTCCAACATGGTGGTGGATGCCCGGCTTCGTTTCCCTTTCGGGATAGAAACAGAGATGAGAGCAGACACACTGAGGATATGGGTGCCTCGCTCTCCGAGTTAGAGGCGTCTTGCGCAGAAGCAGTATGTATGTTGAAATGGTCCGTCAGAAGTTGCTTTTCGCTGACCCATGTCAGCTACGAATCGCAGTGAAAGTGGATGCCTTTATAGGTTATGCACTGTAGACATAGCTAAAGACCATTATAAAAGTTGCAGCAAACTATATGCGTCCACCAGTCACACAGTGCGCATTGGATGGCCTTTAAAAGTGAAATGACACTCTTTCCAATGTCCACGCACTTGGATGTCATATCTTCCAAAATAAAAATTTAACTACAGTCAATTTTCGTCAAAAGTATCCATTCAGACACTTTCTTCACTAGAAGATCACATAAGAGATTCGAAAGTATAGCACATCAGAAAGAGGAGTTACCACGCAGTACTCACAGGCAAGAAGTATGTGAAAGACTAGTGTTAGACAAACTGAAGCCATATGTTCAAGCCTCGGGCTAATAGTATTCCTGAAAGATAACGATTAAGTGGTCCGGTTAATAACTTGTAAAAACCGCTAATAATCTTTCACTCAGTACCAGATAAAGGAAGTTTGTGCCACTTATTATATTATTGTCGCAACGATGGACACTTCTTTGGGTGCTTGGATCTGTACCTGGGACAACATCGGAAAGGTGGCAACGAACAGAGACAGCCACACAGCCGGACGAAGGAAATTCATCCGGAATGCAGTCTACCAATTTCAACCATGACTGAACTATTGCACTCCTATAGCAGGTAACTGTTAGTTAAACGTCGCATGTGCGTATGTATCAAAGTGACGCAATACAACGAGAAGCGAGCTGAGCACGGATTAGTAGCGAATGAAAGATCGTTCCAACTTAGGAATGAAAGTGAAGCAAGGAGTGGTTCAGGGGTCCTAAAGTGCATATTGTAGCGCTCAAAAGGCTAACTCTTATCTTTCATGTACAATTTACTTGTTGACCGATTGTACATTATTCCCTCTTGTTTTAATCGTTCTTACAACCGGCTCGTCACTCGACTGTCTTGTAAGTTCCCGCGCTCGCGTGTTCGCTCTCTTCTCGCTTCATCCGTCCGCATTTTATTGTAGCCCATCGAATACAGTCTGCTGTGTATGACTCAGATTGCTTTCTGATATCTGCGCTTAATTTCGCACACCGTATCGGACTAGTGTTAACTAGTCCCTCAAATTGGGGACCCCGATGCGCACGCGCGAATTCCACGTTTTTCATCGATTGTATTTTTTGATGAGTTCGTTCCTTTCGATTATATACATGTATTCATTTGCTTCTTGCGTACTTTTAGTACCTTTATCGTATTTTGTTCATTCTTTATCTTTCGACCCACATTTCGAGAGTGGCGTAAACATGCTTGCTTTGGCTGTTCCAAGTTTTGTGGAACACAGTCCAGAAGCTTGGTTTAAGACATTCGAGATCGAACTAGAAAATAAGGGCATTACGGCGGACCGTCCGAGGTACAATCAGCTCGTCTCACGCCTTCCTCCGTCGGTTGTGATACTGATTGAGGACATTCTACTCTGCCCATCGAATGAGGCAAAGTATGAAACGATGAAGCAAGCGATTTTGAAAGAGGTACGGCCCAGCGCACGAACTCGACTTGAGCAGCTCAATGGTCTCAAGCTTGGAGATCGCAAGCCGTCGTCGTTGCTCCGCGAACTTCAGCGCATCGCTGGTCCCTTATTCTTGAGCGAAGAAGGGATAAAGGAGCTGTGGTTTGCACGTCTCCCAGAGCCATTGCCGGTAATGATGTCCATGTTTATAGATGCACCCTTGAAAGACTTAGCTACCAAGGCAGACGCTGCGTTTGAACGTCTTCCGCAGAAGGCGACCAGTAGCTCCGGTGACGTATTCTCACCGATGAAAACCGAATCTCATGTTTGCTCCCAGTCGTTAGGCTGATCTGACTCTAAAGACGAGGAAATTGCGCTACTTCGCAGCAAGATAGCAGCAACGAAGGCTTCGAAGCAGCGTGTAAAACGGTTAATTGCTGACCACGTTTTGGCTACCGTTCATTGCGGCTCTTCTGTGCCTGCACCGAGTACGTCACTTTCGGCACGAAAGCGCAACATGTTCCCCACAAGTTTTCAGTCAGATAATGTCAAACAAGTCAAAGAAGTATGTTGGTATCACCGTTAATACGGTGGAAGAGCTAGACGTTGTCGGGCTCCCTGCATTAGGCAATACCCAGTTGCTTCAGGGAAAACGAATGGCCAGCATACTAGCACGACAAACGTATCATTCAATAACCAAGCAAACCGACTGTTTTACGTTAAGGATCGACGTTCTTCCATAACATTCCTTGTAAGCGACAATTCGCTTTGAAGGGCCTTGAGCCAACGCGTATCCAGCCAGTCAAAGAACAAGAACACTGGACAAGATGACGGGAAAGAATGCTATGCTCAATCTTATGGCTTACATGTGAACCAGAGTATGAAGCACCATTATGATATTCATCAAGGACTTGCTGGAATGCTGCATCATCCATGCGATTTTCAAAAGTAAAATTCCTTGCAGACATTGTCCGATGTGATTGAGTAAGTTCCAATTCCGTTCAAGGCATAAAGAACCGTCAAATTCCGGAATCCAGTTGAAATCCAACGAAATGCTGTTGAGTACGGCACTCGAAACTTCAAACTTCACTCCAAACGAGGAAGCAGTATTAAGTACTCAATAGTTGCGCTTCCACGCAACGCAGTTTCAAAGAAATACAATCCGGTCCGAGACCAACAAGAAAGGGTTCTGATCGTCACTGCGATACGGAATACAGAACACTGGTTATATGGGACAAGTGATGTCTATGCGCTTGGTCAAACACGGACCGATTGAAGGCCGGATAACGTGAAATGCGAGTGTGGGGGCTGATAAGTACATTGCTCATAATCAGTGCGAGAATGCATGTAAACACCTGTATCGGGGGCACGTGCGGAGATAATTGAGGTGAAGGTCGTATGGATAACGCGGATAATTGAGGTGAAGATCGTGTTGATAACGCGATAATTGGGGTAAAAGTGCAGTGATAATGGCGAAGATAAGGGAAGATAATCGCACTCGGAGTAGTCCACTCTCGATTGTTGATAGACGGCTGAGTTGAACACAAGGCATCAAGAATCATTCTACCCACCCGCCAAATTTCGGACAGAAATTTCATTTTTGGATCTTGAGGTACTCTGGTTCACCCTAACCTGCTCCATCCACTATGGAGAAGAGTAGGACTTACAACGGTCGCCTAAACTTCTCCACTTCGGTCTGTTGAACTCATGGTGGTCCTCCCTGAGGCAGCAGGTCCGAAAACCCACCTCCCACTTGCGGTGATTCAACAGCCGGGACTGCCCCCTTACCCCATTCGCTGCCTTCGATAAGGCAGATCTTTATAACATCACGCGCAAACACCCCCTTTATTCTAAACGACATTGTCCTAACTAGGCCTTCCTCGGTTGTGTAGTGGTGAGTATCTCCGCCTGTCACGTGGAAGGCCCGGGTTCGATTCCCGGCCGGGGAGCCATATTTTCCACACTACCTGGTGTAGGGAAAGATTTTATAGGCGCAGGCCACCGAAGTTAGCGACCCCACAGGAATTCAGGTCCAGCCAACCAGTACTTCTGACGAAGGCATGAAAAAACGTCTCGCGACAACAGGTCGGCTGTATTATCTTCCGACGTTACGTGCCCCCACTGATTTGGTGATGGCACTTCATGGATAGCCGACAGGCGATTCGCGATAAACATGCTGAATCTAGTGGACAGTTTATTTATGTAAAACAATACAACTTGACTCCCTGACCGGGAATTTCTCCAAGGAAGACCAATCTCAATATGACCGTTTACCAAATGCACCGAATTCTGCGTAATAGACAAGGCGGCCTTATCTTCTACTGAAAGCGCATGATCGCCTGTATCTACACGAGAAAAGTCGTTGTACAATCTCTATAACTGTTCTTCAATTGTCGGCTGACTAAGATGGCAATAATGACGGAATCAATGGCAGTTCTACCTTCTCCAACTGGGTCTAGCAATGTCCAACCGAGTAAGGTTTTCACAGCAAAAGGATGATTTCTATCCCCCATACGTTGCTCTAAATGCCAGTGAGCTTCTGGCACGTTAGCACCCAAGAGTATTCGGATTCGACTATCCTGGATTTCCTCAAATGGGATATCCGCCATGTGTGGCCATTGGCGCGCCAACTCCCCCTTCGGGGTTATAACGGATTCCAATGGCATTCTTGGCAAACAGTAGGCATGCCTAACGGAAATTGAACCAGTGCCACCTAGGAATGACAAAGTGAAGTCTACGCAACCCGCTTCGATCGAGGATGTGCCTGACATCGTCGTGAATTCCGGACGAGTTGGAGTGACCCCGATGCCGGCTTCTTCCATAAGTCCCTCTACTACCAAAGTTACATTCGAGCCTGTATATAATAAAGCATATGTTTCCAATAATCCTCTTTGGCTTTCTATGGCCACTGGTAGCACTCCCAAACACACCTGCTGCTATGCAGTGAAGGTAGCAGTGCAAGTGTTCGCTACGGTCCCTGAAGTCACTTGTCTGGACCCTAAGTGAAGCAGTGGATAATGACGCCCCCTGCAATCAGGCACATTACCTTCTTTACCATTTTGACAGGTGGCAGATCTGTGACCTGTTTCTAGACACCTGAAGCACCCGCCGCTGGACTTCATGAGCCTCCACCTACTAGGAACGTCCAAAGACAGAAAACTACGGCAGGAGGTCGTGGCATGTTCACTACCACAAGTAAAACACGCTGTTTTAGGAGAGGCACCTGACCAAGTGTAGAGGAAGTGGCTACGATCGTTTCGTCTGTTCTCTACTCGCGGTGGTCTGGCATCTAAATGCTGTCGAGGCGCATTTGACGAAGCGATTTGGCCGAATCTACTACGCGCAAATCGAGATTCCGCGCAACGAAATCAGCCAAGTCCTTGAAATCGACCTCCCACCCATCATGCGTGATCGAATCTGCTACTCTTGCGCACCCGGCCTGAAGGCTGATCGGTAAAACACGCACTACTCGTTCAATCGTTGCAATGGGATTCAAGTCCGCAGTAAAATTCATCTGTGACAGAGCGATGTAGCAATTTTTATTTTCAAGGACAATTTAGACAATTCTTCTGGATTGGCAGAGAGTGGCCTCAAGCCAGTCATGAGACCATCAATTAATGATCTGGCCACAACATAGCTTTCTCCAAAGAGTTCACGAAGAATCTTTCTCGCTCTATCGTAGGCCACAGAGGGAGGCAACATCACACACTCACTGATGGCCTCCTTGGCATAGCCACGACAATAATGAATCAAATAAAGTAGTCGCTGGCCACTGTCCAACACGCGACTTTCGATGCAGTATTCGAACTGCTTTACAAATTTCCAATACTTAGCAGGATTACCATCGAAATATTCCAGTTCAACCTTTGGCAGATCTAGCTGTAGGCACTGCTATGACGCCGACCTACCCCGATTGGCTCTGTGATCGTACGCCTCGGCTGCAGACAACTGACACTGACCAACAAAAGCGCCTATACGCCGATTCCTCTCACCAGAACCAGTGGCCGATATCACTTTAAGATTAGAGTGGACATTGCCTTCTCCCAATTCTACTCAAAGATTGGCCATTTCTAATTCAAGATCTACTAAACGCTTCCGCTTGTCCAAATCTGACTGTCTTTTTCTTAACTCTGCTGCAGTACTTACAGCGGACGAACGACGGTGGCCTGCTTCTATAAAATCTTTCCCTACACCAGGTAGTGTGGAAAATAAACGCGGAAATGGCTCCTAGTTCTGGTGAGAGGAATCGGTGTATAGGCGGAAGTCAGCGTCATTCCAGCGACCGCTACCAACAAACACTCAGAGCCTACGTACAAGTTGCGTGCGGCCAACGGTTCTCCGATAGCTTCGTTCGGTCAGCGCATGATGAACCTGGACCTCAGTCTTCGCCGAAACTTTCAGTAGGTCTTCATGTTTGCGTGTGTACTCTTCGCAGCTATCGGTATCAACTTCCTCTGAGATTTTGGGTTGCTTGTTGATGCTGCTCGTCAGACTTTTAGACGACCGTACCAAACTAGACGTCGAAGGCGTTCTTACGGACACCCCGATAATCAGTCCCGTTTTTCGAATCGCCGATGTACCATCAAGTTATGCGAACCTACTGTCGTGTACCCGCGACTGATATGACCAGCTGCAGAGCTTCCGCCAGTTACGCGTGGTCAGTCAGTTAGCGCACGACCAAGACGGCTTGCACCTGACAAACTACGTGCAGTACGAGCTGAATTCGACCGCGTGCTTTAGCTCGGTATCGTCAGACCTTCCAATAGCCCATGGGGGTCGCCACTGCACATGGACCCGAAGAATGTCATGGGGGACTGGCGTCCTTGAGGCGACCATCGAACCTTGAATACGGTTACAAAGCCTGCTTTCACCGCCAGTCTGGCGGGCAAAAATAGCTTCAGCAACATCGACTTGGTACGCGCAAACAACCAAATTCCGGTAGCCGAAGCGGACATCGCTAAAACTGCCGTGACGACTCCATTTGGTTCGCTTGAGTTTCTGCGCATGCTTTTGGTCTAAAGAATGCCGCGCAAACTTTTCAGCGCTTCATCGACCAAGTTTGTCGCGGCTTAAATTTCGCTTACGCGTATCTCGATGACATTTTAATCGCAAGCTCTTCACGAGAAGATCATATGCGTTACGTATGAACACTTTTTGATAGTTTATCTCAACACTGGGTGACGATCAACGCAGAAAGGTGTTCGTTTGGTGCCGATTCAGTCATTTTCCTCGGCCATCGTACCTCCTCTGCAGGCATCGTGCCACTACAGGATAAAATTCAAGCCATCATCGACCACCCCGAGCCTCGTTCTTTCAAACAGCTCAGGCGTTTTTATGGCCTTGTCAAATTTTACCGACGATTTATATCCAACTGCGCCTCGCTGATGCAACCCCTCACGGACCTTCACCGAGGAGGCTCAAGAAATTCGAATTTGCTGCCGCATCACGAGCTGCTTTTAAACCGCTGAAAAAGGCTATCACCAACATAGCTTTTATAGCGCATCACGATCCGGCCGCCCCACTGTCCCTCAGTACTGACGCCTCGGAAGTGGCAGTCGGCGCTGTTTTGCAGCAACGCGTAGCCGACACTTGGCAGCCCTTATCGTTTTTCTCCAAACGCCCACAACCTACCGAATCTCCCTACAGCACGTTCGGTAGAGAACTACTAGCCGTATATCTAGCGATACGTCACTTTCGACATGTGCTAGTAGGCCGCTCCTTTGTCGTCTTCTCCGATCACAAACCCTGATTTACGTGCTCGGCTCGACTACCGACCGATACTCTCCTAGAGAGTCGCGCCACCTTGACTATATCGCTCAGTTTACGACCGATATACGGCATGTCTCAGGTGTGCACAACGCCGTCACCGATGCACTTTCGTGCATTCAGGCTATCTCCGATGACGCCGGCACTGCTATCGACTTGGCAGCCATGGCCACAGCCCAACTCAACGATCCTGAGCTTGATCTACTACGCAAGTCTCCCTCATTGGATATACGACCCGTTCCGCTGACATCATCAGACGGAACTATACGCTGCGATTTATCCCTGGGCATGCCGCGCCCAGTCGTCCCACGCGAGTTTCGGCTGACCGTGTCTGACGCGTTGCACGGCTTGTCTCATCCACGCGTTCGTGCATCGGTTAAACTCGTGACCACACGATTTATTTGGCGCACTGTTAATCGGGACGTCCGTACCTGCTTGCCATCCGTGTCAACGCGCGAAAGTGCACAGGCACACGAGAAGCCCATTAGGCGCCTTTCCAACGCCGGACGCACGTTTTTATCAGGTGCACGTAGACCTCGTAGGTCCTCCGCCGCCTTCCAAAGGCTCTATATATCTGCCGAACTGTACCGGTCGATTTACTAGATGGTCTGAGGCCGTCCCTATCCCAGGTTGCTCCTCGGAAACGGTAGCGAAAGCTTTTCTGGAGCGCTGGGTAGCTCAATACGACTGTCCCGCCACCGTGACCACCAATCGAGAGTCACCTTTCTCGTCAACCTTTGCCATGTTGCTTAAGGATTAAGGCTGTCGCCACGTCCAGACGACCGTGTATCATCCGGCCGCTAACGACATGGTGGAGCGTTTCCACCGCCAGTTGAAGGCAGCGCTACGTGCGCACGCAGATCCTTCATGGTCTGAAACACTTCCCCTCGTTCTCCTAGGCCTAAGAAACACGGTTAAAATTGATCCCGAAGCAACACCAGCGCAGCTAGGCTACGGTTGCGCTCTGCGGTTGCCTAGACAGCTGGTAGTACCAGCCCCATGTACTTCACTTTTGACTACGGAAGTTACACTGACCGATTGGCTCACCAGATGCATGAGACACGTCCACCCGCTCCACGATCGCAGAAGACACCGGTGTACGTGCCCGAGAAGCTGTCTACGTATTCACACCTCCTTCTTCGCGCAGACGGTGTTCGACAGCCTCTTCCGTCGAAGTATATAGGACCCTTCAAGGTGCTACATCTTGCGAGTAAGGTGTACACTATTGACCGCGTTGATCAACACGAAGTCGTCACCATCGACCGTCTAAGACCCGCCTTTATGGAAGTAGCTATCTCTCCTACTTCGTCTAGTAGTGTTACGTGCGACGTCACAACTCACCGCATCAGCTTACAGCATCCTAGTGCAGTTGAACCAGACCACGATCTCGGTCTACAAGCCGTCCCAACGTCTTCCGAATCTAGCCCGCCGCGTCTCACGACCAATCTCCGTGGTCGGGAGGTAGGTAAGCCCGTTCGTTTCTCCGACTATGTACAGTGTAAATATTTCTAGCTTGGTAGATATTGTATATATTTGCCCCATTTTTGGTCGCTTAACGTGTTGAAAACAAACAAAATATCAAAAGCCTCCAAAAAGCCTTTATCGAAAAAAATATTCAAAAACCAAAACATTTGAACACGCAGATCCTTTGTTTGTTCTTTTTGGGTTTTCTGCGCGTGCTTTTCTATTTTCTCGTCTCTACATGCCTCAACCCTCCCCTTCGATCGATGGGCCCACACGAGGAATGTTTTCGAGGACCCTGACGCGAACACTGGTCGTTTCTTCGCGGGACGAGGGTCGCTTCTCCGTGGGACCATGGTCGTTTTCTTCGTGGGACGAGGGTCTTTTTGGCGCGGGAAGGGGTGCGGCGAGGGGAGCGACCACTCCAAAGCGCACCGTTTGGCAGCAGCTGAGGTTGAGGTCCTGTTGGCCATTTTCTGGGCTAGCCCGCTCCAACGGCTCGCCGAAATGACCCTGCCCTGCAATCAATAAATAACAAATCACAAACGGCACAGCGGACTTTGACTTCCGGCGAACCCCCATTTACACGAACACTCCCTCATTTTTCCTCGGCACTATTTTGCCTTATGAACCTTGATTCAACAGTTCTTTTCGAAATCGAAGGCTTTCTATGTGCAGCCTTCTAGATGGGGGGCTCTGTAGCGCCCAAAAAGTAACTTATCTTTCATGTACAATTTACTTGTTGACCGATTGTACATTATTCCATCTTGTTTTAATCGTTCCTACAACCGGCTCGTCACTCAACTGCCTTGTAAGTTCCCGCGCTCGCGTGTTCGCTCTCTTCTCGCTTCATCCGTCTGCTTTTTATTGTAGCCAATCGAATGCAGTCCGCTGTGTCCGATTCCGATTGCCTTCTGATATCCGCGCTTAATTTCGCGCACCGTATCGGACTAGTATTAACTAGTCCTACAATCTGCCCAATCTGTGGGAACCAGAGAGAGGAGAACGAGATTTGCGAATGATATAATAGTATATTACTCAGCTGAAGCGACGGACGCGTTGTCTCAGTCCTAAGTTGGTAAGAATGTAAGAAGTCAGGACGGACAAACACATGGAATTTATCCTCAACCAAAGAAGGAATGCAACAGAAAGAAAAGGGAAGAAGATATCGGTAAAAAGTTCACTTGAGAAGAAGTGGAAAAGCCAATGAAGTCCTTCAGGTGATGCTTCATCCTTGTTAACAAAAAGAAAGATGAATCATCCCCAGTAATGTAATTGAGCTACGGGTGGCAGAGCGTAGCGCCGGAACAGGTAGAGAGCATGCCATGCAAAGCACTGTGGCTGTGGCATGCAGTTTTGAGACTACGGCGCCTAAATGGTTTACGTCTCGGATGTCTGGAAGCAAGCAGAACGAAAGAGACTGGTCAGGCGTGGTTACCTTAGAGCCAGACCCGAAGAGTTACTCGTCCACTTAATAAAAGGAATGCAAACAGAGAGAGCGAAGAGGAAAGAATGGGGTCTTGAGGAAAAAGAATCGGTTGAGAGGAAGTGGGAAAGCCTGCAAAGATCTCGAGGTCTTGTGCAGAGACCTTTGGAGCTGTCGATGATACATCGGTAAGGCCACAGTGCTCGGAACGCAGCTGATCATTCAGACGAGACTAGAATGTCAGGTCATAGAGAGAATGCCGTAGTATTAATGTCGGAATGCTAACTGAGGGCGTCGGCAGAGATGGAGCTCTTAAGGATGAAAAGGAAATGTCATAATAAGGATGAATCATGGCCAGCAATGCTGTTGAGGTAAGGGTTACAGCTCGTTGCGTCGGCACAGCCTAGATCATTTGCATCTCAGAAGTCTGAGAGAGGTCCGAAAACAGGAGGCCATGTCGACTAGACCAGGTACGTCAGTAAGGTGAAGCCAAATTGAGGTGGACATAACACTATTGAGTGTCATAAGAAAAAATGAATTTTGGGACAACAGCGGCTAAATGCAAAGCCAGTCAGCATGTCGAGCGAAGCTCTCAGGCTGAGGGACAGAGTGGAAAGGTTAGTTTCCCCAAACACAATGCAGCAAAAGTACCAACGCATTCATCCGAGGAATTCAGCTTGACTCACCGTCTCCTTTCGCATTAATCCTTATTGGTATGGCGCAGGCATTGCCCATTACTATATACATGCAGAGTGCATATAGATGGATGGACGCTCTCAACGCCCTTATCGTTTGACAAAGTACAACGCGGAAACGCTGAATAGCCTGGGTGAAGTTAATTGTGGCGCATCGGGTACTGCATTTACACAAAAATGCCGCGGGAAGAAGACCTATCGCTCTTGGGAAGCCACGGAATATAGGCACTGTTGGCTTTACGACGGTCACACCGTGTTGCCTTACATGCTTGATGCCCAGTATTACCGGCATTTCCTTAATGTTCATTTGACAAGCTACCTACTTTGCTACCCCTTTACCAAAAAACACATTTGCGGTATACACGAGCAGTATTAAATACTTTACTTGAGGACTTCCAAGTGAAGATGCAAGGACCAGCAACATACGTTCTTTGCCATATTTAGCTGATGGGGATCAACTATTTGGAACACTGGACTGTCTCCACGTCTAATTTAGTGTCACACATCTGTATTAAAAAGAATACTGCACAGCGGATTGAACCCGGTGGCACAGGTGTTGCGAAGCTTACATGAGTTCGAGAACCCCAGCAGTCATCCTTTTCCCTTTCCTTCCGATGAGTTGTCTGGATTTATTAACGTTCATGGACAACTGTACTTTCGCTTAAATAGAACAAAATGTGCCCCAAAGAAGCCGCACAATATCCTCATACTTGATAAGAAGCCATAACTTTTAGTAGGTGTGGAGGATCATCCGGGCACCATGGGATACACAAATTGCCGACCGTCTACAAGGCTAAGTGGCCTATATAGCCATGGCGTCAATTCTTCAAACCTTCGTGTTTTCCAGGTACCGGGTCTTCGAGATGGGATCATTCTGAAACCCATTGCGAACTTGCAGTGCAAGGCGATTTGTTTCGAAGTTTTTGCCGGGTTCGTTATCATTCCTTTGTTGCATACCTCCTTTCAAAGGACTACGTGGATTAATCACCTTCGAAGTTGAAGCAAACGGTTTCAGGCATGAAAGGGTGAAGTATACGAAACCACTCGCCGTTATCCATTGTCCATCTCTGTGTACCGTTCCTTACGTCCACATGCTTCTATTTCAAAATACTATGACCGAGGTACGCCCTCATAAGCAAAACCTGGCTACTGGTTGATAACAGAAGAGCCATTTTACCGAACCTGGGATTGGTAAACAACCGAAATGCTGTTACTTTACTTATGCAGCATCTCACAGCAATACAATCTACCACCTTCATATTGTAGCTTCATCAGCTATGTACCTTACTGTTCATTTTCGTTATATGGTTAAGAAGACGCACGAAGTACAAAACGGGCTTTCCCGTTGCATTTGACAACGTCCGAGACAATATTTGAGGAGACACTGGAGGGCACGTTGACACCCAAAATGTATGTCAAGAACTTTGTACGGTTTAGTAAATTTAACAGAATTCGTACTTCACCACATTTGCAATGGATTGCCAAAGCATCCTACAAACTTCAACTCGGCAAGACAGGATCCGCAAGATGCGGTGTTGCGCACATGTAGGTTTCCATGCAGCCCTGAACAGTCCCCCTGCATCCTACACCTCACCATTACGTGCAAGTACCTCATACACTGCAATGGCGTTTCACTTTGTAACACAAGTTCGCTGAAGTCAATCGCTGTGCGCTCCGCTAAATGTCAAAGTAAAAACATCTTAATTAACCTTGTATGGCACTACATGTAGAAACGCAAAATACAGTTTCCGCCGACCTCACGAATTCAATGACATACGGTATCGGTTTGTGTGTGGTTCAGTGGACTATCTTTTTAATAGCGCCCATCAACGGCACTGAACTAAAAACCACTGGGCGAGGGGATGTGAAAAACATGCTAGAAGCCATCCTTGGTACCTTTCCACCACGGTACCTTAGTATATATTCTTCTTTTACAAACGGTCAGCGACGTAAAGAGTGATATCTCCGCTATGGAGGAAAACGTTCGCAGGTTATCTAACGCTAAGCATAGCGCTAAATTGCGCGACGACGGTTTGTAACAGCTGCCGGTTAGGTGTGAGTTGGAACTAATATCTTTAAATGCGTTGCTTGAAGATGTTGATGGACTAAACAACTGCGTATGCAGTGCATTCTTCTTAACAGATTCGCAGAAAAACCTACTTGAACATATTCCTGACGGACTCCATTAATGGCATGCTAGATCGTGTTGTCACACGGAAACCTGCGGCGGAGGTAACTTGTTCCGGTGCGCACGACTCTTTCGCATGTGTAAAACCTAGAACTTTTGCTGCGTTGCAAGGTAATAAACCTTTATGTTAAACAGATCACCAATGAAGACGTCTTGTTGTCTCGTTACGAACATAGCCATAAGCCGCGGGCTGTGGCTGATGTCATTCGCAAGCGCCTGCGAGTGTTATGTAGTCACAACAACCGCTCCACCAGCCGCTTTACTGAAGAAAGCCAGCAATAGATGAGATGTTTTGCAAACTAATCATTTCTTCTAATGGTAGTAAGTACACATTGTAGACCCGACTAATTTCTCAAAAGACTGAAATGCATCCCCTTTCCTAATGGTCTGTGCATGTTTCCTGACATATATATATACTTTGTTTTTTACCTTGCCTTCTAACTTCGGATTACTGAGCTATGAGCCAATGCGTACTGCGCTATGTTTCTGTGGGCCGCAAAGGTTTGCATAGCTTTGCGACATCCTAAAATATTGGGCTTGAAAATCCTTACCTGTATATAATTTTCTCTAGTCGCAAGCAGTGATCACCTACAGTTCCGCAAGCATTTTTACTAGCTGTTACTGTCGTTTTTATAGGCAATGGCGTGGCAAGAACATGCGACCCGAACTACTACAGGCCTGTAAGAATGTTAGCTAAACGGCGATTTATCCCTGGGCAAACAGTTGTTTTGCTGACACGCTACCGGGTGGTTAAGAAATATGATCTGTTAACTTAGACCAATGGTGCCGACTTGGCTCAGATATTTCTCGGGTCCGCCCTAGAGGCGTTTTGCCTCATAACTTAGGCAATTGCGTACGCATGTACTGGTAGGGAATTTCCCTAACGCTTACAGGCCTGTAAACGTTCGTGTCGTATGTGTCTGCCACCCCATTGCCTATAAGAACGACAGTAACAGGTAGCAAAGATGCTTGCGGAACTGTAGGTGTTAAGTGAGAGCACACGCTCAGTATTAGATAGGATATATTTTCATATAAACAGCACATCTTACGGCATCTCACGATAAAATCAAAGCAAACAGCGTCAAGCTAATGCAATCAGCCATTTGCAACGTGTGACCTAAACCTACCTCCATGACAGGATGAAATTCCAGGAGCAGCAGATCTGTCAACTTTTCCTCAACCAATAGGCCAGAATTTTAATCTAGCTACCAGCCGGAATGCGTACATACACTTCTGAATTAGAATTTCGCAAAGGCACCAGAAACCTAATTGTAATAACTTGACCAAACTATTTGCTTGTTCCATGACAACAAGTCAAGCGTACGAAAGGGTCTAGGGTTCATATAACCCAGTAAATGTTTCGCCGTGATACTCTTTCCTGTGAGTAAGCTGCCTTATAACACGGTATGTGAGACAGCAGTTAAAGGCCAGTTAGCGTTGTTTTATACCTTTGTAGATTTCCAAACGTCGTTAGATGGTCTGTTTTTAAGGTTGCTTGATGCATTTGCGATTAGTGTTCTGTATACGTATGCAACTACCCGATCTTACCAAAACTGGCGTGTCTCGCGTCATTGAGATTAAAACTTTATTTATTTAGGACTATCAGCCCTGAACTGGGTGCAGTTGGAATGGTCCGTCCAACACCATTTCCCGTACTGCTTGAGCTTTCCCGTGGAATCCGTCTAACAGTGCTGGTTGGCGCTGGCACACTTCTCTTGGTCATTCCGTTTCATGTGAACGACAACCGGCGGCAGATCCAGCGCATTTGCCATGGCGATCACTTCCCTTCTAGCTACGGAAGGTCGTCTGCGTCTAACAGTTGATGCGTAACATACTATTCTTAAACTACTTACTAGGTTCTGATTCGCAACTTATATCCACTGTGATCTGCATTAATATTGGAAGGCAAGGGGCGGTCCACCATGGCGGCATTTTTAGTACCGTCGATTGTTCTCTACCAAATAAAAAGGGCAAAACGTCCGGATAAGCTGAGGGTTGAATACTCTGAGGTTACGCTTTTTGATCAACAACACATTTCCTCCCTGTGTAACACTTGTGTAGATGTCCTTCGCAGCGATGTCCTTACTTGTCCCACTGCGGGTGTACCAAAGCTACGAAGCCCAAACTAAGTACGTTGTACGAAACCCAAACTAGTAAGTACAGACCAACCAACCTAGACTTGAAGTGCAACAGAAAACATGTTCTTTCAGTATCGTGTAACATTGGATTTTATGGTTGTTTTAACCTTCGAAACGTCCATTTGTTTTACTGACCGCAAGTCCGTTGTCACAAACCGTTTTGGTGAGTTCCTCGCTGCACGTTTCTCGCTCTGTCTGATTTGCTTCCTATTCTTGTAGCCTGTACAATATATGTTGGGTTCAGTCGCCTCTGACTTCTATACTGTCGTATTTGACACGTATTACGTGTCGTTGCTTACCGGCTAGTATCCCAGGCTCCGCCCAACAGACTTAACGCACGGCCTGGGAAGAAGGATGAAACAAAGTATCCTGTAACCGTAATTCTATAAGACAAATTAAATACAGTAGATGATCTACGAATAGGTTTTGCAATCGTGGTGCAAGTTGGCAGCAATTTTAAAGCGTGCGTGGATTTGGCATTGTCACACTAACAGATGAAAATGGATGACCTTGAAACTTCAAGGATATGTCAGTGATCAAGCGTGAAAGGAATAAAGGTTCAAGATGGTAACTGACTGTAGCACACAGAGGGAAACCAATGTAAAATGGACAGAATACTTAGGCAATAGGGATACTGTGTCCTCAAGTAAGCGATCCAGGTTGGGAAATACGTCAGAGTTCCTTTTGGACTTTACAGCAGCCACTATCACCAATTTTACCTCAATGACCCTAACAACCATGCATTTCAGCGAAAACTAATGTGCACTTTACCGTGAGCGGAGTATATGTGGCTTTCACGGGTATATTTTGCCCTCAGTCGGGACAAATTTAGACCATCGCCCAGGGCGACAAAAGCAATTGCTATGTCATTGGTTCGATTACACTTTAGCGCAGTACATATAAGTAATCTTTTTATTAATTGTTGACGTCGTTGGAACCTGAGGAGTTAGTAGTTGTTTTAATCTATTCAAACCTTCGCTCATCGATTAAAATTCCGCATGTAAGACAAGGCAAGCAAGTGTTTTGTACACACAGAACGGGTCAATATTCAGCCGTAATACACGCTTTCAACGATGCAGCATGACATAAATGCAGTTGAAAGGAATGGCATTATTAAAGAAAAACACCATACTATGAACATACAATCTGGCCGGTTACTTCTCCAACGACCTTATTATGATCCAGCGAAAATGGCGGTAGATAACGAACAACTGCCGAGTGCTAGGCTCGTGTTCAGATATATATGGGCTTGGAATGCTGACTACTTTACGAACTAAATGCACATTCTGATAATATTTAAGAAGAGGGGTGACTCGTGTCGGTAAGTACAGTTAACACGCATCTCGTTCAAAAACTAAAATGAGTAGACACGGTTACACCAATAAATGTTAGCTTTGACAAATCACGACAAGTGTTTGGAGATGTCGAGGTTAAGTTAAAGTACTTACGCAGTAGCCCGACACCAAGCAGTGTTAAGCATTACGTTCATTGTGAAACGACACATGTAGTAACAAGACGATGCATCAAATCAGGAGGACAGAAGAAGCTCGCAAACGTCAGACCTACTGACTTTTGTGAACTTCTCGTTTTTATGTTGTGACCAAGATAAGTTGAAGCTAAGCATACCTGATGTGGAAGAGTGCAACCTCTCGCCATCGATGGGTTTCGATCATTGTTAAAGAAGCTGTTGAAATCGATTGCCTCAGTGCACTGAAAAATGACATCATTGAACATTGACAATGAACAAAGTGTTGTCTGCAATCATATACCTCGGGTGCACACACAAGCGTGTGTCATTGTACCCAGGATTATGCTGATTCTTTCATGTCGATGGTCAGTCACACCATAAGCCAGGTACAACAAGCTTTATTTCCCCCGTGTAAACAAATGCTGCTTCACCATGCAGCGGGACTCAGCGCATTTCCCCTAACCCAGAGGTGTCCGAAGTCCGGCCCGCGAGCCACATTCTGCCCGCGTTAACCTATTAACTTACCATCGGCCTCAGCAGGAAGTAATAAATTCAAGTTTGGACTTCATTCATACATGAATAATTTTGTTATTATCCCAATGTCAGGCTGAATATGGCCAGACATATTTTTGCCTTACAGAATGTGGCCCTCCTTGCAAAAAGTTTGGACACCCCTAACCTAACCTCCTCCGCTTATCCTATGTAAACTGCAGCTATACTGCTAGTAAATAATAATTTGTTAACTACGTTGTCGAGCTAATTAACGTGAACAACAAACCGCATTCGTGGTGATGATGGTTATACTCCTCAGGTATGGCGAGTGCACCAGAGCGCAACAATGGCTTTGTCTTCATCAATTAAATTGCACTATTTTTAAACTATTGAAACTTTAGGAGTAGTATCCGTACATATATTTTGAACCGATGCACTGGCGAACAAGCTCGTTTTCGGTGGTGCTCCTTAGACTAAAACACCACGATTGATGGGAATAAGATTAACCTAAAATATCAGATACTGACAAAGTCCAACGTACAATGTTCTCGGAATGAAAGTGCTTAGTGGTCAGTTCAGAAGCGGTCAATGACTGGTCAGCGGCGTGTTCCTCAACCTGACTAGGGTAAGGAGAATCTGCACGAACCGTTTTAAGCACCTAAGTCTGAGTTCTGGTGGCGGATAGCAATCACCTCGTCTGTGGCTAGCAAGCGATATTTTAACGCTCGTGAGTGGCATCCAGGCACACGGTAAATAGGTTGGAGAGATTGGCGTGTATCGAGTTGGTGGTTAGAATCAACCAAATGTACCAGCACGGCGCTCAGCACAGTTTTGCTCCAACCATTGCGTAGACTGATTGGGCAATGCTCACGGATTCGTTCAGACAACCTCCTGGTGGTTCTTCCGATGTATCCAGCTCCAAATGCTCAAGAGCAGCAATAAACACAGTACGACGCACTTGACCAAGGGAGTTGATACCTCACGATTGCTATCTGTTGCGGACACGTCAAAAATCCCCGCAAGAAACGCGCCAGTAACTCCGGCATAATGGCTGTGGGAAGCGGAGTCCAATTTCTCCCCACAACGCAGCAGTGTTCAGCCACTCCGAGGCGCGTCCCAACTGCGAACCTTTTGACAATGCTCATTTGCAATCTACCACCTCTTCGTGGTGACAGTTTTCCTTAACTTAATAACCCATAGCACTCACTGTGATTGCCCTTTGTTGGTCGTAAAAGAGCCTACAGAGGACCACTTGTCTTTTCTTTCTCCGCCTCAGTTGGGAGTCGGTCGGGTCGCGTGATTGCGTGTGAATCGTTAGCTGGCCAGCCTTCGCGTCTAAGTCATTAACGCGCGTCTATCGTACCCCCTCTCTTGTGCGTCCGTTTTCGAGGCCTCAGCGTCTATACGAAAAAGTGCGGCTAAGATCGTTCCCACGCTCGTTCAATTTTCCGTCTCACCGGCTAAGCCAGCGTCATCAGGACGGCGCAATTCCGTTCGAGTGGTCAGCATAACAAGCAATTATCGTAGGCGTGCCAGCGACCCTCTTATCAGGCGATTACGCAATTACCTCAAGAGGCGGCGTTCCCTCAATTATAACAGTGGCGACAGAGTTGACGAACCATGAATGACGAATATGCCGATTTAAAACTGATGCTGCAGCAACAGCTTAAATTGATGTCCGTGCTAACCGAAAAGCTTTCCAGTTCTTCCCTTCATGCAGGTCCGAGCGCCAATTCTCAGTCAGTGGACCAGGTGGTTAGCGGCATCAGCGAATTTCTGTACGACGCCAAGGCCGGGGTAACATTCGAATCCTGGTACAAGCGATACGAGGACCTGTTCACCGTTGACTTGGCTTGCCAGGACGACGCGTGGAAGGTCCGCCTGCTCCTGCGCAAACTTGGTACCCTCGAACACCAGCGTTACACCAATTTCATCTTGCCGAGGAACCCACGGGACGTTACCTTTGACGACACGGTCCGAACGTTGTCACAGATTTTTGGCGAGCAGTCCTCTCTGTTCAATGCTCGTTACCAATGTCTGCAGCTGGTCAAACGTGATGCCGACGACTTCATCACGTACGCGGGCATGGGCAACCGTGAATGCCAACGTTTTCAACTTGGTTCGCTCACCGAGGACCAATTCAAATGCCTGATCTTCGTCTCTGGCCTCCAATCTCCACACGATGCCGATATCCGGACGCACCTCCTGTCCAAGCTACAACAGGATGGATCAGTCACACTCCAGAACCTGGCCGAGGAGTGTCAAACGCTGCTCAACCTGAAGCACGATTCTGCCATGATCCAGAACGCCGCCGCACCTGGTATGGTCCAGGCAGTCACAGCACCGAGGGCGCAATCGTCCGCGCGCCCCACCCAATCCGACCGAGCGAAGTCCCCACCCTACGCGTGCCGATTCTGTGGTGCCTGGCATTTCCACCGCGACTGCAAGTTCCGCCAGCATCGTTGTCAACGTTGTGGCAGGGTGGGGCACCGGGATGGTTACTGCCATCCTCCATCTCCCAAGGGGGCCAAAACTGGGCTGGCCCCCACCCGCGATCCAAAGAAGAGGTCCCGACCCAGACGCACACCCAAACCTGGTCCGGTTGGCAGCTCCCTGAGCCTGCTGGCCACGTTCCAAATCAACGCTGCTGATCGGAGAAAATTCGTCGACGTCTTGATCAATGGTCAGTCGGTCCGATTGCAGTTGGACACTGCGTCGGACATCACAATCATCTCCGAGGATCTCTGGCGATCCCTTGGCAAGCCACCTTTCGAACCGACCTCCCAATCTGCCACCAGCGCCTGTGGTGGTCGCGTGCAGCTAACTGGGCAGCTGCACTGCTCCGTCTCATTCCGGGGCGCCACGTTCAACGCGATCTGCTACATCACAAAGGCGAAGCTTAACGTACTTGGTCTCGACTGGCTCGAAACCCTTGGCTTGGCCGATCATCCGCTTCGGGACATCTGCAACTTGGTACATTCTCCGATAGTACCAAACGACCGAACCGAAGACAAAGCCAATCCGTCCGCCCCCGTGTCCCAGGATTGTCAACAAGCCTCAAAGATGCCACCACACCAATCCCCGATTCCTTGGCATCCGCCAGCAAAACCGTGGTCTCGAGTGCACATCGACTATGTTGGTCCCATCGATGGCCTTTCCTATCTGGTCGTGGTCGACGCCTATTCCAAATGGCCAGAAGTGGTCGCCGTCAACCCACCAACCGCATCCGCCACTCTGGCTTGTCTCCAACGAATCTTCAGTCAACATGGCCTTCCCGAGGTGTTGGTGTCCGACAATGGTACCCAGTTTACGTCATCCGTCTTCGAAGACTTTTGTCGCCGACACTGCATCAAACACCTCCGCTCACCGCCTTACCATCCCCAATCCAATGGTCAAGCGGAGCGATTTGTTGACACATTCAAGAGGGCGCTTTTGAAATCTCGCGGGGAGGGGACCGTGGATGAGTGTCTTCAAGCGTTCCTGCTCTCGTACCGGTCCACACCGAAACCAGCTACGCCAGAATGCCAGTCACCAGCTGAAGCATTGATGGGCCGTAAGCTACGCAAAATCAACGAAGCGCTCATTCCGACTGAGAAGCCACCTTGTCACTCTGGCGCCTACAGCAAGCACAGAGAATTCGTCGTCGGAGCTCCAGTCTACGCTCGCGATTATCGAGCCGGTCATCCTCGCTGGATCAAAGCAACAGTGACGGCCAGGCGAGGTGACATGCTGCATGATGTCTCCGTGGGTGATGACACCTGGGTTCGCCATCGCAATCAACTTCGTCCGCGCCACGGAGAAACCTCCATGCCAGCCAGCTATCCCGTGCGCCTGCCGCTGCACATCCTGTTGGATACTTTCGGATTGGCCACACAACGACAGACCACGGTCGAAGCCGCTCAATCGTCGCCGCATCTGGAGAACCCGCCTTGCCGACGAACAGAGAGAATCCGGAGGTCGCCGAAATCTCTCCAGGTCAACCCTCGTCAGAAGCGGTGTGTTTTCTCTTCAAAGGGAGGTGTTGCGGACACGTCAAAAATCCCCGCAAGAAACGCGCCAGTAACTCCGGCATAATGGCTGTGGGAAGCGGAGTCCAATTTCTCCCCACAACGCAGCAGTGTTCAGCCACTCCGAGGCGCGTCCCAACTGCGAACCTTTTGACAATGCTCATTTGCAATCTACCACCTCTTCGTGGTGACAGTTTTCCTTAACTTAATAACCCATAGCACTCACTGTGATTGCCCTTTGTTGGTCGTAAAAGAGCCTACAGCGGACCACTTGTCTTTTCTTTCTCCGCCTCAGTTGGGAGTCGGTCGGGTCGCGTGATTGCGTGTGAATCGTTAGCTGGCCAGCCTTCGCGTCTAAGTCATTAACGCGCGTCTATCGTACCCCCTCTCGTGTGCGTCCGTTTTCGAGGCCTCAGCGTCTATACGAACAAGTGCGGCTAAGATCGTTCCCACGCTCGTTCAATTTTCCGTCTCACCGGCTAAGCCAGCGTCATCAGGACGGCGCAATTCCGTTCGAGTGGTCAGCGTAACAAGCAATTATCGTAGGCGTGCCAGCGACCCTCTTATCAGGCGATTACGCAATTACCTCAAGAGGCGGCGTTCCCTCAATTATAACAGTGGCGACGACTAAGGCAATCTACCCAATCTATAACAGTATCGAATTAAAGCGTAGTCATAAGCTTGCTGGGTAGTAAGTCTGGTTCATAACTTTGGATAATCTTCTAGACATTGCCTGTGCTATTCCATTCCTCTTGAACGGTAACGGCAAATAAACCGGTGTCTTTCCGACAAAAGCTGCTGTAGCTCTTACTTCTCGGCACTCCATATTTTTCCGCACAAACGTTTCTGGATAGCCATTTCTCTCGGCAACGCCACTTATGGAACTGAGCTTGTCCGACAGCCTGTCCTCCCTACAAATCCTCCTGACTCCTTCGGTTAGATATCTAAGCAATTTGCGTTTGTGGTTTATTGGGACAGAGCTGGCAACATGCCTCTACTGTGCTTTCGATATTGCTTTTTTATGCACCTTTCTTTGGACCGATCCAGCTGGTCCGCTGCTAATCTGGACGTCTAGGAAGGACATCCTGCCATTGCATTTAGATTCTAGGCTGAAGTTAGCATTAGCATGCGATGAATTAAGATGAGATGAACTTTTCTCTAGGCAAAAATGACTGTTTGTCACACAAAATATATCATCTACATATCGTCTGAAATAGGGTAGACAGCTAATGACTCCGCTCAGAGAGGAATACTGTAATTTGTTTATGAACACATCTGCTAGCAGCGGTCTAAGCAGTGAACCCATAGCTACTCTATTCTTTTGTCTGTATATGGTCCCGGTAAACTAAAATTGTGTGTTACTAGTACACAGCATGAGTAGCTGTTACAATCGATCGTTCGAAAGGCCGACACCCAATTGACGGTCCCGAACGGTGGCACGTACATAGTCAATTGTTTCTTCTAATGGAACACTGGTGAAGGACGATACGACATCCAACGAAAACCTTTTTCTTCTAATTAACTGAAGCTGTCCCGTAGTCTATGTCTGGATATCCCATTTCACACCGGAGCTAAAAGCTTAGGTAACCATTTGGCTGTTGCGCGGTACGGTGAGTTGCACATGTCCACTACGGTCCTTAACGAACGACCCTCCTTATGTAGCATAGGTAAGCGACAGATTCTCGGGATCACTACCCCTGTGAGATGAATAGGTTCGAACGTGGCTGAGCCAAGTACCTTTTCGTGTTTCAGGCGCCGTGGAAGGTTAGCAAGTGTCTTTTCGATTGCCGTACTTTGATCCTTCCCATTCTCCATTTTACGGAACTTCGAGCGAACACGAAGGATGATGTCCATCTTGTCGATGTAGTCAGCTTTCTCCAACAATACGACCCCTACCTCTTTACCTGGCCTGAAACGTAAAACATTCTCGTTTTCTTGAGTGCCTCGGGAGCGTCTAGGTGCTGTTTTCAGCAAATACCTGGGTTTGGGTTTGTACTTGAGATACTGGTAACAAGTATTGTTTAGGGTAGATATAAAATGCTAGTCGCTAAATTGTGATTCTGATGTCCACGCCTGGGGTAGTTTTGCCCTTAACCGCTACGCACTACTGCCTTAGTTGTCACGGTTTCGCGAACACCGGGCCAGGTTTCAGCAGTTCGTCCGATAAATTTTTCATCGGAAGCCGATAACCAGTTACATCGAAATTTGCCTCACTCGCTTCTACGTCGCCATACGATTTCGGACAATAGTCCATATTTAGAGTAGTTACTACCTTTTAGCAATTCGAACCATGCGGTAAGAAAACTAAAGCTAGTAGACGCATGCATTTCGGATTGCCACGTAAGTAACAATAACATCTACCAACATCTATCAGCTTTGTTGTCTTGTAGCGAAAACGACACGGAAGGGAGACAGAGCGTGAATTGCTACAGACACGTCCCACTGACAACTCACAAACCCGTACAGATTTGGACCGTGGTTCCTTCCCATGACGCAACGCGGATGAGGATTTGTGTGACTGGTCATTCCGAATGCCTACGAGTTTGGACTTCGAGACAATCTCTCCATCATTCCATCCCATGTCTCCGCTTCGTTAGAAAGCTCGCAATTTGCTCTCCCGTGGCTGCATCACTCGACCCGCGTACTCTCCGATGGGATCCGCTAACGGGGCATTTGTCTAATTCATTGGGTTCTCGAGAATTATATCCTTCATTGTTCCGGACCCAGGCTGGTTACCAGATGCCGCCGATGATCTGATTCCGGCTCGATCCGCAAGGCTCGCGGAGCCTTGTCTCGTCTCATCAATTGCGCCTGTTGTTTAATTCCTTACAATCCCGTTTTTATTGTCGTTCCGGTTCAGGCGTAGTCACTGGTTTCCGACGCCCTCCATTTTTATCGCTAAGTTCAAAAGTCTGTAAGACAGCACAATAATATTTACCTTGCAAGCCTTTTCCACAATTTTGCATAAAAAGTCCAAAATCACACAGCAAAAGTACAAACTTTAGCCTCGCACGTCTAAACATTTTCAGAGAATGTCCAAAATGTTAGAAAACCCTGCGCGATTCGCCAGCTGCTCTGCGCCAATCCTCTGACCTCAAGTATATTGGCCGGGTGCTAGGGTTTGGTGCGTCAGGCAAGTGAAGTGAGCGCGCTGCCCGTTGACTGTTGCAATTTGTGAATGAACCTCGAGGCCATGGACATGGGCTGTGCCACGAGCTGCTAGGCGATCCTCCTCCTCCCGTCCGAAACGCCAGAGCACAGTTGGTCTGAGGGCAATGGACAGCAGAAACATAAGCACACCACTGAATGGATGTCTTTCATTCCCGTTTGGTCCACATGCCTTCTCGTGTTCGACAGTATCGGGTCAGACGTTCGTGACCGAGTTGTGGATGCCTACATCAACAGTGATGACTGGCAGCTCGTGGCAAGCGTGAACAATGTAAAATATCACACTGCTCACTCCTGGATTCGTCGCTCTCTTGATCAGAAGCCGGATACTACACCGGCGCGCGACCGTGAGCGCATCCTGTCGGGGGAATGAGATTGATGACATCCTGGAGTGGATGGGGAAGAAAGCAACCCTAACACTACATAAAATGCGAGTCCGAGTAATTGCCGATATGGAAAAGAACATTTCAAAATTTACAATCGCACGATACCTGGATGGCGGTTTGATAACTATGAAGAACACTTATCAGACTCCAGAAGGAATAAACAATGATCGAACCAAAACGACACGAAAGGAGTTCGTTCAACAGTTTCTCACACTTGAAAGTGTTGGGAAGTTCTTCATATGGATTGACGAAACGAATTTCAAGCTTTACTGTGGAAGACTCGTGGTCGGACGCCCAGAGGATTGATGGCCTGTAGCAAAGTAGCCGACGGTAGATGCCTGAATTTGTCTCTCATCGGTGCACTCACAATGGATGGAAACGTTTCGATTACTACCCGGAGAGGGTCGTTCACTGGCCTCCTATCTCGGGAATGACAGTGAGACATTTTAGACAAACTGAAGCGGGAAGTGGAGCTCTGGCAGATGGTCATAGTGTGTGACAATGCACCATGTCACACACGTTTGGAAGCACTTGCGTCAGTCGAAGGATACGAAGGGGTTACGATCCTGAGATTGAGCCCATACTCCCCGTTCCTCAATCCCATCAAAAATGTCTGGCAGGTGGTGAAGGTCCGAGTGAAGAATGAAATGCGAATGCAGTACGAGGAACTTTTGGCCGGGGATCTCCAGAACCTCATGACGCAAATGGAATAGTGGTTGCAGTTTCTGAAACACATTGTCAGAAAAGAAACCAGTGAGGTCAGTGTTTTTGGATATCGTACTGCGATTCGACAAATCCCTGCACATTTTCCTGCTTGTTTGCAAAGATGACGTGCCTTTATTACATTTCCGGCTAATCACTTTAGGCATCTGGTTGCCTAACATATACCACTAGGAACGAGTAGGGACACGAGGAAACAAAATGTCTCGGCAAAATATGTATGCACATACGTACGGTTATATGTTCGTACTTGGGTTACAGCGATATCTGATGTCCAGTGTTAGGCATCGACATGGGACTGGCTTCCTATGAGACATGTGCGAGTGATATTTGTAGCGTTTGGTCTACTTCGTACTGGTGTGGGTAGCGCGCTGCTCGTTCATGTACAATCTTAGACAATGCAGATAGGGTTTCAGAATTCCGAAAACTAGGACCTCTGAAAGGTGCATTGCCGAAATACTGAGAAGTATACACACGCATCAACGAATCCAAAAGGGATTGTTGCACCAAAACTAATTGATTTGAAACTCATTGCGCGGACATAAGGACATCGGTAAGTGGGCGGGGTTGTGCTTACGTTATTGTGATGTCGTATCAGAGTGCACTTCGTACGCTGCTAGAATTAGCCAATTCTACATTCGGGCGAACACTGTGGCGCCCAGGGCAAATAGTGTGCGTGGTCGCATCGCATGACCAGTTTCGTGACGGTGTTGTAGTACAACCGCGCGAGAGCTTGAGAAATGGATTCACACCTAAATACGGATGCATGGCGTGCACTTGTGATTTCTCGCGTATTTCTGTTGGCGTTTGGAGAGCTAGTGGTTAACGACTTTGCTAAAGACATAGCAGGCTTGACCGGCATTGGTCGACGTTGTAATCGTTGATCGAATGCCTGGCATGTAAAACCAGAGCGGGCGAATGGACGCCAATTTACCGCACGCCATAATGGTCAATGCGAACGGTTAGAGCACCTAGGGAATGCTCAATTTATGTTTACCACGGTCTCAAGGGAAATATTTCCTGCATGCTCACCGATAGATTGGCAGCAGCTGCTTAGCCACTGTTTATGCCGCACGGGGCAGGCGTTCATTTTTGGCTCGGCCATTAGTTCATTGCGTAAACCATCACATCTGCGAACAGCCGTTCAATACAGTGTTTCATAGAACAACATTAATAACCGGAAAATGTTAGAGTGACATTGTAAGTGTTGGCATTGGTCAATTTTTACGATGCTCGTGCACAAAATTTGCAAATGCACGTGGCGCGAAAACGACAACGACCCATTCAAACTTCGGTCCATCGACTAGGTCCCTTCTATATGGAGACAATGGTTAAGTCCGTAAAGGTTTTCGGGTTCATAGCTGACGGAGGGTAGTTCTGTACAAGCTTCGGTGTTGAGAAGAAACGCTCACAGATGGCAGTGCTGATAGCTCGAACAAGAAAGGTTCACAACAAAATACCAATTTGTGGTGCGAATTCGCCGCGATGGTTTACCTACGCACCTCAAAAGCTCCAAAGGTCCATTAAATTGGTCTTTTAACCCTTTCAAAAATACTGTAATCTTTTTCTTTCGGCGAAGAATGCCGCCTTTTCTATATCTTCCTCAACATCCCTAAGCCGACAAGCATAGTTATGATCAAATCGAATATACGGCGGATTCGATGCTCAATTAGCTTCTCGAATTCAGAGCGATTTTAGGATACTTTATCAATTGAGACATTTAAGGATTCCCTGGCTCTCATTCCCTATCCTGTGATACATGTTTTCTGTGTGACAGCCTTAGTTGCTCTATTGTGAGCGAACTGCCATACTGACTTTATTGTGCCAAACGATCATTGATCTCATTGCACGCTACCCCGAAACCGATCATCCGGTCTCCACGTACTTACTCCGCCCTCTGTAAGGACATGTACCAGCATGCGACTGGGGCTGAAAATTTTATCGTGCTTAACCTCATGTGTTTATTGTATGTTAGCACGCATTTCTCCGTAAGTGCACTGTTACTCCCGCCGTAGTACACGCAAAACAACGTATGTTCCAGCTGTATATCCGAAAACCTCGGTCTGGACAACCATGTGTATGAAGCTCACACGAGCCTCGCCCACTGTCTGGATGATCGTACGTCTTCGGAACGCTGTCGCGAGTGAAGCTCCTGTATTCGCAACAATCACCTGCAACCAGCAAGATACCGGTGCCTGTTTTGGAAAGTCTTGCAAAGTGCACTGTAGGACCAAGTAAGTTCTACAGGTTGAGTACCATCACATACAGTTCGTCCCAAAAGTATGGTCCTTTATTCTCTGTTAATCAGGGACCAAGGCTCACGCCTTCGGTTAAGACGTGAGGGCACAAAATTGTCAAATGTCTACTAGTAGATGTCCGTCTATCACAAGATATCTCTCAAGCACACATAGGTGTGAACGGCCGTATGCTTACATGTGGGTACATGTGTACTTGCCAGTGTCGTCCATCATGAAAACGCTGGATCAAGCCACTGATGGTTGTGTTGGAGTCAGCCTACGGCATGCCACAACGCAAGTTTATCGATCAATACATACCGTGTTTCGAGCTGGATAGAACGAATGCAGGCATGCAAAATCGAGGCACAAGTGCCTCATTACCGGGCTACTGAGGTAGAATTGCGGTGGCGCTTGGCAGGTCTAACTGACACGAGCAATGAATGGACAATAGCTGCATAGTGCTAACCCAGCTACTGACAAAGTGTTAATGACAACGATCTTGTAGACGGAAAGTTACCTTCCAACAACCTACCTTAACAAAATAGGCATTCCTTACAATCAGGACTTGCCAATATGAAATGTGGCATTTTGTAAAAGGAGTATTGAAAAGCAATGTCGCCTAAAGACAACTCGCTGCTGCACAGCATATTCTGCAGTCACAGTCTTGATTGCCGTTGCAGGAAACAAGTGTGAGTACGCTGCCCAATTTGTTTCACGCAGGACCTTAGGAGCTCATCCCAACAAATTCACTGATGAGGCAATATTCCACTAGCATGGAACTGAGAACCTTAATTTCTAGGCAATAGCTACTCCTCGCGAACCCAGGGATTAACGTATTCCACAAAGCGCGAAGCTCATTCGCTCGCAAAACTGCTTGAAAATCGGGGGAACAAAGCGCACGCATGTGGGTTCTCACGCATACTGTCCACCACAAGCCCGCTATCCCTGTGCTAACTTTTCTGACGCATTATGCTTCAAACTCTGAACACCACATTCAATAGGATCGACAAGTCATGCTTCACGGTCTGTATTCTTATTGAAAAGTCGTTGGATCATCTTCCTTTCCCCTTTATGTTATCGGTAGGTTATTGTTTAGAAGCACTGATCTCACGCCACTGTCTGTACGCCGATGAACAAATACGAAACCGAGTAGCCTATTCTCACAGCACCGTCTCGTTCACATCTTACCCGTATTCCTTAGGCACAATCATGAAAATCAAGTATGGGCATTGTGAGCCAATTTGCATAGAAGTGATGAGTCTAAGCGCTGTCGAATCAGCTTTGCTCATTGAATGCATTCCGGCCCGACGCACCTTTGGCCCCGATTGCCCGTGCACCAATTTAGTCCAGAAATCAGTGATGAAGGTGAATACGTATACTAACATAAACAGCATAAAACGGTGATATGTTTTTCAACGAAGAAGATGTTCAACGTGCCCGCCGGCTTTCTGTTTGCACTGCGGAAATCGTCTGACGCAATAGGCTATAAGTTTTTGCACGTTTCCGTGTTGATTGTGCGACATTCGTGGATAATGCTGTTTTTGAGTTGTACCAGTGAAATAGCCGTTGTTTTGTAAGCATTTTTGCTCATATAACCCCCTTAGGAAGTAATGTAATCCGTTTAAATCGGGTGACCAGTCAGGCCAATCCTTTTACCTCTGCGACAGATCCACCGGTGACCGAACACCTCGTTAAAATAATCCCGCACCGTTTGTGCCTAATGGGTAAGTGCGCCACATAGAAGCGATAACGGCTGAAGTGAAGTGCCGAAGTGGCCAATCAGAATCGACTTTACGTATCAGTGACAGTTCCCTTACCATGTGAGAGCCATGATAGACAGAGAAATGACGGTCATCATGATTGAGTTACTTGGCAAACACGAGGTTAACGTCGTATGGACAACCGAAGTACGTTACCCTAGCTAGCAACAGGCACCTAACGCAGCCTACTGACTATCAACGGTTTCGTCCACCACCTTCAACTTTACTGTAAACATTAACAGCGAAGCATGCACCCTGTGGGACAATTGAGTGATCACGTGTTTCTCATGTACCCGTTTTGTTCTATTTTCTCGTAGTGTTCGCTCTACCCCTACCTAGTATTGGTACCGTTACTCATCGCAACAATGTGGTAGGGAAACAAATCGTTATGCATTATGCATATATTTACATGTGGTATGTTGCAAGAGCAGAATATCAACGAAGTGGATGTGCAAAATGCCCGCGGTTTCGCTTACAGAGTAGTATTTGTCCGATGCTATTGGCTAGCAGTTTCTGCAAAGCGTCCACCGACATCCCGCGACATTCGCTGATGATGTTCAGTTTCAGTTCTTTCGGTCTGCAGCTGTGTAATGACACAGGTCTGCAACATTACTTTGTAGGAGGATGCTAACAAATGTGAAGCAGTAGTTCTGTTAATCAAGGAACTTATCCGTGATAAAAAGCCCTGAAGTAGAAGTCCAAAATGACCACAGTCGTTTCGCTTGCAGAGCGGTATTCGCCCTATGCTAGTGCCAAGCACTGGACCTAGGAGTTCCAAAGGATTAGCCTGCCCGCTCACCAGATTTGAACGTATTACATTACTTCCTAAGGGGTTATTTGAAAAGAAGAGGTTACAAGACAAAGCGTATTTCATTGGAACAACTGAAAGACAGTATTGTCCACGAACGTCGCACAATCAACACGGAAACGTGCAAAAAGTTATAGCCTATTGCCTCAGACGATTTCCGCAGTGCAAACAGAACGCCGGCGGGCACGTTGAGCATCTTCTTCGTTGAAAAACATATCACCGTTTTATGCTGTTTATGTTAGTATACGTATTCACCTTCATCACTGATTTCTGGACTAAATTGGTGCACGGGCAATCGGGGCCAAAGGTGCGTCGGGCCGGAATGCATTCAATGAGCAAAGCTGATTCGACAGCGCTTAGACTCATCACTTCTATGCAAATTGACTCACGGTGCCCTATTACTTGATTTTCATGATTATGCCTAAGGAATACGGGGTAAGATGTGAACGAGATGGTGCTGTGAGAATAGGCTACTCGGTTTCGTATTTGTTTCATCGGCGTACAGACAGTGGCGTGAGATCAGTGCTTCTAAACAATAACCTACCGATAACATAAAGGGGAAAGGAAGATGATCCAACGACTTTTATAAGAATACAGACCATGAAGCGTGGCTTATCGATCCGCTTGAATGTGATATTCGGATTTTGCAGCATAATGTGTCAGAAAGTTAGCACAGGGATAGTGGGCTTGTGGTGGACAGTGTGCTTGAGAACTCACATGCGTGCGCTGTGGTCCCCCGATTTTCAATCAGTTTCGCGAGCCAATGAGCTTCGCTTTTTGTGGAATACGTGAATCCCAGTATCCGCGAGGAGTAGCTACTGCCTAGAAATTAAGGTTCTCAGTTCCATGCTAATGGAATATTGCCTCATCAGCGAATTTATTGAAATGAAGGCTCAGGGTCTCGCCTGTAACAAATTGCGCAGTGTAAGTACTCGTGTTTCCTGTAATGGCGATCAAGACTTCGACGATAGAATATGCTGTGCAGCAGCGAGTAGTCCTTAGGCGATATTGCTTTTCAATACTCCTTTCACAGAACGTCCCATTTCATATTTGCAAGGCCTAATTGTAACGAATGCCTATTTTACTAAGAAAAGTTGTTGGAAGGTAACTTTCCATCTGCCAGATCATTGCCATTAGCACGTTTGTCATTAGGTGGCATTACACCAAGCACTAATTGCCCACTCTTTCCTCAGATCAGTTAGGCGTATCAAAGCGCCACCACAATGCTACCTCAGTAGCCCGGTAATAAGGCACTTGTGCCTTGATATTGCACGCCTTCATCCATTCCATCCAGCTCGAAACACGGTATGTATTGACCGATGAACTTGCCTTGTGGCGTGCCGTGGGTTAACTCCAACACAACCATCAGTGGTTTGATCCAGCGTTTTCATGATGTACGGCACTGGCAAGTACAAACGTACCCACATAGATGCATACCGTCGTTCTACACCCATGTGACCAGATGACACATCTTGAGAGAGTCGAACATTGACTTTTGTACATTTGGCGATTTTGTGCGCTCTCCTCTTATCCGAAGGAGTGACCCTTTGTCCCACATTTACAACGAAGAGGGACTAGACTTTTAGGACCTTTGGTACGTAAGATGTGCTAGTGTTAACTGCCTCCCAAACCACCTGGGAAACATTAATCAACGGACCGGTAAAGCAAGGCTTTCTATTGCCAGCATCACTGTGCAGATGCAAAGACTCTAGCACCTTGCACGCTTACCACGATGTTTGTTGAACGCGTGCCTAGATAGCCGAGTATCGGCTCTTTACCACCTGCTACTCTCCAGAAAAACGCTGCGTCTCGAATGTGTAACAAGCCAAGTAGTGTTGAACTCTGACAAGCTCGAATCCGAAAGCCAAAGAAACCGAAAACGAGGTCCAGCGACCTGGGGAATCGCAATTTGATGGTCTTCCACGCACGTGAATCGTGGATTTGAGCCCTTAGGTACGCTATCAACAAGACGTCGAGTTTCTACAGTATCAGTTTGATAGACTACTCGATGTCGGTGAAGCCGGGCTGAAAGTGATGCAAACTGCCTGTCTGGGAAAGAAAAATGGGGAAGCTTTCGACCTATGAAGATTAATTTTGATGACGAAGCTGGTCCGGGGTTGATATTATCGCGCCTCGGTGGACTTAGGGTTTGAAGAGCCATGTAGGTGTAGACATGGACCAAGCAGACTGGGAAAACCTCAAGTCTGTGACGATTACACTAAAGAGACGCACTGAAGAAGGGGAAACAATCTCCGCATTGTAAATTTCCGAATAGTTACCCGGGTTCCTCCCCGAATACGGATGAACAGGTCGGTAATGCTTCACGCACGCCCGGCTGTTCCTACCGCGGCCTGAGTATAGCCTTTACAAATGTTTGTAGTCTAATGAATAAATGTGATGACGTTTGCCACCCCCTTGCCTCTCGGCAAGGAGGCGGATTTGACCCAGCTGAAACTTGGTTAAATTCAGAGATGACCGCCCAAGAAATCGAAATCAGTGGGTATTCCTGCTTCCGCTATGATAGGCTATCAAATGACTGCGGTGGAGTGCTGTTATACATACGGCCTTCGTTGTGCGGGAGACTCGTGAGCATCTACAGAAGCGGTGATGACCTGTGTGAGCAGCTATGGTGTTCGATCCACCTGAGAGGCGGCGAACTCCCCGTGAGTGTCATGTATCGCAGTCCACTGAGCCACAGCTTGGACTGGTTGCCTCATGTGCGCAATCATTTCGTCCGCAGTTCCTGCTCATGGACAACTTCAACCTTCCTCGAATATGGTGAAAAGAGGTCGAGCTTCTCCCCAGTCACGGCGAAGTCGAGACGAAGTTTGCGAAGATGAAGTTTAAAACTGAGGCCACACAGCAAATCAATCAGCCGATGCGCGTTATTGTGCGCTCAATTCTATCGCGCGTGGACGTGTTGCTGACCAGCTGCGATCAGCATGTGCGTGATGTGCAAGTCTTAGAGCCTTTGGCAGCTAGTGATCACTCGATGTTCATGGCGAGCTTAGAGCTGCCACTGTCGCCTACTCCTCCGCTGGAGCCAACCTTCTGCTACTGGAAGGCGGACTTTAATGGCCTCACTCGAGCCGCAAGCCAGATGGACTGGTCGTTGCCACAGAACTCATCAGTTGAAGCCTGTTGGTCTGACAAAAACCAGGTAGTAAAAGCACTGTGCGCCCAAATTGTACCCCGCAAATATAGGAAGGTTGAACCAGTTAAGCCACAATGGTTTGAAAAGGAGTGCGGCAAACTGGCCCGGGGGCGACGCCAGCTGTGTAATAAATTCGTGCAATCTGGCTCTGCCGAAGATTACGAAGAGTACAAGAGGCACTGAAATGCCTGCAACAGTGCGAAAACGGGCAAATGTCGAAAATCAGCTCCCAACTGGATCTTCGCCTACGTGTAGGGACGCCTGAAGCCGACAGGTGATATGCCTGTGTTGAAGGGCTGGGACGGATAGCCCCTAGTTTCCAGCACTGAGCATACTTCCGCATTGGCGAAGCACTTCGCTTCAGTTTTTGCAGATAACTCTGTTCTTGCACCCAGTCTGACGTAAATCGCCCCTGCCGAGCTGGACAGCCTGGATTGCAGCGTTGAGAATGTGCGCAAATTGGTCGGCAGTTTTGACGGCACCAAGCCTGCCGGGTCTGATGGGTTGCATCCGCTGATCATCGAATCGCTATCGGCCATCATCCTGCCTTCGGTGACTGAGCTATACAACAGGTCGCTTCCGCCGGTTCGATGCCAAGCGACTGGAAATGCTCAGTGGTGAAACCGATTCCGAAAGACGGCGATCCGAGCAGGATGGACAACTACCGGCCGATATGTGTGCCCTCTGTTTTGGCTAAGACACTCGAGAAGATCGTGAAGCGTGGTCTTCTGCACCATCTCGGGTTGAAAAGCATTTTGACGCTGGCGCAGGCCGGTTTCATAAAAGGTCGGTCATGCGTCGCAACCCTGCTGTTCTCGAGGTACAAATGGATGCAAGCGCTACACCAAGGGAAGTGGGCTGACGTCATTTACATCGATTTCAGTAAAGCGTTTGACAAGGTAAACCATCAGATCCTCCTACGGAAGCTGAACAGGTGCGGTGTAGTTGGCCTACTGCACCAGTGGATCAGTGACTTCCTTATTAGTCGGACGTACAGGGTGCAGATGGACAACCACCTGACCGAGTGGCATCCCTCAGCCAGCGGCGTTCCGCAGGGCATAGTACTTGGGCCCCTTTTATTTCTGATCCACGTCAAAGGGTTACCTCATCTTCTCAGTTCACCTTGCGCGTGGTTTGCTGATGACTTTAAGGTATAGAGGATAATTGAGGAGGCGAAATCCGCGACCTGCTTCAGCGTGACCCTGACCGCCTCTTCATGTGGTCAGCAAATGTCAATCTTCCGATCAACCCTGTCAACTAGGTATTCATGAGCCTGGGCAATGGTGGTAATGGCCGAGTATACAATCTGGCCGGCCAACAGTTACATCCACCATCCATCACGCTGCGCTTTGACATCCGCTGAAAACACTAACAGGCTTTACCAAAACGGACTGCGCATGCTCTGAGCGCTCAAACGCAGTTTCTGCACTTGGTCCGAAGTGGTTGCTACCTGCCTCTTGGCTTTTATCATGAGATCAATGCTAGAGTACAGATCACCCGCCTACTGTCCGCCCACATGGAGCGAGGTGTGAAGGATTGAGCGGGTACAATGTTGCCACAAGTCTAATCCCCCGTTTACGAGGTGTGCCAAATGAAGAGTGGTGCTAGAGACTAGGGCTGTACATGCTGTCTAACCATTGAATGCAGGTTGACCTCATCATGACACACCAGATATTGCATCTGGGTGATTACACCATGTTGAGGCAGTTGTTTCCTCTGCGCACACCAAGAAGCACACGGGGACACTGGCACAAGTTTGTTGTATTGGATTGGAAGCGGGTCGCTCACCAAATTTGCTCAGAGCGGAGGGTGGTGAATATTTGGAACAACCTGTCTGCAGGCATAGTCAAGGTAAAGTCGGTGCCAGCGTTTAATAAACGCCTGTACTCGCACTCTTTCGACTTGAGATTTCGAGAATACTCGCCATCATAATAGGTAAATTTGCTTGAAAACTATTAGACGTAGCTACACAGAGTTTACTCTAGTGATGCATTTCCTAGAATACAGTATTCAGTATTCATTATACTACAAGCCGATCTGGATAAGGTGTGCAAATGATCAATCCGGAATCTATTGCGATTCAATGTGGACAAATGTAGGGTAACGCCCATATGGAACTGATTGATGTGCTTTTACAAACCCGGAAACCGGGAGCTTCAGACGAGAAGGATCTGGGAGTATTGGTCCAGGTCGAACTTGGATGTTCGTATCAAGCTGAAACCGCGTGCAGAAGGGGCATCCAACGCGTGAACCACATAAAGCATGTATTTGGATGACTTGACCCATTGATTTTTCCACAGCTTCTTGACGCATACATACGTCCACCTGTGGAATACGCAATACAGGTCTGGCAGTCATGGCTGATGAAATATCTCCCAGCTTTGGAGATACCCCAAAGCCAGGCAACCAAAAACGTCAAAGGTATGTATAAGTTGTCGTATAATCAAAGGCTTCGAGTGCTCGGGAGCTACAGCGGACAATCTCGGCGATTGCATAGGGACCTAATTTTGACTTACCAGCTTTTGCGAAGTCCCAACCACACATGTTGCCATTTGTTAGGGCTCAGTCACAACAGGAATTTGAGAGGCCACCATCTTAAGCTGTCAGAGCAGTATATTCGTTTGGAATGCCGTCGGAATTTCTTTTCCATACGCGCTTGAAAAACGTGGACTGTCCGACCGGAATCAATCAGCTGTGCTCCTACGCTGGCAGAGTTCAAACGCCCACCTGACCAGGCACTCATTCCACTGCACGTTCTCACATGACTCATTACACGACGATAAACACAAGAGTCCGGTCAACTCGTAGAATGTGTTCCACCTTTCTCACTTCCCTTACGTATTCAACACGACGTGATACAATTTGTTACCAGGGTCTCCTCTGTTCTCATTCTCCATGGATTCCGGTTTATACTACGTACGCCTCAGTGAGCCCACTGGTGTAAACCTGATTTTGCTGACAATTCTTTTATATTTTGAAGTTTAACCATGACAATCCTACGGGACCTGTTAAGATTTAGCATTTTTAACCATAAAAACCATATTTCCATTGTTCACGAATCCATCCGATCAGCTTAGCACCGGGAACTAACATCGATCTAGCCACCATGGCTTCAGTTTATAACGCGGCTCCCGAAACAGATAAGCTTCGGCACAATACTTCCGACTCTCTTGCGCAACAAGCACTTCCTCAGTCTACACTATCGCCGCCAGCATCACAACCTCAGACTAGTCACTCCGCTCCAGTGGAACCTACAGCCACAATCGACATCACCCCTACTATCGGTCGACGGGGTAGGGAACTCAAGCTTCAAATGCATTTCTCAGTTTTTGTTATTTTCCACGGAGCATGCCTCTCACACTTTCACGCGCCAGTAAACGTTTCGAAAACCCACGAAATAGGACTAAAAGTTTTCGAAACTACAAAGAGAATAAAATCTTTCAAAAACCCGGAAACAACTGCGCGCTTTTCTCAGAACAGCTCCTATTGTAACTACGCATTAAGGCTTTTCTTTAAGTTCTTACTTTCCATACACACACCGTTGGTGGTTGCAAGTTTTGCTGGATCGCAACACCTCAACTCGAAGCGCTAACAACTCCTCGCTCAGCCAGCTACCCCACAAACATATTTTCTGTTTTGACACGGTAGGGAGAGCACTGGTGGGAGCCCGCAATGGCCTGACTGCATGGTTCTACCCCAGCAGCTGCATCGGCTTTCACTACCTGGTCTCGCAGAAGACTGATGCGCGATGGGCAGTCCTCATGTCAACAGAAGGACTGCTTACATAGTTTCTCCTGGGGAAGGGCAATGTAGCAGTCTGTAGGTTTCTCCGGCTTGCTGCGTCAACTTTAACTAAAATTGCTATCTCATGGTACACTCAGGTGATCGATGCGGATGGTTGAACTGGTTGTTGAGTTCGATTGCTTGAGTTTGTTTGGCGCTGGTTTCGGCTGCAACGGGCAATCGTGCTGTGTGCTCTGCTCTTTGCTGTCCCCTAGCTAGCAGCGTCAACGGTGTCGTTTTTAGGTCCAAGCGAAGAAGGAAACTTTTGCTGCACAAATACAAGCTCCCCCATAACTTGAGCTGCCTTTTGTAATCGTTACCTTGGCTCCCGCTATATTGGTTACGCAGCCAAAGGAATCCATGACAACGGAATCGGGTGAATCGACAAGGTGATCTACTGAGCACCGGCCACCAAGTTAATCCTGATGAGTCATTTACCGTCCTTATACGCAAGCAGAGACCTCACATTCTCAGGCAATCGGAAGCTATCGGTATTGATTGGGAGCGGCTGCAGCTGTGCGGACATAATCAGCTGACTGTAAATCGGAATCTTCCGTGGCAGCATAAATCTGAGTCACTGGACCGTAGTTAGCCACCAATCGTTCCCCGCTGTCTTCCTTTCTTTACTCCCCTTCGTTACTCGCATGTTCGTGATTCATACGCTTTCACAAAATAACTGAATCATCTCACAACTTACTTCGTTGAGTTTCCTTGTTAGGAATAACGTAGAGAATTTCATGCTTTAGCTGTCCCAAATAGTGTTGAGCAGAGTGGCACATCCAGCCAACAAAGAGCCACCCCCATTTTTCAGCAAAGATGGAGGGTGATCGTTGGGTGTAGGAGACTTGTTTCGTTTCAACACGAAAGCTCCAGCTTTTCCACTGTGGGCATTGTAACATCAACTTCCCACGTAAGCTCAGTGGATTTAGCAGGTCTGCTGAATTGCTGTTCAGAATGTTCCACTTGACGCGCTACTTGATCCGGCTGAGAATAGATCAAGCAACCGTGTTTCACAGCTGTTGTGTTGCTAACCTATCTTTTTGCCTCCATCTCCACCCACTCTGACTTCGAACGCTTAAAAGCAACCACAGTCTTCCCTACAGTATAATGCACTGGTCAGTCATTTCAAGCAGTAAGGCTATCGCTTTATAAAACTGTTCAACCTTCTCACTCGTAATGGGAAACGTCTACTATTCTCACACAGGACCAAGCAAAATATCCACTTAAATTTCTTCCTTGGTGAGGTACACTCATTTGTGTAATAAACTACCGTTGCGACTAAGAGCAGTGAGAGCCTGTCTATTTTTAAATCTTATTTAAAAGCTTTTCTTTCTGTACCAAATGCTGACAAACATTTTTGTCCTTCAGCAATCCAGAAGTGCACTCAGTGGAACAATAGAACGAAAAAATTGGATGCTTAGAAAGTCCCGTAGGAATGAAAAGAGAAAATAGTGATAAAACGAAAATTGTTCTGGTGGACTCACCACAGTGTTAACACAGCGAAATGTTGAAAGGACCAATCTCAGTTGTGTAGATTAATTCTGGTTGTGCAACTTCGTCACATTATAACGTCTGTCGAGACACACAGGCTATATCTCGAAACACAGCTGGGTTGGGGCAACGTCAAGGCAATTTTTGAACACAGGCCAATTGGAGGCGGAAACAACGTAATTTGGGGGGCGTTCCATGACTGACACACACAAAGAGAATAAACGATCCGTCGACATTCTAGCTGACGGTATTGCGTGGCTAACTTGTACAGGTGGTTCCTCAATTTGCTGTTGTGGCACAGTCGTAGTAGGTGACAGCAGACGTGATTGGGGTTCGTTAGAATAAGCTAGGACATAATTAGTTCGCCACCTACGCCCCCGGTACCGACCACTGCATAGTTTTAGGGTTCTCAGCCTAAGTTCATATGTAAGGTTGAACAACCCTTTGACGTGCTTCGTGGCTCGTCGCTGGGGAGTCTCGAGTGCTGCAAGGTCTTGCTTGTGTCAGGGCTGCCAGGCGTATTCCACATGAGGTCGCACGTAAGTGTTAAGCAACTGCGAACAGACAAAGAGATCAAGCTGTCCCAAAGCCCTCTGCAGCATGCCGTGTTGGTTCCCAGTCTTTGACAGCTTCCCAGGTTATTCTGAGCAGCCCAGATCAGCCGAAACTAGCACGCCAAGGTTGCGCTCCTGAGTGTCTGCTTGCAGGACATTGTCTCCAAGCTTGTATGTGATGTTCGGCTGGTATCGAATGTGGACCACCTTACTGTTCCCCGAATTGAACTGGAGCAGACGGTGGAGTGACCACCCATACGCTCTGTTCAGGCCTCGCTGAAATACATCGTGATCTGCTGGATTGGAGATCGGCCGCCACCTCTTAACATCACTAACAAGCAGCACGAAATCTGAGGCTTTCAAACGCATAAGCTCGTTAATGAACACGAGAAACAGACGTGGTCCCAGGACTGATCCGTGTGGACCTTCACATTTGACATAAATCGGATAGGACAGCTCAATTCGAACTCTGACCTGCATTAGCCGATCCTGTAGGAGATTCCTGAGACACCCAAGGACTGGATCGCCAACTCCAAAGCTTTCGAGTCTGTGAAGCAGTGTGCGATGGTCCAGTCGGTCGAAGGCTTCGGACAGATGGAGGTAACTGACTCTGTCCCTCTAACTTCATCGGCTGCTTCCGTCTAACTACTGCGTGCAATCTGTAGGTTAATAGTGCATGAACGGTGCTAGCGGAAACCGTGTTGCTCGGATGTTATGATGTTGTGACGTCCTAGATGGTTCACTACACCTCAGCGATGATTGCCTGCATCACCCATGAGAGCACAGGGAGGAGGACCACTGGTCGATAGTTGGTGAGTTCCGAATGATTACCAGCCAGAAAGATATATCTCAATAGAAACTATCAAATAATGTCAACAAAAGTTAGCACCACTGTTCCATGCTGAATACAGCTTAGCAAAGAAACGATGACGTAACTGGCTGTACAAACGGTATTTCCACAAAACAGAAAGTATCCCGTCCATAGGTCAATGTACCCATTTATTTATTTATCTAACTGAGAACTTTCTTGGACACATGTATTGGATGTGCTGGTACAGCACTTGGATATTCCAAATAGCTCCCGGCTTTCTCCATTTCACCGCCGATAGCCACTCTCCAGTGTTCCCAGACATTTTGAAAACATTTTGTCGGTCGTGGTTTCAGAACATTACGGAGCAGCTGGAACCCGTTTGCGGTCAAACTGATCGATGCCTCGTTTATCCACCTACAGTTTGGACGTCTCAAGTTAAGTGCACGGAAGCCATAATCATCAACAACAGCAATACATCAGCCTTGTGAACTGATGCTTCGCTGCCGTACAACCATGGTGGCCTACGTAACGAAGAAAAATAGCAGGAACAGAAGGGGAACCTAGCATAAAACTTGTATACCCTAAAGAAGCGTTCAGAGTCAAGGCGCCCACACCTTGTCAACAACGTACTATTACAAACTGCTGGCTTTCAAGCAAAGATAAGGCGGCATAAGCGAGACAGCTTTCTTGCAGTTCTCACTGTCTCGCGTCATAATCCACCAATACTCCGCAGATAACAGCTCGAAACACACGTTAAACATGTAGTCCCACTAGGGACGACAGCAGATGCGCCACCGATGCCGACTGCGAGTCATGTCCTGTAACATCTCAAGCCAAACACAAGACGGATTAGATGGACCCCATGCTGGAAGACGAGACGGACCGATGGAACCGAGATTGGTCCTCAGTGACTTTATCTCCCGCTGCAAAGCTAACTTTTGCCCACCACAGGTCTTTCGTCACCCTATATCGGGTAAACATAACATGGCCATCCTCGGTAAACGCTGACCGGGCGTACGTAGTACTTGCCCAAGCCAACGCAATTTATTCAGTGTTATCTGTTGTTCTAAAGAAATAGCCTGGTTATCGCTGCCTAGTACTTGCTTACACATATCATCGTTGCGGACACACTGGTGCCTCCCGACACCAGCAATGCTCCGCAGATAACGATGATCAACGACTTGAAGACACCTCAGATCTTCAGATCGAGGGGGGCAAGTCTAACAAGCATACAGCAGAGTAGCCGTCACTGTGGCCTTATAAATACGGTCTTTCAGACAGAGGGGAATCCCTTTCTGACAGCAAAGATGGCGCAGATTCAAGAAAGTAGTTCTGGCTTTTTTCTTCACGTGAACAGACTTCAGTGCTTATGCGCCCATCGTCGCTGACACAGCTGCTAAGGTAAGTGAATCGATCAGCTACCTCGAGTTTCTCGCTGTCAATAGTCAAAAAGACATCAAATGGTTTGTGGTCTTGTAAAAACACTTGGCAATTTGAAGGTGCGAAATTCACGCCAAACGGTGGAACCACTCGTGATGACATTCAGGGTTGATTGGGTCGATGCAAAATCGTTAATTAGCAAAACAATGTCCTCCGCATAATAACCTTTGACTAGATTTGCACCAGGTGGCACCACACGCCACGATGTAAGCTATGACGAACCTGAATGCGAAATAGAAAACTGAGCAGACGACGAACGTTTCGTACAACCATTTCCCTTTAACTGTACATTCGGTAGCATGTACATCGGCCGGACTGAGAGAAGGCTGTCAGCCCGGATTTCGGAGCACATTCCACGCAATCTAGCCTTGACTGGTGGGAACCTACCTGCTAGCTCAATTACGAGGCACTTGTTCGACTGTACAATGTGCCAAAACTCCAGAGAAACATTCTAACTTCTTAGCAGGCAAAGTAATCCGAATCTGCTAAGGTTCGCTGAGGCTGTCGCCATCCGTCTTGTAAAGCCTAACCTATGTAAGCAACTGGAACTTGTTACCGGTCTTACTCTGCAGTGGTAAGCTGTGCATTTCCTGTAGAGGCAATGCCATCGTCGACATCATCATCATACACGTTAGCTAGAGGTGGGAAACACCTCAGCGATTGTGCAGCAATACAGAAAAAAGGAGAAAAAATGCAACTGGTGCAAGCCGGCTGAGCTACCGGTAACGGATGGGCATCGTTCCGGTAAGCCACTAGCCGGCTACTGTGCATCAAAAAAATTACTATGCAAAATTATATAACGTTAAACAGTGAGATCGTGGTTGGAGGGTAGGCTAGGAGGGATGGGGTGGGACAAAGAAACTCACAGCACGAACGCCACTGAGGTCGGCTCCTGGCCATAACAGCAAGTGTATACAGCCAAACGTGTTCATCGCCTTTCGGACCCTAACCAGGGAGCAGAGACGTTCCAACCGAGGCCAGCTCAGAAGTGAGGGTCTTCATTCCTCTCGACCAAGTCATCGCTTGGCCACCCCTCCTCTTCTTCCATCCACACCCCCGGCGCGCAAACAACGCATGTCGCGGGAGTCGGTGGGTTGGCATGCGTGACCCGTGGCCGATCCATCGGAGCCTGGTGCGTGAAATAATGGTGCTGAGCGGTTCAGTTCCTTTTCCTGTGCCGTAAACCAGGCGTCGAACACGTTCGTTACTCACGCGGGGTTCCCACCAGAGGTAAGCTAAAGTGCGAAGGCACCAGTGGTCTAACATAACTAGCCACTTCAGGTCCGTTACTTTAAGGGGCCAGGTTTCACAACCGTACAGTAGGGTCGAACCTACCGCTACATTGTACACTCTACCCTTCAGGGCAAGAGTGATGTCGCGCCGGCGCCATAAGTAGCGAACGTTAGCAAAAGCGCCTCTAGCTTTTGCTATAACGGTTCGTGATCTCATCTTCAATCCCACGGGCGATAATATAACTTCCCAGGTGGTTGAATTTTTGAACGAGTTCTAGCTGATCCCCACCAACGGTCAGCGTAGCAGACGGTCCAGACAAATCTTGGAGGAACGCTTTGTACTTTGAGGGTGCGATGCAAAGCTCGAAGTGACGGACAGCTAGTGCTAATCTGTCCAGTGCCGCTTGGCACGTTTGTGAGCTGTCACAGATTAGGGCAACTCATCAGCATACTCTAAGTCAAGAAGTTGTTCTCCTGGGAGAAGAGCCACACATTCTAAGTTGTGTCCTGTAAACGCGATTTCCATGACTTCGTCAATAGCGAAGTTGAAGAGGAAGGGTGAAAGCGGGCATCCTTGTCTCACACCGCTGGAGATATTAAAGGGCGACAGAGGCACTGCCACTTTAGAGAATTATCGATTTTTGGTATTGATTCCTTTTCACTTCTGTTTGTTTAAAGTTTTCACTATTAGCCTGTATGCGACTGAATGAGAATACACGGAATATACTGGATTCAGAATATCCCGCCAGCTGAAATGTTTCTCCTTCTTGCATTTTTAAAATTGACGGACGTTACTTGTTGTCGGAATGATACCTGATATGTCACCGTAGACCCTGACTCTGCCTTTAGTGTTCGAGTACAGGGCACGTAAACTGTTCACTTTTGTTCACCTACCCGCACATGTATCTCGAACAAAATGGATCGATGGACTGTATCTAACGCACCCTTGAAATCAACGAGCACAGCTTTTGTCGGTCTGCGGTACGTGTGGTGCTACGTTAGCAACTGCCGCAAAGTCATTATGTGGTTTATACAGCACCGTCCTGCGAGGAAGATTGTTTGCTGTTCCCTAATCGGCAGCATTTTTCGTTTCTCATTGAGGTGACGAACAAGAATTCAGGCCGGCGGTTGGCTAATACCCCAGTGGTTAGCATAGTTATTGCGACTGCCTTTCTTTCATATTGCCACTACAATCGATTCGGTCCAGCGATGTGGGACAACCTCTTCCTTCCAGACCTATTCGAACAAGGAGGTTAGTGCTTTGCAGAGTTCCTCATCACTGTCCTTAAACATTGCAGATGGAAGGAAAACCGGGTCAGTGGGATCAAAACGATTGATTACCGTGATCGCGTATCGGACCTCAGCTTTTGATAGAGTCTCTAAACCAGGGATGTCGGCGTTAACATTTCAACTGGCCTGCACCTCATCATGAACTAATAAATTCAAGCTTGGATTCTTCTTCGTACAGACGATATTATGTAGTTTATAAAAAGTAAGGATTTTCTGAGTACAAAATTCAATGGCATCAGAAGCTGGCAAAATGCAATGACATACTCGTTAATTTTAACTAACTAAGGAAGATAGGCCTAGTGTCTCTACTAAAACGGTCTTACCTAAATCAAACAACAAAGATCTCAAGTTCTCAGTTTCATCCTTCACATTAAAAACTTGCCATAAAATATTTATAACATGTGTACCTTTTATTATCTGAATGCCAGACTGAATATGGCCCGACGTGTTTGTACCTCACAAAATGTGGCACCCCTGCTCTAAAGTAACCAGCAATGGCTATTCCTGAATCAACTGAGTAAGAACAGGTCCGGAAGTAGGGGAGAGGTGAAAATGAAAAAAGTGAGATGTGTCAGCTGCTCGCCGTAACGGCGCTTCGCTGCCGCGCGATCACCACCAGTCGCGCGCGGGCTGAGTATACCGCGAGGACGCCCACCCCTATGCGGATTCGAACCGTTGACCTCATGGTTGGAAAGCAAACGTGCCAACCACTCGGCCACCGGCCGACGTAGGAGGAGGTCAATTGAACTGATCTTGAAAGTGCTCTGTCCGAATAGCCATACGACGCTACTTATTGTGAATCAGGGCACCCCCGCCCTGATTGTCTCGCTGACCCCTAGTTTCCTGGGACCTGTGTTGCGGATCAGCTGGAAGAGCTTGCGATACTTGCCTACTTCGCCTGCTTTCGCCAATTCCTGATACTTACTAGTACACTAGCCTTCCTTGTCAGTATTCGGACACCACTTTTGTTTGCGCCCAATGTTCCATCTAGTCACATTCTGCTCAGAGCCAGCTGCGAACCTACTGGATTACAACAGGTTCACTGACCTCTCGGATGTCTAGTGACTGGTACGGTGCCGATTGGTAGTGTCGCAAGCAGGGGCCCCGCATGGTGCATATCGACCGGGATCCTATTCTTCTGAAGCCCAGTGTCATTAGGACAAGACCGCGAAAGTTCATTACCCAGTGCATCTTGGTAGATTTGCCTGACCGACGACTGACATGATTTTTCACTTGCCAATGGGGAGAAGCGCTTGGCACGCCTGCAGGCAAAGTTCATGGAGAAACGACAGCGTACCAAGGCGTGAGCAGAGTCGACGCAAGCAGTCCAGATTGACCGACAGGCCACTATGGAACTACACCACTTTAACTTGTATCAACTTGATCAAGTTGGGTTCATCGCTGGTCAGCCGCAGGTGGGCGTCAAGTGACGTTTTGTCGCCCATTGCGTCTAAAAACGGTGCTACGGAGAAACAGCTGATGATCCGCACACAGTTGAAACAGACGCTCGCCGTTGTCCGTGCGGTCAGAGTTGAGTCCATACTTACCATATATCTGAGCATCTGAGAAGCTCAGACCAACTACGTGTGCATTCATATCCCCGCAAGAACAACGGTATCTAAGTTATTGGCACTGCCTAATAGCGTGTTCAGTTCGTGGCAGGTATCCTTGGCAGCATCAGAACTGCAATCGTTGGGTGCATAAGCGAAAAATACCAACAAACAGCATCTAGTACTGCTTAGTGAATCCACCTTAGTTTATGTCATCAAACAGGCTGCACACAAACGGCTGTTTAAAAGAATCCAACCAACCAGCGACGACTCATCCTTGGAGCTGAGACCGATGCGCACCGCAGCGGGATCAGTGATTGCCGCATCAGCGCTTCCGGATTCGTGCAACCAATAGCGAGAGGACAAACTGGACGCACTTAATCCAACACACCCTAGTTTCGGATACACAACACACGTCAAGACCCAGGATGTCCAACATGCGAGCGATCACAGGCTGGTGACCCATTGGTCGTAGAATGCGAACGTTAAAGGCCACCTGAGAAAAGGGGACAGAGTGGTGTTATAAGGAGCTGTTGACGAATGGCGTCCACTGGGTGGTGCGGGAAGACAGTGCTGATGGTATAACTGCAGCGGCGTTGCGACTGCTGTCATTTAAGCTGAGAAGAACAGTAGGGTTGAGAGGGACGTGTGAGAAACAGGTGCAAAGGTACGAAGGGGGGCGCCAGCAATAGCATTTGTTCGCTTATCCGCCATACTGGATGCAGCAGATAAGGCGACCCTTGATAAAGCGTTGGACGGCCGATGCAGGATATGGTGCGCAGAAGGAGTCAAAGCATTCTTCATGGCATCGTTCAACTCACCTAGCTCCTTTACCACTGACAACTGCTGGAAGAGTTCGCCATTATATTGCTGAACTGTGAAGTGTGAGTTCAACTTACTAGTAAAATTTAGGTGTGTTGTGAAACGGGAGGAGCCAGTGCCAAGTATGCACACACACTTTTATAGAGTCGGCAACTTTGATAAGTTACAGCATCGTTTTCGAAATTCCCCAAATCAGAATTAGTGGCATTTTTTCCACAACAGTGTAGATAAGAATGTGTCTGTTGTAATGCACCAGGTCGCAGGTGGTTAGGGGGACGTACCACAATACGAGCAACCGAGGACCCAACCTTTAGTAGACGATGTAACACAGCAGATTGCAATTAAACGGCGGCGTCTTCTCAAAAGTAACTTGTTTTTGGCATTGTGGCCACTCACACAGCTGCACAAGTTTCGATAAAATGTAGGCGGAAATATTTATCCTGAATGTAAGACAGCTCCTGAGAGAAGTACACACAAAATATTCGAGTTTTACCATGAGTAGACATCTTATTTAACAATCGGGAAACGTCAACGAACTCATTCCCAAATAAGTGTCCACCAAAGGAGGTGTTGTAGTCTCACGAGCTCTTGTGGCATTCATCTTTGCTTGAACTTGTTTTCGACAAACCCATCGGAGGAAATGCTGAAGCGAAGAATTGTTGTGCAGGAATGTACAGATCTGCCATTAACCCACTTGGAGCTGGAGGATCGATGGGTTGTCACGTGAGGAGAGAACCGCAGAAATGAAATCGTTTATTTGTGCCCGTTAAGTAGGCTAAGGTAGAGCTTCGCATAGCACATTAAGAAGACGAATGTTGCAAGATAGTACCATTTCGTGCCCTCTGTTCACTTACAAACGGACAACAAATCATATGATGTGACAAAAAGAAATCAATAACTTGAAAGCGGAGTAAACGGTGGCTAGAGGTTGAGGGAGTTTGAGCGTAACGACCAGTTGCTACTGAACACACAATGTTGGATAATGCTTTCTATGGGCACTGCCGCGGCAAACTTGAGAACTCTGGCGTTTGTGTTACGATAGATGACACTAAACCTCGAGTTGCGGTCGACCCGATGATCCGTTTCCATCAGCTGTTTCGCAATCGAAGAGGCAGGTATGTTGTTCGTCGACACAGGTCCCGTTTGTGGCTGCCTTGCCAAGGTAACGATACGCTGCGGAATGTGCTCGCCAATCCGCTTACACTAGCAACGGTCTGTTCTGCCAGTGTAACGGTTTCCACACTTACAAACAATACAGTGCGTCGTAGCGGAGACCGACTTAGTAGGCTTGACTGTGGGCAGTGGTAGCTTCTTCATTGTCTAGAGAGGGCAACATTTAGCGGCACCGAATGCACCTCCTATTGAAACTGGTGTGCGTCGTTCTACCTGCCTAGGCAGAACATCACCTTTGAAGGGTAGTCGCAGATAAACAAGCAGTTTTGGTACAATAAGAACGACCGGCTGTTCATTACTCGAGGGGCGGCTATGAAACATAATAAAGGCTTCTGGGTAGCCATTAGCCCGTAAAGTCTGCGTGATGAATTGCAATTCATCCTCGATGTATTCTCACTGCTTATTCTGCGGGCCCGATTGAGCAAGGTTTTGACAAGGCATGGTTTGTATTGAACCGGTGTAAAACTACTGAAGTGTTCCTACAAGAGATGGAAGGATGTGCAATAAGAGCGAGAGAAAACTGCTTATGATGCTACAGGTTGCGAGGCTGTTGTTTAGTGATTATGGTACAGAGATTGGATAGTTTAGTGAGGTGAAGATCTGTGCTTAGAAAATGTTTTCCTGAGTCTAACATGCTGATCATGAATTACGCTATCGGGGGTACTGAAGAAACATCATTTTAAGGATAAACACCGTTTACTCATGATCAGCGAACCGACCACACCCACTGCATTCATATAACACAAATATTTGTAAGATTGTTTTTAAATAAACTTTGCAGCAAAACTCTGCTGTTGTCAATGGTAAGGCGGGGGTGATTTCGTGACACAGGCAAAACTTTCATTGTACAGGTAAAAATAAATAGAGGATAGATTAACTGTGAGCTTCTAGCTGTTCGTGTGTCATTTTGGCCTGATTCTGCCAATGTGTCTGGAGATTACTGGGAACCAAGCGTCTTTAACACATGCGGTACGGTTATGGAGGTCTCTAGGAGCTGTGTCCAAAACTCTGATCACTCAGTTGTTTGTGCAGATCTTACCATTCCGTTTTGTGGACATATGCAGCATCACTGTGAGTGCATGGATACATGCCAACTGGCAAAGCCAGATGCCCTGAGTGTGTATCAAAGTACGCTGGAATCCGGGCTGAGTAAGCGTTCCCTGAACACAGTTAAAGGCCATTGGTCGCATATTCATCAGATGTTATTAGCAGCAGGCATGTCTTCATGTGGTAAATCAAATTGTCAAACTAGACATTGGGTCTCTACACGACCTTTGCCACCTTTGGGTGCTCGCTGACACATTCCGGCTGGGTGCGAATACAAGGAGATTAGCAAAAACCTCAGGGCGAAACTGCGTGCTAGCCTGAAGAGAGACCACGAAGCGTGGTGGTCTCATTGTGTATCGGAGATGGAAATGTCCGCTGCTCTTGGTAACCATCAGAAGTTATTCCGCTTGATACGCGAAACGGGAAGAAGGAGATCTGGTGTTCGCGAGACCATTCGTGCTGTGCGTGGACGGCTGATCCACAGTTTGTCAAACGTTTAGAGCGTTGAGCCGAACATTAAAAAGTAGCTTAATCATCCTGTTACCAGTTTCCCCTGCGGCCATCGATTCTTCTTCCCCTTGGCCGTCCGCTGCACCCGACTTCATGCCTAGAAGTCGAACATGAGATCAGACTGTTGAAAATAAATAAGGCCACAGGAGCGGATAGAATCCCTCCAGCTCTCTTCAAATTTTGGAGACCTACTCTTTTAGGTGGTCTGCACAACTTACTTGTAAAAATGCCGTAGCAGGAGACTGTCCCAGCAGACTGCAGCCACTCGATACTCGTCCAAATTTTCAAGTGGAGCTCAAGTACCAAATGCAGCAATCATAGATGGATTAGTGTGATCTCTGTCGTTCTTCATAGATTTGCTTGCACACCTAAAAGCCAGGTTCGCAAGGAGCAAGTCGGGTTTCGTCGCAGTCGCAGTTGTATTGATCCCATCTACACATTGCGTCGATTGTTGGTGCACCGCTATATTTATCGGCGAGCCACCGTTGTCGTGTTTCTTGACATAAAAGTTACCTTCGATTCGGTCGATCGATGTGCCGTTTGGGACTGTCTACTCAGGGAACATGTACTCGAAAAATATGTAAACATTTTCAAAGATCTTTACTTGTCTAATTCAGGCAGTGTGAGGGCATACGGTAAACTGTCGCCGTCCTTCAATATCTCCCGCGATGTGAGACAAGGATGCCCACTGTCAACTTCCCTTTTTAAGTTCGCTTTTGACGAGGTCATGGAAATCGCGTTTACTGAATATGAGTTGGAAGGTGTGCATCTACTCCCAAGTGAACGACTTCGTTACTTTGAGCACTGGACAAATTAGCATTGGCTGTCAATCGTTTCGGGCTATGCTTTGCACCCTCAAAATGCAAGGCCCTTCTCCAAGATTGTCATGGACCTATCCCTACGCTGACCCTCGGTGATGGTCAGCTAGAAGACATCGAGAATTTCAAGTATGTAGGCAGCTATATTAGCGCCAGTAATCTTCGCTAATAACATTTTGCGTTTGTAGCAGTTTTGTGTGACTTGTGTAACATTTTGTACTTATCGCGCATTTGTTGATAACTAACTTACTTCATATGATAATTTATCGAAGAGGTATGTCTGCATAGCGGTATGCTTTAACAGATGTTTGTTTGATATTGTTATTTCAAGTGATTGACTGCTGCTTGATATTCCCGTCGTGGCTACGCTTGATGTGCATGTTGACAAGGTGCCTACCTGTCTATTAGCCACTAACTCGTCCATACTGGCTCCAGGAGACAGTTTGTCTTTGTTGGAGGGGACAGGGTGCACGGTCCTTGTGGTCGTGCTAGGCTCGAAGAGTGATTCCATGCACTCAGTGTGGAGCGGATTACAGTCCAGCCACCACCTTATGTGCGCTTGATTCCCAAATACGGTGTGCTTAAGTTTGCCTGTGAAGGAGTGTGAGCCGGCTCCGTTGATGAAACGTGGCTCCCATCCACATACCTCGCGGTCTTATTCCTTCCGGTTTACACTGCATATGGAGTGTGTGGTTGGAGCTGTGGGCAATGCAGCGTAAACCACCCATGGTCACTCTGTAGGCGCAGGCGTCCTGTGGTTGGCCACAGTGACAGGCAAATCCAAACCGAATGACGCCAGCTATATCAGCGCCACTGCAATGGAAGGTAAGATCGTCAACCTTAGAGCAAACCTCGAGGCGCTTTTGCCCAACTCCGACACCTGTGGCACAGAGGCGACATCGCTGTCGCCCTGAAGGGCAGAGTATAGAATGCAACCGTCCGTTCAAGCCTGACGTAGAGTCGTGAAACCCGGCCCATCTAGGTGTCCGACATAAAGTGGTTAGTTACGTTCAATCACCGCTGCCTTCTCAGCTTAGCTCATGTCCGGTTGGATCGTCAAGTGAACAATGAACGTGTTGGGCGTCGCGTTTTTGGTGCAAGAAGAGCGAGTGTACCGCTCAGCACCATTATGTCACGCACTAGGCTCCGATGGCTGGACCACGTGATGAGCATGCAGTCCACGTACTCCCACTACGTGGATTGTTTGCACGTTGGGGATATGGAAGAAAGAAGAGGAGGGGCAGCCAAGGGAGGAATTGCTCAAGAGAAATGAAGCCCCTCACTATAAATATAGCGCCGGTAAGTGTCTCCCAAATGCCGGGAAGGGGTCCGAAAGACTATGAAATCGTGTGGTTAGATACACTAATAGACATGGCAAGGAGCCAACCCCAATGGCGTTAGTGTCATTAGCATTTTTGTCCCTCTCCATCCCGCTTGTCTTCCCCCCTCAAACCACGATCTTTCTCTTGAAACATAATACGTCCTAGTGATCGAATGACCAAGCTTCACTTCAATGGGAATCGCAATCCACTATGAGATTGCATATCGCAATCCATCCACACAATGTGAACTGTTAATTGACCCTCCAATCTGTCATTAACCGTTGTGCCAAGCTTTGCCCGTCGTGACCCGGTGGCTAAGGAGGTAGCGGTCACAACTAACATCCCAATGGTCCCGGGTTCGATGCCTGCTATCTCTATCTGATGAGAGGAAATAACCTCGAAAAGTGTCATAGAGTGCAGTGGTTTCAGGCGGGCAACACCCAATTTGCTGCTGCTTCATCAGCTACGGTCCTAGTGATTGAATGGCCAATGTTCACTTCAATAGGAATCGCGGTCCACTATGAGATTGCGCGTCGCAATCCATCCACACAACGTGTACTTCAAATTGACTTTCCAGTCTGTCATTAACCGTTGTGCCAAGTTTTGCCCCTCATGACCCGGTGGCTTAGGGGTAGCGGTCACAACTGAAATCCAAATGTCACGGGTTCGACGACTGCTAACTCGCTATCTGATGAGACGTAATAACATCGAAAAGCGTCATGGAGTGCAGTGTTTTCTGGCGGGCAACATCCAATTTGCTTCTGCTTTATGCCTTACTGCTTAGTGTTTTATCCGTTTTTGCAAGCTATTATTTTTGTAGCTTTATTTTTGGATGTATTTTCTTTATTTATGAATGTACTTCCCACATAATTAATCTGCCCTTGTGAAGGCAGACTTAATGACGAATAGCCCAGTAACTGTGCTTCTGGTGTATATGAGGTTTGGAGTTAGGGCTATTGTGAGTACGCCGGTCGTTGGACTAAACTGGCGCCGAAACAACCACCGACGGTAGGCTCTAGATTGATATCAGTTGCTCGCTTCCTTAGCTCGTACAAACTCGCTGTTCCCGATGCTAGGTGAAAGATGTGGATTCACCTCAAGAACTCTCTGCCAATAGTTCTTATCGTTTACCATGTGTAAGCAGTCCTTGATCTTACCTGGCAGACAACCCCTGTCCTGTTTGAGATAATTCACCCGGTAACCTCCTCTGTAAGAACTTGGTCAAGATGGTTAGCGGAGTCCGGTTCCGGATGGCACTGCCCTACCAGTCTGTATTTCAAATGGATATAAAGAAGGAGTTCTTACGGAATTCCTAGTGTGAAAACCCGTTTCAGTGACAAGTAGAACCTGGACAACAGATTTTTGCACTAATTTCTCTCCGAATTATCAAGCGCAACATATTTTTGTTTTAATGAACGATTTATACCATTTTGTAAACAAGGCTAATATTTCTGTTTTCTGTCGTACTTACTAGCTGTTAGCTGTAAGAGCACAGCATTTATACTTAGTAAGTGGTTCACAGGCATCTGCACCCAATTCTGTCACTTTGACAGCCGTCCTTTAATCAGAAACCTCTACTTTTACCATTTTGTCATCATTGCTTCAAAACACTAAATGGTGTTTTCATATTTAACTGCACTTTGAGCCATTCTATAGATAGAAATTCCATAAAATAACACAAATAGTTGTTTATTGCAATAAAACTGAGATTAGTCATTGCCATACAAAGGGAAATATACTATTGCCCAACAATTATTTCATTGAATTTTCGCACCACAGGTTGGTGGAACGCTACCGTTCCGGATTTGCCTGTTACTGCCATCGCCATAGAGACAGCCACATGACGTCTGCGCCCAGGGGCGAAGCAAAGGGAGGCGGGTCGGTCTGCCCCGGATAGCATGTGACGGAAGGAGGCATTTTTAGTACGGTTGATCATTCGTTACGAAATATAAGGGGTAAAAATTCCGGATAAGCTGCGGGTTGAGTATTTTATTGGTACACTGTATGACCAACAGCACCTTTGCGGCAAGTGTCACAGATGCGCAAACGTTCTACCCAGAGATCCCCTTAATTGCCCGATCTTGGTCACTCCTATCACATTTATGTCAGTGTCCCAAACGATCACCCATTTCATCGAGAGTTACTGTGTGGCTTTTCAGGTCGGCAATTTCACCTCGCTATGGGGTGACAAAATAGTTCTTCCGCCAGTGCCTATGCCAACAGAGGGACTATGGGTGGCTTGCGCTGCACCACCCACAGCTCCATCAGACCCCATATCCAGTGTAAACCCGAAGGAATAAAACCGGAAGATATGGGGATGGGAGCCAGGTTTCAGCAAGGGAGCAGGCCTACACTCTTTCAGCATACATTGCAGCAGCATTCCTGTCTATCTCTGTAAGGAACCATGGGGACGAAACGTACACAATGTGGTGCTCGGGCCGTAATCCCCTCCACACTGGATGGAACTACTCTTTGAGCTTATCATAGCCACGAGGACCATGCACCCCGTCTCCCCAAGTAACGGTCAACTGTCTCCTAGAGGTAGTAATGGATGTAGAGGGATTTAGACAAGTAGGCACCTTGTCAACATGCACATGAAGCACAGCCACAAGCGTAGCCAGCGCCTGAAACGCAAGAAACTCAACACGCAGGCATGTACAGAGCAACTGGAACGATGATATAGCAAACGTATTAATGGCCTGGGTTAATAAATTGCATAGGAAGCAGCGTAGTTACAAAGCACTGGGCTGATTGTGTTTAGCCAATCAGTTGACTAGTCGTCTTTTGGACGCTAGGCCAGCGTAAGTCCACTATTACCTTACCTGGCCGATTGGCTCGGGTACTCGCGACCGCATCTGCTACAGAACCATACGCTCAAAATTGATGGACTATCCTCCATCGGCGCCTGGCATTTACGTACTCGGCGTTTCTCATCCGCATGTAACATGTATGCATCCTCCTGTACCGGGCAACCGTTTTCTTGATCTGCTCAGGCCATTCGCGCAAATCAACTGGCTTTGATTCTCAACACCTGGAATGTACCTTAGTTCGTGGTAAACTCACCTTCATCATGTCCTGGTAACGTAACTTTGGTTTTCCCGCGTGTCGCTTTCCTGCACTCCGTCATCCATACTAGAGCTGCTTGGGTATCCGCGTCGAATCTATGCGACGGATATGCCCAAGCCACCTCAGGTGCCGCAGCACAAGTATTCTGTTCACTGCATACATGCCATTGCGGTGCAGCACTTTCGCGTCCGCAACGCTATCACACCCATCCATGCGCAGAAGCCGCCGCAGACACCGTTCATGAAATCGCTCCCGAAATCTGACATTTTTCCGGATATCGTCCACATTTTGGTGTCGTATAGAAGGATGGACAACAGAAACGATTTGTATACAATCAGTTTCATCCCAACGATACGCTGGTAATTGTTCCACACATGTTTATCCAGCTTTCCAGCGTTTCAAATGTGGCAGCCGCCTTTGAAGTGCGAATGCAGAGCTCGCTCGTCATCTGGAAGTCGGTAGACATTACGCTCCTAAGTTAAGAAACTTTCGACGCTATTTCCAACACGTCCTCGGCAACCTGGATATGAGGCAAGCCCACGGACTCCATTCCTGATGAAAGCTGGAAAAGACAAACAGTCTTGCTTGCATTGTTAGATATTTGTGGCTCCCTACAGCGAAAACAACTGCGATACAAAATCCGCCACCTCCTGAAACACTACTGCCGAGCCATTCGCTGGAGCGGAATAAATCCAAACCACCCAGGTGGCACCACGAAGAGGTTGTTCTGTAGGCGACTCAAGAAGATAACAATGAACAATGCATTTATACGGGTAAGAAGCACTGCTTTACAATCCCCGTAGAGTGGTCTTATGGGTTATCGATAGACGTTAATAAAACTTGGTTAGTATTTGTACCATCAAAGGAAAAGTTATATCTTATGCTGGAGCCTGCAGTTTACGTAGTTTCACACTTCCAACATGCGATAACTAAGAAATACAAGGTCTCTTCCGGGAGTAACACAGGAAAATAATTCAAAGTAACACACATGATCAATATTGTGTAAAACCAAGTATCTCATTATCAGGTCGCCTCGTCCGCCGAATACTCACATCCGTCTCAGTCTTTCTTCGTTTAATAGATTGCGCATCTCATTGACGTTTATGTAAGCCAAACGTTGAGGTTGGTACAGCGCAGACAGGCCGGTCTTCAGCCATGGCTGCCAAGCTTGAATTGTGTATTCGACATGAGGCGAGTATACGCAGTTAGTATCCCTCGGAAAATAGAGATGTTTGTTTGTTCGAATGGCTTTCTCAAAAACCGATGTTGGCTGCCAGTTTTCGATGCATTCTCGGATTGTCGGCAACAACCCGAGTCCTTTTGAAGCAACACTCCCAGATCACGTTCAACGGAAGCTCGCTGCAGTAGGTACTATGGTGTCGTATGGAGAGTACCTTGCATTTGCTCACCTTGAATGTCAGTACATTTCGATTTTCCAGGTGGTGGATTATATCTAGGCCACGTTGAATCAAATTCCGATCGGTATCTGTCTGAATCTTGCGACAACTCTGGATGTAGTAGGTAAACAGTTAGAAATTTGAAGCGATTGCCTGTGTGAAGTCATTAATAGATACGAAAAACAGTCGTGGCCCTTGATCTGGGCTCTGAGGCACACCACACTGGACTTGTTTGGGGTCAGATAAGGAGCTCCGGACTCTGACCGCTGATTGTCGTTGAAGGAAAGGATCGGGATTCAGCTCAGGAGATGGTTTCCGATGCCGTAATACTAGAGCTTGGAAAGAATATCTGCTGATCTAGATGATTGGGTGCCTTGGACAAATCCAACCACTACTTGGACGGAGGTCAACAGTGCACAGACGACATACACATTTTACCTAAGGCTTTCGAGTTAACATAAATATGAACACCCTGCCTGTCGAACTAAAACCGGTAAAGTAATTTCATTTTACTGGAACAGAGCGGTAGAATTCGTCGGTTTTTCTCATGGAGGAAAGCTACGAAAATATTTGGGGATAATCATCCAGTAATAAGCTAAAAAACATTAAAAGCATAATAATAATAATAATAAGCAATAATAATGGGAATAAATGTTTCCCAAGTTGTGTGCTATAGGTCAGGTACCTACGCTGTGTTGACTTGACCCACATCAACTTAAATCACGGCAAATGGCACTGCGTCGTAGTGACCGAATACGTGTTTTTGCGTGTCTGAAGCCCATTCTCACCGGATGTGTTGGACTCAGAAGCACACGATTCAGAGTTTGACCAGTCATCTCCGGTCAGGTGGGACCAAGTCAGAAACTGAATAGATTGACTTGTGTCAATCGTTTCTGAGGTGAAAGGGAGCCGTCTTCGTGCCAAACTCTGGATAAAATAACCTGTGAATAGGTGGACCCAGATTATTAAGAGGGAACTGATAAATATTTGGCATTTGCCTACATTGATGGTTAGTCTGAGTCATAGACAGAGATTCATCGGCACACACGTTCGTTATTAACAGAAGAGGATGGACAATATATCTCTAATCAATTTACTGCTGAATTTCGTTGAATACACCGCTTGCAGCAAATGGACCGGTTTATTTCAAAGTTTTAAATTCAGATGCAGTTCCCATGGTTTAAGTGAAGATGAATGCCATTCGAGCTGAGACTTGCACCACGCAATAGTAACACGTGAAATGCACTCCAAAACCCGATCAGGAGTTCACGACTGCTGCGCAAAGCGTCACTGGTGTAGCTGTGGTCTAGTACTTACGGTGTCAGTCGTCAACCACTACATTCACCGTTCCGTTCCTAGCTGCTGCCATCTCTACTTTTAGGTTATTCAGACACTGATTTCTCTATTTGCTATCAAATCCCCAAAGCTTATGCTTATCCTCGTATGGAGTGCGCAATTGAAGTCTGGCAGTCATGTCAAAACCATGATCACATCGATCTGAACTTTGCATAACATCGGGAGGCCGAATATTCTATTGGTAAGTACCAGCTTCCTCAACAGCAGATTTGAAGCAAGCTGACATTTTGGGGATAATATCATCTATTAAAGGAAACAAGCTGATACTGACTAACTTGATATTTCATTGTCCGAAGCATTTGTAGCATCTTTGTTGTAGCCAAATAAAAACGTCCACTTAGGAGGTCACCCACTGAAACTGACAAAGCAATGTGGCCACTAGGAATACCGTAGAAATTCACTTCCTGCTCCTGTAAAGCAACTCCGGAAACACTACCTTAATCGGTCGTTTTCGCAACAACACGAGTTCTATTTAAAACGCAACTAAATGGTGCACACAATTATTCATTTTTCGTCACATGGAGTTCTCGATCCTGCTGATTTCTTAGTCAAAGACCTTATGTAGAGACAAATCGCACTTATTTGTCCTGTAAGGGCAACACGGAAAGCAGAACCTTATAATTTGGACGGTTGGCTTTTTCACACAGATTATGCCATCTATGTCTCCTTGATGTATCGATAAAACAACCCACACCACACCAGCCCAGCGTAACTTGTAAAGCCCCAGTATCTTCAGCAACAGTAGGTTATGGTTCACTGTTCATTTTCTGGGCAACCAAACATAGTAAGTGGCAGTAAGTTTGCCATGTTGAATTTACTGTGGTAAGAGGCAAGTGGCTGCTTATTGCGTTAAACTCAGTGGCCTGTTTACTAATCAGTTTTTCATGGTCCCTGTTCGCAGCCTGCATACGTGGATGCCGGTGACAGCTCCTCCTAGTTCGCATGGCCTCCAACCAATCATGATAACTAGAGGTCATTGATAACCGATATATAAGAGGTGTAAAGTGCGCTTGTATATTGAGACGCACTATTCTCTACCAATGATGCTTAGACCAGGCGTACTCCGCCTGATGCACCCAGCTTGTGTCAGGCAAGAGTACGGTTGGCGTTGTGGATTTATCTCTAAGTTGCTTCAGTTAACACCCTTTAAGCTGTTGTTGTGTAGCAAAAAAGCTGTCCATCAGTAGTAAAAGTAGTTATTGTACCATGTCCTCATTGGAGCTGTCAATGCACACGAAGGACAAGATTGTAGTTGACATTGCTGCTCTACAGGATATCAAGAGACAAAGGATTGCTAGGTATGTGTCAGGCAGCTCTCCAAGATTCAAAACAAAATGTTGGCAAGGATCGAAATCCGTTATTTGTATAGCAAAACATCGTTTGCACTGTACAATAGTGGAGAGCCCTATTTGATCGAGATTTCTTCACATTGATTGCCTGGCATTTATGGCGTCCTCCCCAATCTGTATATGTTCATTGGTCCGCACGTTCTGCTCGCTTCAATCGACTTCTGTTCCGTCTGCGTTGGCAAGCCAGAGTCAAAACAGAGTCCTAACTTCCTAATAAAATGGTCCTGTAGGATTAACTATGGGATCATCGGATAGTGCGCAGAATCATCTATTAAATGCAATTTCTCAGCTATTAGAATTTTTGTAACGCAACCAGGTTGCACGTGTAAAACTGATCACGAAAGGAACTAAAACAGCTAGGTTTACACGAATCACAATCCGCAGGGAAGGCCTCCATAAAAAGGTGACCACTTGATACGGGAAGTTAGTCCGATTCGAAAGTGTGCATAAGGACTCTGCCAGGTGAAGATGGAGAAGAGAAAACCGCCATAGCTATGCGCCCGCATACTATAAGCAATCTGCATCGCCCACAGAATCTCAGACCTTTGGACTTTGCGAACCCGGCTTTGTGCAGACCTTCGAAAACCTTCCTCAAAACTGTCATAAACGCTGTGGGTGTTTTTAGCTAGAACGAAAAGACCTTCAACGATCGTACCTCGCGCGCATAGTAGTCAAGTGAATTCTGGTCGACACAGCCTAATGGACCTAGCCGCCAAAAGCTACACATATGATCTGAGAGGTGTAAAGTCGCACAAATGCACCGAGACCCAGAAAAGAAAGACTGACTGATAGGAAGCGTTCGTATATTGACTCAGCCGAAGGCGATTCATGCTTTATACAAGCACTTCCAGAGCAGTCGCAAAAATATTGTCCTCTTGCGTTATTTGCCTTTAAAACTTCGGATTTATTCTCACAGTGACCTACGTACTATCTTTCGATTTGGCTCCGCGAGCTCTTCCTACCACTGTTCATCTTTTGGATCTGTCATTCGCGGATCACCAGCATACTGTGGTTTTTGCAATTTCGAAGACAATCGTGTTTGAAGCTTAGCGGAGCATTTATTTTCCTCTCGTCGCACAAGAACGCTTGTGATCTTATTTTAAAACTCTGTTTGAGAGTCACCCGATCATCTTATAGCATTCCTTCAAGTCGCTGTACAAAGCGGTAGTTCTCAACTTGGTCCCCCTTGGAACAGTCACTGTCGCCATTAGGCAGTATTTTCCAAATCATCTTGCTGTGCCTCAATCCTACGCCGCATCGCAGCTTATCCACTTACCGGCTGGATCGATAGTACGCACGTCGCCTATCTACCCTAAGGAATGTGTGACTAATCTAGTCGCGACACGTCTGACCACTCTGACCTCAAACCAGCACTGATAAGCACGCAAGGATAAGTGCAGCGGAGTCAAACACGGTGCGCCAGTATCTCTGTCCTCTTGCTACCTCTTACAACAGCACGCCCACTGTGAACATGTCTCGTAGGAACAGCAAATGTGAATCATGTGCTAAGTGGTAAAAAAAGTGATAAAAACGGTCTGGCGTATACCATGTGTTTAAAATCCAATCACACTACCTGCCTTGGGACGGGAATGACAAAAGGGTACACTAACACGGCAGAGACATATTGGTTCTGCCACGTATGCACTTCTATCCCAGTTGTTAGCTGTCTAGGTGTGCTACTGAAGTGGTGTGAAAAGCTAACAGAAGCGGTCGAGCAGCTGGTGAGCGCCAGGCTTAAACCCATGGGAGGAAACGGACTAGCACTTGTATCTAAAAATAACACCCCGAATTCCCTAGTCAGGCCGAAGAAACGTGCCAGGCCTCCCGACCTAACCCCAGCAACTCAGCCTCTAGCGGTACCAACTCCATTCTGTCTCTCTCCTTTAAGTCAAAACATTGCCTGCAGCGCGCTTGCCTCAAATTCTGTACTGGGTGCCGCACCTATTAGTCTGTTCGCTACACAGAAGTCCGTAACCTACAGTCAACCAGCCATAGTGAACCACCCGGCAACGTACACATCGGTTGTCGCCAAGCAAACACCCGAAAGAGCACCGGAAAGAGCACCGGTAACCATTGTGGCCGGACTAGAGAAAACAATGTTGTCGCAGCACGGATGGCACCCATCAGTGCTTTTATAAATTCCCCGAAAATACCGAAACCAGTAGCCACCAGGCGCAACCATAGTGTCTTAAGCCTTGTGTGCACAAATGTCCCCGAATCAAAATCCAATACAATTAAGGGTAGGTTGACGGACGATCGAAATCAATGGGGTTCCATCTGTACGTCGATCGGTGTCCATGTTTCTCCCACGACCTTAAAAAGAATCGCGCGTCACCCAAAAGCGTTGCACTACGGCGAACCACGGTTACTTCGAGTAACACTAAACGCGACGGAGGAGACAGAGACCGTTCTGCTGTCTGCGCATCGTTTGCGCAAAGAGTCAAGTGGAGTGCGCATACTGCCTGAAATCAGGTGGAAAGAACGTTCGGCGGATCACGCTAACAGAGAAAGGTACAGAAAAAGTCAAGGTAAGAAACCAGTGATTGTTCGCGGTCTTCCTGAGCTTACAGATTCCTCTTTCTATGTTGTTCAGATGCACGACCGCGAGCAAACGCATTACATCCGGGAGGTTCTTTCTCTCGAAAATATCGTGGCCACCTCGTTGAAAAGAATCCCCATATCACCAAACTATAAGGGTTGCGGTCTCAGGCTGTTAAAACTGGTGTTGCAAGCAGAACTAACAGTACAGACACTTCTAGAGAACCGAACTAAATTCCGTTGCAGTTTGCCAACAGAATTTCGTCTGAAAGCAGTGGGAACACCAGAACCTTATAATGACACCGCAGTGGAGGCACAACTCTTAATGAAAGCGCCAACTGCAGGACCCGACTCGGGGACGGTTTCAATAAGAGCCATAATATCCGGAGGGAAACAGCAGAGCACGAGTAAAGTCCGGGATCCGGGGCATCTGATACTTGACTATATACCAAATTCGTCTCGACAGTCTGCAACCCATCCAAAAAACTATTAGTCGCCGACCCTTTATTGGTCGGTGTAAACTCACTTGTTTCGTCCATCCAAACTAACACCCTTTTGATCTCCGAGAGGCTCTCATGCACGTACACAAATGCCGAAGGTCTACTCAGCAAGTTAGCTGAAGTAAGACTTCAACACGCGTCAGCTGCTTGGGACTTCATCGCTGTCACAGAAAAGTGGTTACGCTGTGAAATAACGGATGCTGAAATCGCGCTAACAGGCATGTCCGTTGGTTGGAAGGATCGAGCCAGCGAAGGTGGTGGGGTAGCTCTCTACTTTCGTAACAAGCTGCAATGCGAACCCATAAGCGATTCGGAAACCGACGTACCTGACTCCATTTGGTGCAATTTCCAGCTGAGAGGGAATTACTTTGGCCTATTGGTTGTGGTTTACCGCCCACCATCGTCTACTCCTGAGATGGACTGCAACTTGATGGCTGCGTTGAGGCAAGTGATAAACAGGAAGTACAGTCACACTCTAGTCACCGGTGACTTCAACTTACATGCCCTCGAATCCCAGGCCACCCCAGGAGAGCACTTCAAAGCGGACCTGCAAGACCTGGTTTCAGACTTCTCGCTTTAGGCCACCTCAATATGCCCACCAGATTCAGAGGAACTAACAGGCCATCCTTGTTGGACCGAATATTCACTAATGAAGAACTGATGGTCGAGGGAGTGATAAACGATGCGCCTCTGGGCAGCAGTGATCATGCAACGCTATTGTTTCATTACATCTGCTACGCGGATTATCCTAAAGAGCATGCCGAGGAATATCATGTCGTAACCAAATTTGACGACCTGTTCGACCTCGTTGATACAACAAGCTGGTTGTTCTTAGCCGAGTTGACTTCTGAGGTGGTCTGCGGAAAATTCGTCAATATATTTAACAAGCTCGGGGTAAGCACATCTGAAACCAAACTCTACCGGCCTAAAAGGATGAAGTCTTTCTTAAAGAGCAAGACACATAAAGGCCTGGCATTGAAGGACTTGGCATGGCACACCTACATAGACTCCCCGAACGATGATACCTGGCGTGTCTACACAATACAAAGGAAGCACTGTGTCAAACTCGTCCGAGGGGAACAACTGAAAAACCAACAAAGTCTAGTGGAAAAGTTTTGCTCCAATCCCAAACTGCTATACAGACACGTAAACAATTTGCGCCGTGTTAAGCGTGGTATTCCTGCTCTGCACACAGCATGCGGGTTAGCCCAAACCTCACAAGAGGCGGCCAACGTTCTTGGACAACAATTTGGCCTACCTTCCAAAGCATGCAATCATCATACATCCTGCCTAAGCAGGTAACGTCGTCTTCAGGGCTCAACCACATATCGTTTACCTCCGCAGCAGTACTGAAGAGGCTGATGTCTCTGCGCGAGTTCAGCCTCCCAGGTGCGGATGGCATACGCTCGAGGATGCTGAAAGTTTCTGCCATGAGTTTGGCGGCGCCAGCAATTTCCTTTAACGATGCCTAAACGAGATGCACGTCCCCACGATGTGGAAGCGCGGAATCATCACGCCAATCCACAAAACTGGCAGTCGTGCTGAACCAACAAATTATCGTCCAATAACACTACTTCCTGTGATCTCCAAGGTTATGGAGTCCATGGTAGCTGAGGCCTCGATGGGGTACCTGGAGAACAACAAAATGCTCGTTCCGAAGCAGCACGGATTTCGCCAAAATCGGCCCTGTACCACTGATCTGCTGATTGCTCGTGCAAGCTGGACGAGATCTGTGGACGCTGGTGTAGGAGTCGACGCGGCCTACTTGGATTTCGCAAAGGCATTCTACCGTCTAGACCATCGCATTCTACTCCACAAACTCCAGAAATGTGGAATCGAGGATCCTGTTCTGCGCTGGATAGGTGACTTTCTCGTGCAACGTTACCTGAATGTGAAGGTTAGAAGCAACCTGTCGGGATCTATCGAAGTTCAGTGCGACGTACCTCAGCGCTTGGTACTTGGACCCCGCCGGTTCCTGGTTTTCAGAAATGATCTCACGAGCTTGCTATCTTCTAACTGTTTGCTATTTGCTGATGATCTAAAGATATGACGTAGATACAGCTGCAGTGGATGATCACACAGTGTTACAGGAGGACCTGGACAAAGCGTACACATGGTCCTTCGAGAACGTGCTGCACTTCAACGTCACCAAGTGCAAAAATTCTCAGCATAGTGCACGAGAGTACGCACAAGTACCGCCTATGACCACGAATTCTACGGCAGGCTTCTCACGAGTGCCATCTCGGCGTGTTAGTTCGAGATGACCTCGATTGTTTGGGACAGACCGAAAGGGCATGTAAGAAAGCAAACCAGTACCTCGGTCTTCTTCGCGGAGCTTTCGGGAAGTCTGACCCTTCAGTCTTTCCATAAATGCTTAGTGCCTAGTGAGGCCGCATGCGGAATACGCTATTCAAACGTGGCAACCCTGGCTCAAGCACCATCTCACCGCGTTCGATACTGCACAACGTAGGGTAACGAAGAGCGTCAGAGGTTTGACCGGCCTCCCCTACCCACTCAGGCTGAAGACTCTCAAAATATACAGTGGACTTTATCAGCGTATAAGGAGCCATCTCACAATGGTGTACCAGATCCTGAAAAACCTAAACCACCAATATCATTCCCTTCTGATACTTAGTCAAAACATCCCGGTTAGAGGTCATCAGTTTAAGCTGGTCACGCAGTACAGCCGACTGGAATGTCGGCGAAACTATTTCTCCCTTTGAGTGGCACAGCCATGGAACGCCCTCCCAAGACATGCAATTAATGTTCCCACCCTATCACTTTTCAAAAGACGCCTTGACGAAACGCTGTCACATTTACACTACGTGATATAGCCCATGACAACCAGATGCTGTCACTAATGCACAAAAGACAGTGCAAAGTGCCATAACCCTCTCGAGAATGAGTCACTCAAAACCCCTTGCACACAAGTTGATAAACACTACTACTATAGAAACTGGATTTCTGTATCCCGTCTACCCAAGATAGCTGCACACGAGTAAGCGTTGTCCTTTCTATTTTTTTCTTTCTTTTCTCGCCTATTACGTGATAAATAACCACTCCCCTTATGGCTTTGTGTGCGCACATTCTAATTTCAACCCCTTTATACGGCAGTGAAGTTAAATATGTGATCTCCCGCACCGACGATTCCACTATCCTTGATCTATCTTTTCTCACTATAACCACCCTACGGGACATGTCAAGCACCTGCTATTTTACCCGTTATAAATCATTGTTCATTATTCAATACATAAACTGTGGAGGAAAGTGGACGTTGACAAGGCACACGCGTTAGCACATTGATAGTGTCCTGAGGAAAACGCGTTTGATGTCAGTGTCAGTCGGGCTGGTAGATAGGGCAGTGTCAGTGGGGAGAAGTTAGGTGGGGTCCGTAAACTTTGCCTTGGCACATAATAATGCTTTCCGTGAGTAGAGCTACGTTCGAGACGCCACAGTATCGCTCAGCTGTGTTTCTTACAAGCTTCGCGAGCTATACAAGCCCCGCAACGCGTACGTAAGCAGAATACGTGGACGTGTTAACTTAAACAAGGGTGCACAGATATACCCATATAGATAACCACGCTATCTTCCAGGTAAGACACCACGACTGCCCCAACGATAGTCCCTGAGGTCTGAATGACCGGATAACATGAAAGTTGGCATGTTTCAGTACTTTTTCTTAAGTAGCGTAGTAACTGTGTTACCATCAAACAGCCAACATCAGCTTATAGAGTAGGGTGATGCAATTTCTTTGGTGTCTAATGTCTGATAGCGCTCACTTGGCTTTCTTGGCAACCTCAAGGCCAATGAGAAGACCATACTTGAATTACAGGAGGTCACCGTTCTGGATTAAGTGACCATATCGATGCCATTTGCTACGCATAGTCCTCAATTGCCTACAGTGAAATAGAAATAAGCTCAAAAAGCGAAACGAAACTCGTAGTGTATAAGAGGGATACTATGTGTTGCCCGCCGGGAAGCAGTGTACCCGGGGTCATTAGAACGTTAGCCGATATCTCTACCCTTAGCCACTGAATAACGAAGGGTCACATTTGTCACAACGGTTATTGAATGATTTGAAGGAACTTTTGAAGTACTGACGCAATCTCACTGTGGACCTCAATTTCCAATGAAGTGAACCTTGGCCAATTCGATCACTCAGACCCTAACTGATGAAACAGATGGAGACTGGGCGTTGTCCAACCGAAAACTATGCACTTCATGGTTGGCTCCGAACGTGGTTGATTTCATCAGGTAAACATAGCCGGCACTCGAACCCGGGTTGAATGGAACAATGGTTTTCTACAGGTAACAATAAGCTAACTGGTGCTATTTGTGAGTAGTGTAATTTTCGGATTACCGGACCGGTAATCCGTAGGTCCGGGGTTCGATTCACTGTCGAGGAAGATTATTGTGCAAAGTTTAATCGTGGCTTCTACTTTCTATAAAACAGCTAGAGCTTACCAGATCCCATAGGATGGTCATAGTGAAAGTTCAAAATGTAAAAGAATTGTCAGTAAAATCAGGTCTACACCGGTGGACTCACTGAGGCCTACGTAGTATAAACCGGAATCCATAAGGAATAACGACTGAGGAGACGCTGGTAACTAATCGTATTGCGTCATGCTGAACACATAAGGGAGGTGTGTTTATCCTCGGGTAATGTGTCATGTGCGAAGGTGCAACGAAATGAGTGCATGGTCAGCTCTGGCTTTGAACTCTGCCAGCGTTGGGGCACAGCTGACTGATTCCGGTCGGACAGACCACGTTTTACAAGCGCGTATGGAAAAGACATTCCAACGGCATTCCAAACAACTATACTGCTCTGACAACTTGAAATGATGCCATCACAAATTCCTGTTGTGACTGAGCTCTAACCAATGGCAACATGTGTGGTTGGGACTTCGCAAAATCTGGTAAGTCAAAATTAGGTCCATATGCAATCGCCGAGATTGTCCGCTGTAGCTCCCGAGCGCTCGAAGCCTTTGGTTATACGGCAACTTATACCAACATTTGGCATTTCTGGTTGCCCGGCTTTTGGGTATTTCCAAGGTGGTGAGATCTCTCCTCAGCCATGGCTACCAGACTTGTATCGCGTATTTCACATGTGGTCGTATGTATGCGCCGAAAATCTGTGGAAAAATCGAACGGTCGAATCGTCCGAAAATACTCTTCAGGAGGCTCACATATTGAATGCCGCTTCTAGAAGCCGTTTCAGCCTGCTTCGAACATTCAAGTTCGACCTGGACCAAAACTCCCAGATCCTTCTCGCCAGAAGACGTTTGAAGCTCCTGGTTGCCGAGTTTGTAGAAGTGCACACGGGCGCCGTAGGTGCAGCACTCTACATTTGTCCACAATAAACCAAAGTAGAATCTGCTATGACCACGTTTATACGCTATCCAGAAAAGCTTGAAGTACTGTGTTATTATTGGTTCGTGATCGCCCTCCACACTTTGATATCATTGGCATAAAGCAGGCGGTTTTGGCTTATGAGACGTGGGACGTCGCTGATATGCATCAAAAATAACCGCGGTCCTAGCACCGATCTCCGTGATACTCCGCAATCAGCTCGGATGTGATCTGACAGCAATCTGTGAACACGTAATTTAAGGCGCAGCTGTGGAAGAAAGCTTCCGATCCAACCTAGCAGTTGATCACCAATACCAACTTTCTGAAGTTTATAGTGCAGGATGTCATGATGTTACCGGTGGAAGGTCTTGAAAAGTCGGGAAAAATCACAACAGCACCTGTGTCAGAGTCTACTCCCTCGGTCCAGCTGGATCGTGCTAGTAGTAGACTTGCAATGCACGATCGATTTCATCGGAAGCTATGCTGTTCCGGTGCTAGGTAAACTTCTCTCAAGTAGCCAGTTAGCGCATCAGAGATAATAGCTTCCAATAAATTTAAGATAACCGGTAGTTTGATTATTGGACGGTAATGGGTTGGAGCGTAACGACTACCCCACTTGTGAAAAGGAGTACTCATCCCGTGTTTCCACATGTCACGCAAGTACATTTCGTCAAAACAGTGTTGGAAGAATCGAGACAACGGCTCAGCTAAGCTCTCTCCTGCTGCCGTTAACGACTTTGGGTGTATATTATCAACGCCAGGAGAGCTGTGCTTGCGCATACTCAGCAGCGCAGGTAATACAGCTACGACCGTGAAGGGAATGTGAGTGAGTTTTTGGAATGAGATAAATCTTGTCGTAGGGTTAGGTGACCAATGATCGCACTGCAATGTTACAGCATATTGCAGGCGCAGGGTATTCTCCGCAGCCTTCGGTGTCCGTGTGTCCGTCCGCTGTTTGAAGAGGAGGAATTCCCCATTTCACTTTACGTAGACTGTTGACATGTTGATAAAGAAGCTTGTGACTTGAAACCTTACGCGCTGCCTATTTGTGCCGGTGTGACATTCTATTCTCGCGATTGAGCTGAGTACAGTGGTTACGTTGAGTCGCATAGCCCATCCAGTTCTCCGTGGTCGGGAAGCGTTTGTAAATATACCAAACTGAGTTTCCAACCGCTGTACAATTGGGTGTCTAGCTACGTAAAAATCAGTACGTTTTCAGGCTGAAGGGCTTAGTCGCTGACGCTTCGGTAACCAGAGAGTTAAACTGCCTGACGAAATGTCCCCATGCACTAGCTGGTACCTCGTCTACCAGAAATGTCCACTTCCCACGGGATATTCTGTAAAGCAAATGTGTTCGAAGAGTAGAACTACATGATCACTGTGACCCAAGCGGACGTCGAGGAACACCCTCTCGACCATTAGTTCTTCGTTGGTGAATATCCGATCCAGTATTGACGGCTTATCATTTTCTCGGAATCGGCTGGGAATGTTGATGGGGCCATACAACGGGAAACTGGGGACGAACTCTTATAGATGGGCCTTAAACTGTTCTCCGGGAGCTGCTTGGCTTTCCAGAGCGTTGGTGTTCAAAGCATCAGTAATAAGAACGTGACTGTAACTTGTGTTTATCACCTGCCTTAGCTCGGATGCCAGCAAGAAGACCATATTGGACGTGGAGGAATGAGGGCGGTAAACGCCCACCACCAAGCAGGTGTCCTTGCCGTTCAAACGTAGACTGCACCAAAGGGAATACTGTACCGTATTGACCGGAACCTCTATGGACTCACATTGGAGGTCACTGCGGAGATACAAAGCCACCCCTCCACCTTTGCTGGGTCGGTCGTGCCGAATAATAGACATGCCTGTCAACGTGATCTCGACGTCACTTTTGTCGGGGCGTAACCAGGTCTCTGTTATAGTGATGAGGTCCCAAGCCTTTGCTCTTTAACGCAGCCGCATTTCAGAACGTTTACTCAGTAAGCCTTGTTTTGTATATATACAGGAAAGTTTCTTGCATGTCAAAAACTATTGCTAATGGGTATATGAATGATGTGGATTTTTGCCGACCGATGAGAGGCCGAGACCTAATCGTATTTTGGGTGAATTGCCAAATCTCGATAAGAATGCAATCTGTTTTTGGTCTCGCTTGAACCTGCGGTATGTAATTCGTCGGCCGACTTCTTGATAGCCTCGGGTCGGCGTGAGCGGTTTTCTGAACCGCTGTTGTGGTTATATTGAGCCGCGGGTGATGCTGTTTCCACAAGGACAGCGAGTGGCTGCAGTTACCTACTTGCTGTCTTCAGCAGTAGTTCTGAAGAAAGTATGTTGCCTAGTAGCTACCAACTGCGGATTAAGTTAGTCGCCACCTGCAGTGACTGTATCGTTAGTTTCAGTAACTTCGGGCCACAGCATGTATAGTGTAGCGAGTCGGGTAAGCGTGTAATGGACTGAAGTACGGTGTCGTCCGCACAGAGAGCTTCACAGATGTAAGGCCATTCTTCCAGGTCATGAGCATGAGCATCTTCATCACTAGATGTCGGTAGATCGGGCACATCATAGGCGAAAATGACTCTTGTACTTCTCTCAATGGAGTAGTTGCTTGAAGTAGTTTTCTCTCGCTGGCGTTCGCTCCATGGAATATCCGGAAATATACCTATCCCACTGTCTTCAGTCCGCAGGGGGTATGCCAACAAAAGCACCGCCTCGACTGGGTCTGTGGATCCCAAGGTTACCTACAGTAGACGGGACTCCCTGTGGTGCAACTAGGTTGGATACCTAGTGATACGCAATATATTAGTCGATCTGGCTTGAACTACGATTTTTTCCACAAAAGACACCCCAATACTTTGAATCATCCTGTTATTTGCCCCTTGGACTCAGAATCGTTGGTGCTCATAAGTGTCAAGGCACCTTAGTTCCGAATGGTCTTCGGTGGTGTGGAAGGCACTGTTATCGTGGGTTTTGCTGAAGTCACTGCAGGTTATACCCAGTTCTTGACCCGTTTTGCAGCTGTATCAAATTAAGCTACTGAAGTTACAATTTGATTATATCGAGTGACAACGGTTACATAATTGGAGCAGTCTTTAGGGCGCTGCGGATTTCTTTGGTCAGTCAGAAGCCTGGGTGTTGCCGATGTTGCATGATCCGATACATTGGATAAGAGCATATGGACGGTGGAGCAAGGCTTGCTTCTGTCGTTTGCAAAGACGACCTGGCTCGTGGTTCCCAAAGTTTCTAGGACTGCGCGGCTGTGCAAACGCCTGGCCCTTTCTTGGTTTCAAGGTAGCAATTAGGAGAGACGGAGGAAATGCGAACTGTGCCATTGGCACCTCGATTGAAGCAAGTTTCGCCTTTAAACGGTGTGCGGTATCGGCGTCTAGCTTGTGGACTTTTCTTGCAAAAGCTAGTACTCATTTTACAAGTGGAACCGTCGTGCACCTCGGAGAGAAGCAAAGTGAGCGCGGCGTATGCTATTTCTTTATTTCGGTTCGACAGATTGTGAGGCAGTTCAAGTGGTACGGGCTAGTGCAACTTGTGCATGTCAAGTCTCAGTGATCGATTATTACGAATCGCGGTCTATGAACATATATTTTTGTCGACGTCATGCGTAGTCTAAGGTCTCAACGTTACATAAATTCGCCGCGATTGTACATATGTTCTGGCATAATATCTAAGCGGTAATCACGTTAAGCGCAAAATGTTAAACGCGAATGTATGAATGTACGTTGTTAGCGTGAGATGTTTTGTGACATTGCATCTCGCAAGTAGGTGTCGTACACTGTGACGGATCCTCTCTTAGTCAACCCACACAAGTCGGATAGGTCAGATTCGATGAGCCCCATTACCGAATGTATCTGGCGGAGGTTGGGAATATGTGACCCCAGTTGTTGATGATTATGGGATAATGGATGGAATTTAATGCGGTTGGAAATTCCGAGCGCACGAAGCGGCTTATAGTTTTCGCACGAGCATCTACACCGTATTTGGCAAACTTTACTAGGCAACTATGGGTTATGCTTTAGATGCCGCATATTGTCCCGTGCATTACGTGTGCTGTGGAGTGCTTGATGGTGATTAAAGCCGGCTAGATGTGTGTTGATGTCGCTGGGATGCGGAGCTTAGGGATGATCTGGGCTCCTTTGCGAAGAAGATTATTGGTTAGTGTATTCACGATAGCGTTTTGTCTCTTATAGCGGGCGTCGTGGGTTACTGCGCAAGAATGAAAGACATGAAAAAGTGTTTCTTTTTGTCCGCATACGCGTCGCAATGCATTAAAACACGGAGCGTTTCAAAATGACCTCCAATCTGGAAATTGTATTTGTTTTCAACGAACGTGAAGCATTCACTCTTTCATCTTTCTACGTCATCGGATTTTAGATTTGTTTGGATGGTCTGCTTGTTCATTTGGTTACCTGATCACGTTTGCTCCCCTCATGAGTCGTGCTGTTAGACTGCTGTCTGTCTGTTCTTGCTTAGCTGCCCTCTATTCCTTGTGACTCTGCTCAATACACTTTGAGTTCAAGTGCTCTAAATCTTCTCTGTATTCCCGTAATTGTCAGGCTTCTTACGTGTCAACCTTTGTGACTATAGCAGAGGCCTCTGCTGTTGGCAACTTTGCAACAGGCTCTCACTCCTCTGGGCGCCCGACCACGAGTACGTTTGCAGTAAACGTTGAAGTTCGCTTCTTCCACCTAAGTGAAGAACTTGCCATCGCTCTCAAGTTGGAGAAACTGCTGAACGAACTTCTTGCGTATCCCTTTGGTTCACTCATTGTTCATTTCCTTGGGAACCTGAGCGATGTTCTTCATAGTTATCAATCGACCATCTAGGTGCGGTGCGATTGCTGACTTCGAAATGTCCTTGTCCATTTCTGCTCGTAATCGTACTCGCATTTCCCGTAGCGTAAGATTTGAGTCCCTTGCGATCCAATCCGGGATGTCATCTACGTCTTCCTCTGACAAAATCCGCTTACGACCGTGCGCCTGCGTATTACTCGGCTTCTGATCACGAGAACGACGAATCCAGGAGTAGGCTGTTTGATATTTGACGTTGTTCACCGTTGCCACCAGCTGCCAGTCATCACCGTTGAAGAAAGCGCCCAAAACTCGGTCACGAATGTCTGATGAGATACTCTGTCGAACGCGAGAAGGCATGCCGAGGACGTTAGAATCATAGACATGGTTTCGGTCGTGCGCTTATGTTCCAGCTGTTCATTACTCTCAGACCAATTGTGATCCATCGTTTCGGACGTGAGGGGGGCGCATACAATCCAGTTGCACCGTCGACGTAAATTCCTCTAAGGTTCATTCACAAGTCTCACCCAGTCAACGGGCAGCGCGCTCACCTCCCCAGACTAAAGCACCGAACCTTGGCATCCGGCCAATGAGAACACACTTAAGGCCAGAGGATTGGGTCTGAGCGGCTGGCGAATCGCACAGGGTTTTGAAACATTTTGGACTTCCTTTGCAAAGTTTTGCACCTTCTTTGCAAAATGTTGGACCTTTTATGCAACTTTGCGGGAAATGCCATAGTATCTGAGTAGCACTTCACATGGTACACCTCGGAATGGCAACAGCCACGGTAAGAATTCATACTTGAGGTTCTGAACTGCACTCAAAGGGCCACTTTAAAGCAACATGTGTGGAATGAGTGTGGGTGAGGTCGCATGTGAGTTTGATAAGCACAAATTTTACGAATTAATGGCACATTGATACAATCAAAATTTCATGTGCAGTAGACCTGAAATTGCAGTACATCAATCTTAATGTTTCGCTGCAAAATGTCACCATAGACAACTTATTACTGTTCAAATTGCACCGAGTGCCCTACGCACAATCAGTTACAGTACACGAGGAGAAGTCCGTCCTTGCGATGGAATGTGCTGCATCGATTAGTGTAGTAGGTCAACTAACCAAAAAGCGTGATTTACTGGAGCACATTTTTCCAAAGTACCCCAATCACTAGGAATCGGATCACGTCAGAAGAAGAAATATGACTTGGCACAGTACTGCACAAAAATGTGACTTAAGTTATGTGGATAAACGCCAAAGTTTCTTTTATGAGTAGAGAGTTGGAGGTTAATGTGCCGTGCCAGATTGACAACCAAACTGGTATCACAGTTGCAATAACTTCAAATAACCGGTAGATTTTGGTAAACCGACAATATGTCTTTCTAGCTGATCTACCATGAGGCACATAACGTCTGCTTGGTGATACATAAACCATAAAAAAACAAATGGCGATTAACCTACAGTTATCATTCTTACTACTGAATACTGTCTTATGGAGCAAATATAAATGAATTCAGTACAACTTCTACGAAATAAAGTGAAAAACGTTATAAAAGTTGTCCCCGGTGAATATCCTTCTCATTCTCAAGTAACATGAAAATATATGACTCACGGTATTGCAGGACTCACAAATGTGATAGGTCATCGTAAGTGTGCAATCGTTCTCTGAATCTAATAGTGTCAAAATATAAATCTAACAACATTTTGAACTGTTGCACAGATGATGCCTCAATCACATGTACAGGCAAACTGTACCAAATATTTACCAATTTCCTTTCGAAACACAGTGGGCGGGAATCTCGCTTCACATCCGGCAAGACAAGTTTGTATCTGTGTCCGCGTGTGCTGCATGGCCCTCGTAAGTGCAGCATTGGCCACTGCGTGGGGAAGTCACCGAGATGTAAACTATGTTAGGCCATAATGAAGTCGACTCGCACCCGACGGTAGGACAAGGTGTAGAGTCCTAGTTTCTCGCACCGGTTTTCGGAGCGCAAACCACGTATAATCAAGATGGGCCTGGTACCAACGTGTTGGACCCGTTCGATCTTCTGTGTCACATCTCGGGTAATCTAAAAGTAGGCGGGCGAACCGAATTCTAGCATTGGTCTGATGATAGAAGAGTAGGCACGTGGCAACATCTTCAGACCATGTGCCGAAGCTACGTTTGAGCGTCAAAAGCCTTCGCAGTCCGTTACGATATAGTCTGTTCGTGTTGTCCACAGACTTCAAATCGCAGCGTGAAAGTACACCTAGGTCCTTCAAGGTGGGTGTGCGAAATAGTGTTTGGCTGTCAAGGGTTTAGGTTCGGCCGTCAGCACCCTTCCCCTAGCTCATAAATACAGACTTGGCTGGGTTGACCGAGAGATGAAGTTCTGTAGACCATGTGGATAGGTGGTTGGGGTCTTGTTGAAATAGGCCACAGTTGTCAGGCGCGTCAATTGCTCTCCAACTCTTCATGTCGTCCGCAAACAAGGCACACAGCGACCGGAGAAGCTGAGGTAGATCGATGATGTAGATCAGGAACAGACTGGGCTCCAGCACAGTGCCTTGAGGCACACCACTTGTAGGGAGATACCAGTCAGTTAGATGGTCGTCGACCTGTACCCTCTACTTTAGTCCAACAACAAAGTTGCGGATCCACCGGTGCAGTAAGCCATCGACACCACACATCCTGAGTTTGTGAAGGAGAACCTCATGGCTGACACTGTAGAACGCTTTATTGAAACCGACGAATATTATGTCGACAAAAGTTCGAGGAAAATGTTTCGGAGTTTCATTATTTCCATTGGCAAATAAATAAACAAACAAATAAACTGTCTATTCTCGACAATCAAAGGCACACCTGCATAGGCATGGTCAAGGTAAAAGGAACACAAGAGATTGAAACCGTTTGTAGGTATTCCAGTGACATATTGGATCTGTGTATGCCTACTGGTCTGTATGTATGCTGCATCGGCCTTTGTGCAGTAGTGGGACAGCGAAAAGGGCCGCCTTATCTGCGGCATACCGGCAGGTGGGCAATCGATAACACGCTGCCACTGACACCTCCATTCTTTCTTCTTCACCTGCACATTCTCTTCACCCAACCCCGATTACACCTAGCCACCCCAATTCCGCTAATCCAGCTCATTACACGCGCGATTGCCCGGCGCAAACCTATACATTTGTGCAAAGCGCTGTACGTCAGGTGCTGGAATGTGCGCACATTGCTCGACCGTAACTCGAAAGAGCGTCCCGAGCGACGCGATGGAAATCATGCGATACGGCTTTGCCATTGTCGTACTAAGCGAGTCTCAATTCACCGAGCAAGGGAAGCTCCATGAGTCTGGCGCTAGCTAGACATTCTACTAGGTGGGAAACGCCACTTCGGCACCGCATGAAAATCGGGTCGGATTTGCATTCTCCGGTTGCAGAAATGGCCAGCTAGTGAGAGAGCCGACTGATATCAGGCGACGACTGATGACCCTAGGTATCCGACTTGGAAGAATTAAAGTTGCAGTCTAAATTAGCACGTATGGTCCGACCAGGTATTATCTTATGACGCAAAGGAGAAGTGCAGTTGTCTCCGTGATACGGTCGGTGTAGAGGACCGCGACTGACTAATTCTTAATGTGCGTCAATCGTCTGTGTGGACAAACATAATCGGTCCGTCTACTATTGGCACAGCCAAGGAGACCGGCTGCTCTCAATGGGCTTCACTCACCGCCTGACGATCAGGAACAATCGGTTCGCACTGGGTCCAAGTGATATTGCTACTTGGACGCACCCACGGAGTGGTCACGCTCACCTGCTCGGTTTGAGTGTAGCAATAATCACAGGTTTGTGCACACTAAACTGTACATATATTTTCGCAGATCTATTTATGCTTCACTTGCCGTAAACCGGCGGAAATTTAACGTTCTTTTCTACGTACCGTTGAGAAGATGATGGAACTGGAGCAGATGATAGATACCCGCCTTGACGACGCCAACGGCATCACATCAGTCAAAGAGCTGTGGCAGCACATCCGTGAAGAGTTGACGGCTGCAGGCAAGGAAAAAAACGGGCACGCAAACGGTAAGCGGCCGTAACGAAGCATTCGCTGCATTCTGTTTTGTGAAATTCGACGATGACTGACTCCAGAGCTCCGTCCTATCAAGGATGCGTAGCGGACGGAGAATGCTAAGCAGTTAGCATGCTACACCGAGCCTTGCCATCATAAGGAATTCTTCGACCGATTGAAAGCGATGTATAGACTCGTGTTGCAGCCGCTGAGGATGCTGCTTCTCGTGGTGCCAGCGGGGTGGTCCGGGATTATCTCGGTCCAGCGAATGGTTCGGCGGCAGTGTTCCAGAGCGTGGTGGGTTTTCGCCTGGCAAGCTTTCTCCCTATAGTAAGCCACATGTGTTTATTTAATAATACTGCGACGTGGCGGATGTGACTCGCCACTAGATAAAGGCACTACCCTTGTTTCACCTTGGCGAAGCGTTGCTTGCCAGCACTGTGCTGCTGAAATCGTGAGGAAGATTAGGCCCCCGTTTTGTTACTCATCAAACGAAAGGTGTATGAACTGAGCAATCAGTCGTCAGCTCCCAATGTGGGCCAATCGCTGACTTTGCTCCGCTGTCTTACAGGTAGGCTATTGAGCCAAAGACTCGGGGTGGAACCCCCAAAAACAACTCCTTACTTCGGCTTGGGCAACCGGGTAGTATCGTACCCTCTGTGAAAACCATAGATTTCGCAATTACTACTGCGTCGCTTACTTCTGCTGCTACTTTTGCTACTACTCGCGCTTCTCTATCACACGCTTACTTTTCTCTTGTTGATAATCTACAACCTGTTGAACTTAATTCCAATGCCCGTCTCGCTGATAGCTAAATCATCTGGCCGTCCGCTACCCTTCGACCGCTTATTACATTCCGTCTGACAGAGTTCAATGTTCGGAATCTCCTACAGATTGGACAACTGGCTGGCCTGGCGCGCACTCTAGACTCTCTCGCCAGCGATGTTTGTTGCTTTTCAGAGACTCGATTAAAAGATCCCAGCACCGTGGTTCCGTTGTCGTTCCCAGCTGCTCTTAAGACCGCATATTACCTACATCTGTCTAGTGACATGCAGACAGCAACAGGCAGCCGGTTTAGCTGGTGTCGGTATCGCATTGAATGACGAAGCGGAGGGTGCATTACTCGACTGGTTTCCAATCGACAGCCGGCTGTTTGCGGTTCGGCTTCAAGGCTCGTGTAGAATCAGCAGACGTCGTGAAGAGAGGCACCATTTGTTTGTCGTTTCTGCCTACGCTCCAACCGACTGCAGCTGTGCATTGATCAAGGATGACTTCTATCTTGGACGCCACAACCTTTGGTACAAGGCCAAAAAGTCAAATGTCATCGTCCTTGCCGGAGACCTCAGTGCATGAATAGGTCGCCTGCTTCCGTGCGAACGTCATCTTTGTGGTAGTCACACGCTTGATGACAGCCGTTCTGACAACGGTGATAGACTTCTTACGTTATGGGAAGACCACCGTCTGTTTCTCTCAAGTACGAACGTTAGGCATACCAGAAAACGCGCAACCACATGGCGTCCTCCTTCACCAACGCAAGCGTGGTCACAAATAGATCGCATGTACCTTGATTCAGATCATGCTTTGGTCTACGCGGACGTCTGCATGCGCTTCGGCGATTTCTCAATACGAAAGCATCATACGCTCGACACCAACAAGTTGGCTGACCTCTCAACTCGATCAACTTATCAAGCTTCCTTATCGCGCATTCTTATTGGTGCTCCACCTCGAGACAAGCGTTGCCCGTCGTGACCCGGTGGCTTAGGTGTAGCGGTCACAACTAACCTCCCGGTGGTCCCGGGTTCGGGGCCTGCTACTTCTATCTAATGAGATGTAATAACATCGAAACGCGTCATAGTATTGCAGTGTTTTCGGGCGAGCAACACACAAATTCTATTTGCATCAGCCACGGTACTCTTGATCTAAAGACCAAAGTTCACTTCAAAAGGAATCGCGGTCAACACTGAGATTGCATGTCGCAATCCATGCACACAACGTGTACTTCAAAATCATCCGCAACATCGGTTTTTCCTTCTGGGTTCCACTGGATATGGGGTGCGTGGGAATGGAGCTGTGGGTGGTGCAGTAAAATTCCCCTCTGGTCCCTAATAGGAGCAGGTGTTTTTTGTCTGTTACCATGACATGTGCATTATGTCCGCACGCAGTACAGACGCTTAGCTGCCGCGCAACCACCACGAGTCCTGCGCGGGCTAAAGTTACTGCGACAGTCGCCCGGTCCCTTACGCAGCTTCGAACTCGCGACCTCGATAATTCCTCGCGCATTGCTTGCTCCCCTTGCCTTGGTACAGTGGTAGCGCTAGGGAACTTTTCGGGTCAGCCGGCACTCTCTCCTCATTCCACGAGTGTTGAACCAAGTATAGCGACACAGTTGTTAACGCGCGTCCGCCATGTCTCAACACTTCTAGCGATATCCCACCGGCTGCGGCTCACTTGTCGTAAGGCACCTGAGTACGTGCCCACTGCATGTCATACCATACCGGTGTGTCAGGAAGACACCTCTTCATCTCCTCCTGTTGCAGCCCGTGAAACAAAACTCAGTCGATTCCCGAAGCGTTATTCGAGTGTCAGTGGAAGAGCGTTCGCCTGATCTGCATTATGTTTGCAGTCTGCTTGAAGGTATCACCGGAAGTGGCATTGAGCATCGTTCTCAGCGGCTGCAGTGTGGGTCCGTACACCGCCTTCAAGTAAGCAATTAACTTACGATAGCGCCATTAGGCGTAATATCCCATCTGCCTCGCCTTCTCCGTTCACCATGCATTCTTGATGCGACCGTGCTCTCAGGTCGACCACCGTCGATGTTTGCGCAGATGACCTTCGTTCTCGCCGTTATCAGGGTCGGCCACATGTGCGGCATTCTTTTCTGTCACCAATGGAACAATGGATTAATCACAGATATAAAAGCAAACAGTTTGCCGGAGATTAAGAGTGCGATCAAAATTGAATGTAACAAAAACGAAATGCATCGCGCCATGGACTAACCGCACGTTTTAAGTGTACACATTGTTTGGTTACGTTGTCGCGTGACCCAGTAACTTGGGTTAAATCAAGTAACCCAGGTGGTGTAATGCATTATCAAGTCGAGTTTTGAATTCGGACAAAGTAAGGGCAGATATGATAAAGTGTGGAAGTAAGTTCCACGAGTGGGATACACTAAGAGAAAAATTTCCGGCGGCATTCCAACCAACTATACTGTGTATCGCCAACTTCAAGTGGTGGCTTCTCAGTGTGGTCTTGTGGCCGACTTTCAATAGGGATTGGCATAGGTGGTTTGGGTCATAGAAGATCTGATACACAACTATGAGATCACAAGCTTCTAGTGTCTTCAGTCTCAACTGGTAAGTGGAGGTGGGGCAATCCCTCCACATTTTGCCGCCCTTCGTTGTGGCTTCTTAAGAGCAGTGAGGTCACGTTTTTGCCAGGGATATCATACCTGAAGGACGTATTCAACATGTGGTCGCACGTAAGCGTTGAACAATTGCGAAAAGTCGGTGGAATCAAACCAACCAAATGCTCTCCATAGTAGGCCCAAGTATTGGATGGCGACTTAGGGTAACAGACAAAATAGGCTTTTTTACAGATGGTACCTACGCATCCGTTGTTTAATATTATCTTTGAAGGAAGAACACTCTACGGAACCGGTGACGTGGTCCCAGTGGACGTGATCCTCTGGGGATTCTGTTAGTCAACCGGCAACTCCGAAGCCGTTTCGAATCACAAACGCGTCCAAATATCAGTCTACAATGGACCAATCAATAGACAAACTTCAGTAGATCCATACTACTTAAGTACGAGCGCACCTTAGTAAACTGTCACAATGTAAGGGTTAAAATTGCGTTCAGAAGACTAACTGGAGGGTGGGGTGAAATCCAAACAAATGCTTATCGGAAAAAATTTCATCTAATACAACATGCCGCCCAAACTAAATAAATAACTATTGTATTTTCCCGGTTTTACGACACGTGCCCTTTCTGGCATCGAACTATGAAGAAGTAATGGAAAAGAAATCCCTCTTCGTCCACCTTCGCTTTAGAGGTGATACAGTTGCTGAGATAATGACAAGCAACTTGACACAATCGATAAGGAACACATTTCCGGCTACGGAATTGCGACGTGGTTTCTGCACTAGATAGCTGATTCCGGTGTGCAACAAGATACTGATCTGTCCTTAGGTAATCTATGGATTTACGTGCACCTGTGGTGCAACCTATCTTGGTCAAACGGATCGTCAACTATCACGTCGCATTAAGGAACAAAACCCTAGGTAATTGGTGAACTGGGGCACCGGTGTCCTCACAAGCGGTATTTTGTCTCACCGGTTCGAATCAAGTCACCAGGTTAACATCCGGGGTGCATTTACTGTGGTCTATCAGGTTCCCATAAGCAATTCAAAAGGTTGGTGCTTAAGAATGCTCGCCGCTGCAGGAACGATATCGATACGGAAATTCAAACCCCGCAGTGCCTGCAACAATTGTTCAAACTCACTGTCTGCCCTGGCCGAACACCCATCAACCTAAATCGTCACTGATATTCGTGCGAGCAATGATGTGAGACAGAGGTTTATGCTCGCCTTGTGCGAACTCTGAGACCGACACTATTCAGGTAGCTTGGAAAATATTTAGGGATTACCTCGTCGATGCTTCAGCACCTGAAATCCCACTGGTGAAAAGAATGGAATCGAGAGCGCAGCCTTCGTAGATAGATTCCACGGGGAAGGGCCTGCTAAAGAGGCGATCTAGATGCTAGCGAACGCATCGAGCAGCTCCGCCAATCAGCAAGTTTGCCAACTATCCGTCGGCTCGAAATAAACGCAAGCTACATCTCACGTTGGTCCGGCTTCAGTATGAACAGGGCTTAGGTGATACTGCCTCGACAAATCCCAAGTAATTCTTAGCCAATGTTATACGACGCTACGGTGCAAACTCATCCATATCACCATTGCTTCGAGGGGATGGGACCCATGACTTCAGCGACTATGACAAGGTATGCTTTCTTGGTGAGCAACGCGCAAGCGTCTTTGTCTGTAAAAAGAAAACCTCATGCAGAGAACTAGCTTCAATAGTCTCTGAGGACTCTCGTTTGAATGAAATTACTGTAACTGAATCTCCAATTCTCCGGTTGCTGACAGAGGTGAACCCAACTAAGGCTTTCGAGCCAGATTCTGTTCATCCAAAATTGCTGCACGAATTGGCAACGGAACTCACTCGACCCCTGAGTTGTGTGTTTCAGAAATCACCCAACGGCTGTGTATTGTCTCCAGAACTTAAAGCGGCAGTGGTTGACTCGATTTTCAAGTGCGGTGACAAAGACCTACCGGCTAATTATAGGCCTGGTATCTTGACTAGCTTGGTGGTTAAATTACTAGAAAATCGGTAACAGCTTCAGCGCCGAACCATGTGGATAAAAGCAACTTGCTTAGTGTTGCGCAACATCGATTTCACAAAACAAGTTCGTGTCTAACTTTGTAGTAGCTCGTGAGAGCTGGGCTGAAGCCGTAGACAGCCGGCATGTAGTGGACGTCGTATTAAATGACTTCGCTAAAGCATTTCACACTGTCCCCCATACGCGGTCCTCACTGAAATTGAGGTCTTATGGGATATCTGGTCACGCCCTTCAGTGGGTGTCAGCTTTTCTACACGGATGGGAACAGTATGTGTGTGTATATGTGTGTGGGAAACAGTCTTTCGTTACGACAACCTGTCCTTAGCGGCTTCCCGCTGTGCTCTGTCCTAGGGCCGCTGCGCTTCGCAGTCTACTTAAATGACACTTGTGGAACGTAACGAACCACCGCTTTTATTTGGTGATAAACTAAAGATCCAGCATTTAGTGGATGTCCTTAGGGTTCCTGAGACGCTTCAATGGGCTCTGCATAGACTCTGATAATGGGCTGTCTTGTGGATGTTGCATATAAAAAGTAAAACATTTGGTCCCCTTCATCCACTTCCTCAAAGCTGAAAGAAGACATAGATTGCGATATGTCAACACTTCGATTGTTCTCAGTCGCAAGTGAGGAGAACACTTGAAACCTTGATATATCGCAATCTGTGTCTTCTGTCTGCTTTCACGATGTTGAATATAAACCGAACAAAGTATGCACTACTACGTATGGTAGCCCCTGAGTATTCTGCAAGTTATATGATCGATGAGAGTGAAAGTCCTCACGTGACTCAGCAGTTTGATCTAGGTGTCGTCCACTGTTCCACTTTACACTCTGAACACAACTAGAAGCAGGCGACTAGCAAACGGTTCCGAATGTTGTAGTTTATCTGACGTACGTTCGGGATCCTAACAACTGATATGTCTATAAAAAGCTTCTCAGCTTGCATGTGACCACACCTAGAATATTACGACCAGGCCTGTGCACCATACCTTGTCCAGGACAAAAGAACGCTAGAAATGGTGCGGCGTACCGGTACTAGGTTGGTCGAGGGATTACGAGGACAAACGTACTCCGAGCGCCTACTTAGTCCGGGGATGCATTCAGTACATTGCCAGAAGCCCAGAGGAGACATAACCTCAACCTACCGTATCTTAACTGGATAGATTGACCCAGTTTTGTCTTAGCCTTTTAGTCTTGCCAAGTTGTTTGGTCTCCGCGGGTGTTGCATGAAGCTGGACAAATCGTGGTCCGACAGGTTTAGGGCGGAAATTTGTTTATTGCACAGTCATTGTACGTTGCATCTCAGTTCCAGGAAGGGTTGTCAAGGGATCTACAGTTAAAGGGTTTGAGACTTAACCAGATACCGTTAGATGGCAAAACGAAGCCGTTCGCACTCCTGACAGAATCTCATCTTTGTACATCGATTATATACGTTCTGAGTTTTCCCTCACTATTGGTATTATCTTTTTCTTTCAACTAAGTTTTCTTACACGTTAGCTTAAATTCCTCTTCCTATATCCTATTTACTGCATGGAACCGGCGCAACAGGGACTACTAATGCAGGGAACGTGGGTTTTAATTGGTTGACCAGGGTGCGATATGGGTGTTCCGTTTTAGATCCATCAAGAACTCGGAGAACTTTATGAAATCCTGTCTCGACGATCCGATTAAGAAGAGCACTCGCCAGATTCTTCTTTCGTTCGAGCCCCAACTGAACTTGAACCCACAACCGGTCTGCACGAACTTAATAGCACGGAAATATTTACTGACTAACCAGTGACCAACTTAGTACAGTAAAAACCTCTGAACCAATCATAGTCCATTCCTTTCTAGCTTAACCTTCGATGATTTGTACAAGCTCGTAGAGGAATCATTGAAAATAATAGTTTGTCTCATACTGCTGTTCTCTACAATGAGCGTTGGTAGTCGAACCAGACAGTCTAGCGATTAAGACCTTAACCGGAATTTATGCAGCGAATTTATAAAGGAAGAGTACTCATAGACAAAACAAACCGACCATAAGGTTGCAATGCTGATGGAGATCGATGTTACTAAATTATCTGGCCTATCTGCAGTTCGATACCAATGGACACAGTGCACGCTACTTGGCAAAAACTTGCCCACGCTGATCACCCATCGACACACTTCATTCAAGTGTGCGCGAACCAGCGCACGTGGAAAATTCCAACCACAATAGTTACAGTGCGGTGACCATAGGATCGATCAGTGGCACATGTGCAACACCCGATTCGCCAGAGACTGGGAATGGTACGTGAACTGCACGAGGAGAGATGCCGGAAAGTTGTAACGATTCCAGTTAGAATGCGCACCCGGTCGCACTGCGACGAATCGCCGGATTGGCCGGATGTGGCGACAAATCACACATAACTAACCTCCCAAATATGGCCAGATGCAAGACAAAACACTAGGGATATAAGTGTGCGCCCAGATGAACACGGGCACTCGCTTTCTCGTGTCGGGACACCTGCCCACACTTTCGGCGCTCGCAAACGAATCTCGCTCAGCAACCGGCAAACAATGGCGGATGACGAAGTTCAGGCCTTGGTTGTGGACAATGGATCGGGAATGTGCAAGGCCGGTTTCGCCGGAGACGATGCACCACGCGCCGTGTTCCCCTCCATCGTCGGCAGACCACGCCATCAAGTGAGTTCGAGGCAATTTATTGGAATTCTGGCTCACCGGTTAGTGAAGTAAAATAATTTAGCAGCTTGGTTACTTGCTATAATGCCATAGTTACTGCGTAGGTTGTGCATGCTTAATTTCATACTGGCATAGCTATCTCAAAAGTAAAAACGAATGCACATTTCACTCTTCCCACTACCCACCAACAAACAGGGCGTGATGGTCGGCATGGGCCAGAAGGACAGCTACGTTGGTGACGAGGCACAGTCGAAACGGGGCATCCTCACACTCAAGTACCCGATCGAACACGGAATCGTGACGAATTGGGACGATATGGAGAAGATCTGGCACCACACTTTCTACAACGAACTGCGTGTGGCCCCAGAGGAACATCCCGTGCTCCTCACCGAAGCACCACTGAACCCGAAGGCCAATCGAGAGAAGATGACTCAAATTATGTTCGAGACATTCAACACACCCGCCATGTATGTGGGCATTCAGGCGGTGTTGTCGCTGTACGCATCTGGTCGTACGACGGGAATAGTGTTGGATTCGGGTGACGGTGTCACTCACACCGTGCCCATCTACGAGGGATACGCTCTGCCGCACGCCATCCTGCGTCTCGATTTGGCAGGACGCGATCTCACGGATTACCTGATGAAAATCCTCACCGAGCGTGGTTACAGTTTCACGACGACGGCAGAGCGTGAGATCGTGCGTGATATCAAGGAGAAGTTGTGCTACGTGGCTCTGGACTTTGAGCAGGAGATGGCCACTGCGGCGTCCAGTTCGTCGTTGGAGAAGAGTTACGAATTGCCTGATGGTCAGGTGATCACGATCGGGAACGAGCGATTCCGTTGTCCGGAGGCGTTGTTCCAACCGAGCTTCCTGGGTATGGAGTCTGCTGGTGTGCATGAGACCACGTTCAACTCGATCATGAAATGTGACGTGGACATTCGCAAGGATTTGTATGCGAATACGGTGATGTCTGGTGGGACGACCATGTTCCCTGGAATTGCGGATCGTATGCAGAAGGAGATCACTGCTCTGGCTCCGAGTACCATGAAGATCAAGATAGTGGCACCTCCGGAGCGCAAGTACTCTGTGTGGATTGGTGGTTCCATTTTGGCGTCGTTGTCTACGTTCCAGCAGATGTGGATCTCGAAGCAGGAGTATGATGAATCTGGTCCTGGTATTGTTCACCGCAAGTGCTTCTAAACTGGTCGCACTCTGTCGCTGATCATGCCTGATCTTCAGGTGTTGCACTAGTAATGAGACCAACTCTGTATTCAACGTTATCTTTTTATTTCTCCTAAACTTCCTTGATTAGATGCTTTTCATCTCCATCTGCACTTTTTATTCGGCTTATGCGGGATTTCCCAGTGCCCACGCCTATGGTGCGACGAGGTCGGACTGCAGTTTGGTGCAGGGTCTTGCGTGTCCTGTTAATTCACTAAGCAGTCTGGGTTGGGTTAGTGTTATTTAAGAGTTCCAAGCGGAACGTTTGATGTAGATCAAATAACTGAAGTTTCCTCGTTCCGCATTATACGGATAATGACGCTGCGATGTCACACCATTCAGTGTGCTTAGTTCGCCTTCTCTTGTCATATTTCTGATATTCCCTGAGTAGGCATTACAACAATGATTTGGATGAGCACGTAAATTGTTTTCATACCTGGTTTCTTGCTAACTGATAGTGTCAGAACAAGTGTCAGTTCGTTTTGATGGCGTAACAGGCGTTACTGGATGCTTGATGCGGTAGGAATGTAGGCGTCGGCTGGTAGTCGGAACATCGCAGGTTCTAACTGATCGGTGCAGCCACGTTCCAAATTTGCCGTGGAATGCGATGTTACACACGAACAGCAAGCAACATGTGGCTGTCGGCAGCTCCACCCATCTTTGTATTATGATCAGTACTTGTAGGCATATTATTAGGTGGAACGCATGTCGACGATAGCTTGCACAAAAGCAACGCAAGCATGGTTTGTAGATATGTAAAATATGATCCGTCCCTTTGTGGGCTCGGTTTCTCGGTACCACTAGAAATATACTTTTATCAAGTTTATTATCATTATTATTTTTATTATTAGGTTCACAAGCGGCAATTGTTCACGGGAACCGGATATTTTCTGAGTATTGCCTCACGGATATCTATCCCTGGCGTAAATTTAGCACGAAATCGATCTTCAATAGTGTCAAAACGTTTGCTTGCTTATCATGTAGGTATTCATGTCCACTCAAGTCAAATTTAGGTAACATTCAGTCTGCGTCAAATACACTGGATGGAATGCGATTGGCTTCTCTGTGAACAATAGAACAGGCAAAAAGCTAGAATTTGACAATCCCGTAGGGTGACCTGTGTGAAATACATGAATTCAAAGAAGAAAATATTAGCACCAATTTAAGCCACACTTCTATGAGCTCACTCTCTCCGTCCACCCCATTTTTATGCAAACTGGTTAGCACAATGTTTGTATGCATATTGTCATCAGTAGATGAGCACTATACTAATCTCATAACGCAGATCCTGTAATACATCTTCGCACCACTTTTCAAAAATTAGTAACCTGGACGCAGAAATGACAAAGGTCGACAGTGTGTCCCACTGTTGATAAATTCGAAGAGAAAAGCAATTCCGGCGCCATTCCAGTCGATTGTGTTGAGTAGACAGTTTCAGCTAGTGGTCCTCAGTTTTGTGTTCAACGTTTCTAGAGATGACGGCAAGCGTGATTGGGGTTTGTCAAGATAATATACGCCAGAACGGAATCACCCGGTAGACGGTGAAAACTTCCGCTGTACGCTTCTTGGGCTTTCAGTCGTGTATGCTACGGCAAGTGGAACTAATTCTTCACCTTTCGGGTTGCCCTTCTCTGCAGATTCTCCAGTGCAGCCAGATCGCGTCTAAGCCACTGTTGTTAAGCCTGGACTGTGTACTCTACATGGGTTCTCACATTCGCATTGAGTATTTGCGGTAAGATGGAGGGTTCGAAGTGCCCCCACCATGGTTTTTCCCGGTGTCTGACCCACCGGATTGGTCCGAACAGCCGAGGTCACCTTGCATCACTACCCCAGGATCGAGCTCCAGTGGGGTCATCAAGTTGCGATTTCCTAGCTTATGTAGTACTTGGATTGCGGGCTAAATGTAATATTTTACACATACTAACTTTGCAAGGCAGAATATTAGGATTTGACTACTCAAAACCCCAACTAAGTTTTGTTCCCTCAGTTTGCGAAACCCCTGATTACCCATCGCCGAGTCATATTTTTGTCCTCGGTCTAGATCAATAAGTTCCACTCGACGACACGCGAGAGTTTTAATAGAGCAAGAGCAAAGAATATTTCTGCAGAATAATCTGAATTCAGTATATTTCGTGTATTCTCTTCAGCAGCTTACATAAAATGGGTGAAAATTACAACTGGTTGGGAGTAATAGGTTAATATTAGAAATCGATGGGTAGTTGCGTTGGCTAGCCTGGCTTGCCTCACCAAGTCAAAGTAAACTTGGCCACAAAATCAAGTTGTTCACATAGGTTAGGCTTCCAAAGTCGGATGGCGGAAGCCTCAGCAAAACACAACAACACGGGGTTGCTCTGTCTGTTGATGACTTTGAATGCTTCGCAGGGATTCTGGCACATCGAGCAGTCGAATGAGTGCCGGGAAACGGAACTGGAAGGGAATGTTGCGTCACAGAGAGCAAGGTTCCGCTGTAGGTATTTTGAAATCCGAGTGGATAACCTCTTCTCTGGCCGGTTGATGTAAATGCTACCGCAGGTGCAGGTAGACTGGTAAACTTATGAGGCGGTGAGAGTAGAATGATGCCTTCTGTCCAAAGTGGATTCATGTAGTAGCTTTTTGGTTCTGCGGAGCAACACAACCTCACCTGTATAGCAACAGCTCTTTAAGGCATGACGTAAGCGAGTGCAGAAACGTTTGTCGTCTTCTTCCACTTTGGATGGCAGTGCAATGATTAGCTTCCTCTGTGAGGCTTCAGTTCGTTCTTCGTGCTGCCTGGTTTTCTCCCCCTACTTTGCAATGAACTTTTCAGGGTACTCTTCTTCACTTAGGGTGGATTCGATATCCTCTAGTTCTTCCTCAGTCTTCTTCTGTAAACAGATACCGCGGGATCTCACGAAAAGTGCACGAACCCGGGAGCGTTTGTATCGCATGGGCCAGTAGCTGTCGAAGTTTAGATATTTGCCGTCCAGCTAGATTTGAGATAACTTGATCTCTGAAGCGACCCATCTGAACTTCTTTCTACAGCTACATCTAAGAAGTGGAACTGTCCTGACGTTGCGCTTTCCATGGTGAACCCGATCTCTGGATGACATGCATTAAACCTTTTTAGCATGCATATCACTTGCTGAGCTTCGCCAACTACCAAAAATACGCCTTAACACTGAATGTTTGCTTGGTGCATTAAGATTTTCAGGTAAGTCCCCCTTCGCTCCCTTTTATTATTCATTATTTTGTAGCTCATCATGGTTGTATGGCAGCGATGCATCAGTTCACATGGCTGATGTACTGCTGTTCTTGATTGAATGACAAATGTGTCATTAACATATCGAGCGTACAACTGAGCTTCCTGTATAGGATGACACGATTTGGAGTTCTCTAGTTGAGCTACGAAAATGTCAGCCAAAAGGTGGCCAAGGGGACTACCCATCGCTACAACCTCAGTCTGCCCATAGAGGCTTCCACTGAAACAAAATGGAACATCTCTTATACAGATACAAATTAACTCCTTTAATCTATGTGGTGGAAACCCAACTACCTGCAGAACTGCCCATGATGTTCAGCGTTTCTTCCAACGGGACATTTGTAAATAAAAACGCAAGTCAAAAGACACCATTCACCTACCGCTCACTTTTAGATTCCGAATCATTTTAACGAACTCGAATGAACCTTTCAAGCTGTGGACCGCCAACGCACCTCGGATGGGCTAAATTAGCTTGCCTAACCATCACGCCAAATTCTGGTGAGGTGCTCCAACTATTAAAAGAATTGGGCGCAATGGAACCATTTCTTCATGCACTTTCGTCAACCCATACATCCGAGGAAGTCGGGAACCACGCGGCCGTAATGTTGTCATGGTATTGGTATCGACCAAATTGTCTTTGTGCAAAGTTCGCAGCTAGCAGGTTATCATCTTTTCAACCTTTTCGGTTCTACCACAGCCTGTAAACTCTCTAACAAATCGACTTTCGTTCATGAGTATAGTTTATCTTTTTCTGTAGGTAATCCCGTTTGTTCATCACAGCGACTCCGGAACGTTTGTTAGCTCACATTATTAGTACATCATCATTGCGACGCAATTGCATCAAGGAAGCAAAATTGTCGTTCGTAATCATTCAACACTTTTCAGGCTTCGTAACGTCAAACTAATTGGCTATGTCTACAGCTTTGATCTAAAAACCATCCAACGTCATCATGTGTCACCGACATCAGACTGGAAAGCTGCTCGTACAGACGTTCAAACTTGGCTTCAAGTTCTATTCGATCACACTTACTGGGGGACACCGTAAAATGGAAACCGAAGGCCAAATCTTCTAGTTGGTGAGAACTTAGTGCGACTTCGGATAAGTTTATTATGTATTTCTCTGGGTTTCTTGGGGTCACCTCATACGGAACACTGAGAAGAAATGAAACTCAAGGTTTGTTGCTTCGTTTGCATCCTAGGTTTAACTTGTAAGTTGCGAAGCAAGCTATAGAACTTCACACAACAAACAAGATTTAATCCACGCAAGGTGTGTTCCACACATCTCATCTTGACCTTTATTTGCGTACAGCGGTGAGTGGAGCCTCGCGATTTGAGAGTTCGTAAGACGTTTTAGATTGCTCGGATTCAAGGGTAAATTATCTCTCCTCAGGGAGCGCTCAGAAACCGGCCTGGGTAAATCGGCAACCTCGTTCATTCATTATGCGTTTCGATGCGATTGGTTTCATGGGAGAGGATGCAAAGCAGCGTAACCAGAGTATCCAGCGAACCAAATCTTTACGTCGTGCTATAAAGAGATGTTACTACACAGCTGAGCTTGTGTTGCTCCGCAGAACCAAAAAGCTACTACATGAATCCACTTTGGACAGAAGGCATCATTCTACTCTCACCGCCTCATAAATTCACCAGTTTACCTGCACCTGCGGTAGCATTTATATCAACCGGACGGAGAAGAGGATTTCCACTCGGATTTCAAAATACCTACAGCGGAACCTTGCTCTCTGTGACGCAACATTCCCTTCCAGTTCCGTTTCCCGGCACTCATTCGACTGCTCGATGTGCCAGAATCCCTGCGAAGCATTCAAAGTCATCAACTGACAGAGCAACCCCGTGTTGTTGTGTTTTGCTGAGGCTTCCGCCATCCGACTTTGGAAACCTAACCTATGTGAACAACTTAATTTTGTGGCCAAGTTTACTTTGACTTGGTGAGGCAAGACAAACTAATCAACGCTACTCCCCATTGATTTCTAATATTAACCTATTACTGCCAACCAGTTGTAATTTTCACCCATTTTATGTAAGCTGCTGAAGAGAATAAACGAAATATACTGAATTCAGATTATTCTGCTGAAATATCCGTTCTCCTGGCTCTAGTAATATTTTTGCAGGAAAATGCTTGTAGGTCACGCGAGAACTTGCTAATGGGAACAAGAAATAACCGTTTCCCCAACTCTGAGCTCTGTGAAACACTGACTTCTCCCTTAATTGGATCTGGGGGTGATTCCCGAACCCACAGCTGCGGGTCGCGAAAGCAGAAGTGGTTTACCATCCATCAAAAGAGATGGTTCCCAGTTCCGTATGTTTGCAGCTTTTGGAGAAGAATGCGGTGATCTACACGATCGACGGCTTTAGAAATGACGAGAAAGATGACATTTGTGCCGGTCCCATTAGCTACTGTTTCGTTCCAACTGTCACGCGTAATCCATAGATGGATGTCTAACTGAGTCTGACTGCGACGAACCTTCTCCAAAACACGGCACATCCCCCTACTCTGTGTATTTCTGCACTCAACACTCTAGCAACTAGACATTGAGTCAACAAAGCCATGGTGATTAGCAGATAAGGGAAAGGCACTTCGTCATTATCATCGTGGAGTAGTAGTTAAAGATGAGCAACACACTTCGGCTACTATGTCGCAGGAAGAAAGAAACCTTTTGACAGCAAGTAGAACAAAACGTTTTTAGTTTGTTTTCCACACGCCTACTGTTCTCTTGTTTGTCTGTTTCTATTTTTGAGGTATTGAACATGTAAATCAATACTCTTCTGTACACATTTCTTCCACTGATTCCGCTTGAGGGGCATGTCTTCAAGTGTTAAGCCATTAACGCTGCTCACATTTGGGTCCCCATGCTGAAAGATGTACGGGTCCCACAGCGGCTAGACGCTACGTCAACTATTTCATGTGTGGTCGCCAGGTGGAAGGCTAACCACCACGCGGTCGCCTCTAGTCAGGTCCTTGACGAGCAAATAGAGCGCGACGCGGTAGACCCTCAGGTGGCATGCGTAGGACGTGAATGAGCCATCGCAACTGGTGCAACAAAATCAGTTTATTAAGAGGAAGCCTGGCATTCCCCAAAATACGACATCAAACGTCAAAAGTGTCAACACAATGTTGACACCATACACGAGGAATCCTCCTTAAGCAAGTGTTATCAAAGGCAGAAAGACAACGCTTGTCTTCCACGCAAATCGGCCACTACTCGCTCCCATATAACAACACTGAACGAACAGATACGCTGTAAACGCAACCATTTAGCGAGAATGGGAAGTCGCGACGACGCCACAGGTGTCTCAGATTGGCAAATGCTGCTCGGGCTTTAGCAATGCGAAGCGAAACTTTGCCTTAGCAGCTCACATGCCACCAAGATTGGGGGCGGCTTACAAAGGAAGTCGTAGCTCTGGATGTTAGCCCTGCCATCTGCATGTTTGACAATGGAGGTTGAGTCGCGGTATATCGCAGTTAGATATCAATTGTGGCAGTCCGCCGTATTCACCCATAGCTCGGTAGCGTAATTCATTTACTTTTAGGTGGAAGACCATGGGTTCCAAGCCGGCAGTATTCCGCAGTTGCGCCCTACTGACGAGTCCCAATAGGATGAAACGGCGTCCAGTGGTTCCCTGGGTGTGCTGGCTGTCTGGCTACGACGAAGCTTCTAACTAAATAAATAAATAAATATTTTATTCTCGACTATGCGAGGCACGCTCATGGAGGCATGATCAGATATGTACAACTGTACAAACATTTTAATGCAATTGTAACAGTAACGTAGAAAATTGTTCATATATCCATGATTGGAACTGTACAGTGTTGAAAATGCGAAACAATAAGTTGGTTGTCGTGAGATACGGGACCTCAGCTAATAAGAGATTGAGAATCCTGAATGATCCATTGAAAGGTAATGGAAGAGCCCGCACACAAAGAAGGAAAAGGGCAACGTGTCGTAGGATGTAAAACGACAACAGTATATACAAATGTAGAAGTCCCAGTGTAACGATCCTATGTAGAATTGTGACGCTAGTTGACCTGCCAGTGTAAAGTTATGGGCTGTGACTTTATTCGGTGGCGAGTCACATAGGCCACGTTGCAGTGTTGATAAACGGACATTTGTGGCTTTTTGTAGGGAGAACGCTTGCCAGGCGAAAACCCCCCACGTCCTGGAACACTGCCACCAATCCATTGAATGGCAAATTGTAACTGGCTATGTTTCTTGTTGAAAGTCTGTTCGCTCAGTTATTCGCAGTCAGATTGCGTCCCATTTTTTCTGCTGGTTGATGCAATAACTGGTTGTCTATTGCGTTCCTGGGTCCTGTCCAATGGTAGGTCGGGTACTAAACATTCTTATTGAATATGATGTGTTGATCCTTCGCAGAACCACATGAAGTCTTCTCTGATTATGTATATTTGCCGGAGAGCAAAGAGTTCGTGTCCAGCTACCCTCACTGGACATCGGTGGTTGGGTGCAAATAGTTAGAGTGGAAGTGAGGCCATGGTCCAGGTAAGTACTTGTTGGTTATTTCGTCCCATCCCAGACGGAGGCAGTTCCTCAGTTCAATCCCGAAGCTCTTGAAAACAACCAATCCTCCTACTATTCACTAATAGGATGATAATATATTACCCATGTTAGCGGAAGCGGTGTTACTCCGGTGGTAGGATTTTGGCCTCGATTTATTGTGTTTGTGGCTACCTCGTCACGTTTTGTTCAATGACCATTTTGAGGAAACTGCTGTCGTTGCGTACCCATAGTACCCCCGGAGATGACAATCTTCCCCCGAAAGCACTGCAGGTGGCAGCTATGAGGATAGCTGAATCACTAACGAGATTTTTCCAAAGCTGCCTGGACAAAAAGCAGGTTCCTAACATTTGGAAGCAAGGGACCATTACCCTGATTTTCACAATTGGTAATCGTTCAGAGCCAGCCAGCTATCTGATACTGATACTGATACTGATTAGAAGCAGCGAGTAGAGCATACTCTGTGTAGCTGCATCAATTGTCGCGCTTGGACATTAACGTATTAATTATCGTTCCGCTCTTTATATTTTGCCTCTGCGAAATGTTTGTCTAGAAGCTTCTTAAATTCGGCTACTGAGTTCGCCTCTATTACGGGCTGCGGCAGGTTGTTCCAGGTATTCACCACTCTTCGTTCGAAACAGAGTTGGTGAGCTACCCTCTTCAACTGCGGTACGATAAGTTTGTACCGGTGTCCTCGCGTGCTGCTTTGTGTGCGCAGATGAAGCAGTTGTCTCAACATGGGATATTCACTAAGATGTAATATCCGGTGCGTCATGATTAGGTCAACCCTCAGCCGACGATATGCTAGGGTGTACAGCCCTAGTTTCTTACATCGGTCTTCATATGGCATACCTCGTAAGTTGGCAGGTAGTTGTGTTCAAACCTCCACAGTGACTCTCCTCCTGGTGCTTTCTAAGGTGATGGAATCAAGTATAGCTGAGGCGGTAATGAGCTACTTCGAGAGATCTAACATCATAGCACCGGAGCAACACGAATTCCGTCAGTATCGGTCATGTATTACCAACCTACTGATTGCCCGTGGTAGTTGCACTGAGATGGCCGATAGTGGGACCGGCATTGATGTCATCTACCTAGACTTTTCCAAAGCATCTGACCGCATAGATTGCCGCATCCTTCTCCAAACCTGCAAGCATACGACGTTGGAAAACCTGTCTTTGGATGGATCAGAAACTTTCTCTTTCAGCGGCGCCTACAGGTTCGAGTTCGAGGTTCATTTTCTGATCCAATTGGTGTGGACTACGGTGTACCACAAAGGTTGATGCTGGGGTTATGGTTATTTTTGTCTTCATTACCGACCATGTGAGTGTCATCAAATTAAATTTCCTGCTTTTCCCTGATGACATCAAGCTATGGAGGGCAATGGACTGTCAGGATGACCACGATATTTTGCAACCAGACTTAGACTGCGTTTTGAATCGTCAAAATTAAATTTAGTCCCGTTTAACACGAACAAATGCAAAACCATGCATATCCGCCACAAGGTTACGTATGCATATAAGCTTGGAGACAATATGCTGGACACGGCCTCACAAGAGCGAGACCTTCGGGTGGTAATCCAAGACAACCTAGGCTGTTCTGCGCAGTCCTTGAAGGCGTCCAAAACTGCGAACCAACATGTCGGTCTGTTACGGAAGGCATTCGTGCGATTCGATCATTCCATCTCCCCTCAAATACTCAAAGCGTCTTTGAGGCCCCATGTAGAGTACGCGGTCCAGGATTGGCAACACTGGTGAAAACGCGATCTGCTTGCACTGGAGACTGCACAGTGACGGTCAACAAAATATGTGAAGGGTTTGTCTCACCTGCAATTCCATAGGCTACTGAGAACCCTGGGAGGGTACAGCCGATGATATCGCCGTCTACGGATTAACCTCATCCTGTTGTTGCAGCTTTTGAAAAACCCCGATCACGCTTACCGCCACCTCCTGAAGCTTAGCAGGAACATAGAATTGAGGGGCCATAAATTGAAATTTGCAACCCAATACATCCGGCTTGAGTGTCACTGGAATTACTTTTACTTTAGTGTTTGTCAACCGCAGAATACGCTTTCGACTTTCGTCATTTCCGCGCCCACGCTACCCAGTTTAAACAACGACTCGAAGATGCTTTGCACCATTTACATTACTTGATCTGATATTTAATTATTGAATGACCACAAGACGCGAACAAATATTGTGTTTACCAACCCCACGAAATCGGGATAGCCGGATATACCTGTGTGTTAACTTGGAGAATATGGTAAGTCCATAGATGAGTTGTTCTCTTTTATATAACTTCACTGAACTAACCTTATTCCCACAAACCATCCCACGGAGCTAGACAAGCCTTGACATTTTTATCCGTATTATACCATTGTTCCATTTATCCACTGATGCTTTGAGTCTCTTTTCCTTGGATATGAAAGACCTTCGCAATGCTATCATTTTTCCTTGAGTGTCGAGCTAATTATGCTGACCAGGGTACATGGGATTCATCTGTCTCGTGTTTTGGATCCCAGTTTAAGTGCAGAAAGTGTTCCAGGTGTGCTTGAATAATGGAGCATCATCAGTTTCCGAGATAACCGGGATCAGTTAGGTTGCTTGAGATTATGGAGCCACAAGAGAGCCCGAAAGCAAAATCGAACTTCAGATAAATGAAAATAAATGGCAGGGACATTAAACGAGAGAATTAATGCGCAAAAAGCGACGAAAAAACAATAGTAATATTGACGTTGTTAAAGATACGATCATACATGTGAAGTAGTGTGCAATCGTTTCAAATTTCCAACTTCCTTCCTTATGGTTACGTTCAAGCAAACCGGGTAATCTGTGTCTTAAATGTGGAAGAGGTCCGGAAAAAGTATTTGTGATGGGTGAGTGTTCTACGGATAAGAGGTGTAGGGAGAGAAACTTCGTCTTCATTCCAGCCAGATGCAGTGTGTAGCTGATGGACCCTCAAGTAGGTGCTTTGACTGAGTTTAACAATATGTTTACAAGCATGGTTGGGGTTTATCAGATCTGAGACACCATTTCGAGACTATCACGCAGATGCCGATCCTATCCGCTGTGGACTCCTAGGACTTTCAGCCCCACAGTTGGTAGGGAAGTTTGTATGATCCATCGACCGTGTGCCGTTTCGAACCGTGTGGACGTAATTCTATCCGATCTGGATAGTGTATTCCACAGACAGTTTCCTGTACGCGTTCCGCATCCGTGGAGACAGTCGTGTCAACTCAAACATGAGATTTATGCACCAAAGTAGAGTGAATGTTTTGCTGTTACCAACACGCCATAGTCAGTGAGAAATAATGCAATAGTACACAAGAAGAGATACAAAACCACCGTCTTTGAAAACATGTTGACAGAGCTATTATCACCGAAATAATTTATTAAATCGTTCTTGAATGACTGAATTTTATCTGTCAAAAAACGTGCTAAGCAAGGAACTAATGATGTACCTACCATATGTAATTGTGTTGTGGTATATAGTTTTCTAGCTCTGTCTGGTCGAGGTCATTGATACGCGCACCATCAACGCACTGTGGATGCGGTGGCTAACAGCAATGAGTGGTTTAGATACAAACTTGTTACAGCGGTTGACATGGCTGGTTCCAATGATATTGACACTGTCCGGTCTTGAAATATCACCGCACTTGGATAGATGCCTCACTGATCTGGCAGTTAGTTTGAGGCCCTTATATGGGAGGTCGGGAAAGATCAATGGAGAATAATAGGTCCAGCGTGGTTAGACACATGCATTGATGAAACACTGGACCAAAAACTGGGATACGGAAGAAGATCTGAAACGTGAAACACTGATTGAGAGTCCTCTAACCTTAGAGAATGTTTCGTTCATGGGAAGGTACCAGTTAAGCATACTAATTAGTGTAATGCCCATCTATTTTGCTGAAATGAAAGTGGTCAAACATTTATCGTCAATGCAAGTTTGTGAGCACTGCGTTAGGATTTGCTGGTAGCGTTCTTCTTTGAACAGTAAACAAAAATGAAATTGTTGAACAACGAAATGAAAAGACGAATATTGGCAGATGCTAGCATTTCGTATTATTATCTCTTCGGTACCAATACAATAACAGGGAAATCCTTTTATATGTCTTATAGGGCACAGTCAAGCCAATCAAATTAAAAATGTTTCGAAATACTGGTAGCTCGGGTTGATGAATCAATTGTTCATTTGTTCTTCAGCTTGGCGGTTTTCTCGCCAAGCTCGGAGAACAAATGAACAATTGATCCAATCAAATTTATGGTTGTGGTCATTGTTGTTGGGAGTAGAACTAAGGCAACCGCAGCTTGACAACTAATTGCTTTTGAACACACAAAGCTGGTCTAATTCGGCTTATCGCGACGGCCTCAGCAAATCCCAAAAGTATGACGCAACAAGATCCGGAAAGCCGATAAGGGATTAATGAGTCGCTAAGATGCGCCTGCCTTTGGAGGACGCTGGCGGCTTACGCGAGCGCCTATCGTCGGCGCTGGATTGAGTAACCTCACATTTAACGCAGTTGGTTTAGTGTTCCTTCACTCTGGAATCTAAAACCCGTTCGGTTTAAAAATGTAATCCTGACATCTTTCGATTATAACTGTAGGCAACGGGATTTGAAACAAGCTGTGAGTTTGTGCAAGAGCGTTTGTATTTCAGACGATGTCTCTACTTGGATGATAGAATGCAAAGATTATGCCGTCCGCAAACTTCAATAATACATCTTCTTCCGGGGCGGGAATAGAGGGCACGGTAAATGCTAATCCTGAGCAAGCTTTGTTGCCGAACTATGAGACGGGAACGTACCTACGCGCGCATGCGCGTGTGCATGTGCCCTGCTACCATGCGTCATCAAGCAGAGTGGTGCCGTGTTGAGTGGGTAGACAATTGGGTGAACTGGTGACAGGAACAAAACTGATCCACTTACTGCCGCTATCAAAAATATCAGCGTTGTTCGCATGTGTTGATGCAGCGCAGATCACAGACTCGTCGGAATGCACATGGCAAGCGGCACTGGCCAGCGAGGTGGCCGGCATGAACGACTGTAGGACACTGCGGTACCGAACGAACGTACCTAACTATTTGGCTCCGATTGTGCCATTGCCCACGGTATATGAGCCACACGTGTTCACATAGCAGCGTCTACAAAATAGCCATCTATACCATTTTCCATTGAAGTTGGACATTCGGGCAAAACATTTACGCCTGGGGGTCAACGGGGTTGCTCCTCCGGGGCAATCAAGTTGAGTCTTCGCTATGCGGAATAGAACCACTCACTGGCATGGTAGGGGCTGTTTCATTGGCTAAGCGCCTTCAGCAAATAGGACCTCAGACGCATATCGGTGGCATGGACCCAATTGAGACGCCGCAATCGAAACATGAGCTCACACACCTCTGTGCACAGTCGACGGGGGTGACACCATGTGCGACTGTGTTCCTCTACCCACGGAAGGGCATGTAACCAATCAGCGCACCCCAAAGGCACGGACAATTGGAAGGTAGGGGATAGGAAAACGAGAAGATTGGAGGCAGGTTGCTCGTACTCTGCATGTGAAGGTGAAAACGTGCCGCAATTGGATTCGATCGCACGAGTCCACGGAATCAATACGACCGCACGGAGGAGCTCGTCGCAGGGTACTTGGAGAAAGCCACGTAGATTCACTAGTGGAGTGGGTTTCTGCGGAGCCAACAATTACTCTCGAACTCCTTCGCTTGCGTTTAAAGGCGGGATTCGAAATAGAAGTCAGTCATAGCACTGTCTCAAGGTATTTGGACGGAAGACTGATAACTAAGAAAAAACTGCACACCATTGCAGAATCCATGAACACCCTGGAGAACAAAAAGCGACGCAGATCGTTCGTACTGCAGCTCATGGATTATGAGGTCGAAGGGAGGCAACCTGTGTGGATCGACGAAACAAACTTCAACCTATTTTGTGGTCGCACCAGGGGCCGGTCTCGACGTAGCAGTCGAGCGCAATGTACGGTGGCGAACAGCCGTGGACCGAATGCGCACCTTGTCGGTGCCATGACGAAAAATGGCTTGATAACATGTACGATCTTGAGAGGTAGCTACAACAAGCAGAGATGCTCTGGGTGGCTGCGCGAAGTTCTCCATACCAACGGAGCAACGTTTGTGCGAGGTTGCGTTGTGGTTGGCGACAACGCACCCTGTCATACGAACCTGAAGCAAGTGTTTTCGGAGGACCGTTATCGCTCTGAGAGACTTCTACGTCTTGCACCATACTCTCCAGCACTAAACCCCATCGAAGGAATCTGGAGCATTATAAAGGCACATGTCAAACAGGGGATGAGGGACGATATGCCGAATTGCTCCGGGGGGACCATCAAGGACTTTTAAGCAAAACTGAGTGGCGGCTGCGTTTTCTCGAGTATGCGGTGTCAGAAGCACGGGTCTTGATTACGCCTGAACACTATGAACGAATGGTCGAACATGTCAGAAAGAATTACGGACGTGTTGTACATTTAGTCGATTTGTAACATAATCTGCTGCTAGTAAACTTAATGTTTGCAAACGAGTGCTTTACTAACTGTATTGTTGTATTGGACCACGGTACACTTTGTACGCTGCAAGAAGTAGCCAGTTGTGCACCCGCAGTAGCCATGCGGAGCGCAGATGCGTTTTCCATGTCGCGTTGTAGAGCAAACCTGTGAGAGCTAGAATAATCGTTGCGCGCGTAACTACCGTTGCATAGTCGGTAAATATGATTTATCCCTTGTCGTTGTTGGTGGTAAGAAAGCCGGTTCCACCAAATCGCCTTGACATTTTGAATTAGTTATGCCTACGCAGGTGATGAATTGCTCCGCATGGCGCATGCCAGACAAGTTCAAATGAGAACAGCAATATAGGCATATCCCGTGAATGTTCCCCTTAAGTGGGTCGTTGCAGCATGAGTTGACGTAGTGTTTCTGTTGTGACGCCCAGTACGCCTTCACCCCACGACCACAAGAAGAAGTCCAAGCTGAGCCGGAATGAACAGATTTTCTATTGCAGCACGGCACCAGTTATATAGCTTTACAACAAGGGCGAAGCCAAGCTACTAAACGCATGAGGTCCAACAGGCATGGAGAAAACACAAAATGGAACAAGCAAATGAGAATCGCGAAATTTACGAGCCAATGAAGTGCGGCAAAGAAAATAGTGTCTGTGGAGTTAATCCCTGGGGGTAACCTTCTGGTGAGCGACCATTAAAATCGACGAGTAGCGTCCAATCAGTGTGGAGAAGTGATGCGTTTAAACAAATGCCTGTACAGTTGATAGTGAGAATGATACACATCAGGAAAATAAAAACACGTATAATAAATATGTGTCGGCTGAATAATAGATCCACGTGAAAAAGCGAAGGAACGCTGAGCAAAAGAAACCAATCAGAATGTCCACAGAATGAGACGGCTAAAATTAGCTGTGAGCGATTGCGAATGAGGCTGAGGAAAGCGGCGTGTCCAAAATGTAGCAGAGAAACAGGTAACTGCGCAAACAAAGAAATAGGCAACTAACATAATTCATGAAACTGAGGGTTAAGTAGCCAGCTCCCTAACAGTTTCGAAACGTGGATGAAGCAAAAACAACGACCTCATCGCACTCGGAACATCCGATTAATGATGACAAATCAGTTAGTAGAAAGGGAAGGCTTGGTGATGCCACCAAAGAGCATCGAGGTGACTCACGATACCATTCACCGTAGATTCCGTTAGTGGTGATCTGGTAGCGAGATATAGTGCTCTTTAAGTGTACGCGATAAACGCGTTTCTGCCCAAATCCGATCAGAGGGTGGTTTGTTCAGTTTCCGCGGATGATCGCGGAGACTAGGTAACGTAGCGGGATGAAATAGCCAGGACAGATCTGAACCAATCTTTCCCGTCGGTTGATTCGCATTGCAAGTACTGCCTCCGAAAGTTCCAAGCGTGACATTAAAATTAACTTCAGGGCGAGTGAATATTTTCTGGGAGATCATTTGTGTAGACTAAAAATAGTAGTGGGCCAAGCTGTGAACGTCTAACGTATGGGTGCGCAACGGTTACTGACAGGCACTGATGTAGTGTAGCCCCTTTGCGGATTCTTTCAGAAAATAGTGGTTCGAGCATCCTCACGTACTGCCTCTGCCACCAACTGGTTCATTCGCAGACGAACTAACAGAGAACACTGGTGCACTTTGAGATAACCGGCTGTTAGAAAATGAACTTACTCATTTGCTTGATTGCATGCATCTTCGTGTCAAACACTAACCATTGTTGTCCACTGCCTAAGAGTGTAAGGCTGTAATCCCAGCGTTTAACCAGACAATACGTGCTCGCAATGTTACAACAAGAAGCGCAACCCGTAGTACACGGTGTGGAGAGGCATGTACTAACACCTAGCAATACTCGATGCGTATAACCCTTCCGTAATCAACCATGTTTGCACACTTCATTCGCCGTAAACTGCCTATCGTTCTGTGTGTCACCAAGAGACAAGCGAAACTGCGTTAGTAACAATCCAGCCGACCCAAAGGATGCAGATGCAAGTCCTCGTGGACCAGCTGATCTCCACTCAGCCCATGACTGTGCCTACTGTGTAAGCTGCAGCGAACCACAGAGACCGGCCCCTGGTGCGACCACAAAATAGGTTGAAGTTTGTTTCGTCGATCCACACAGGTTGCCTCCCTTCGACCTCATAATCCATGAGCTGCAGTACGAACGATCTGCGTCGCTTTTTGTTCTCCAGGGTGTTCATGGATTCTGCAATGGTGTGCAGTTTTTTCTTAGTTATCAGTCTTCCGTCCAAATACCTTGAGACAGTGCTATGACTGACTTCTATTTCGAATCCCGCCTTTAAACGCAAGCGAAGGAGTTCGAGAGTAATTGTTGGCTCCGCAGAAACCCACTCCACCAGTGAATCTACGTGGCTTTCTCCAAGTACCCTGCGACGAGCTCCTCCGTGCGGTCGTATTGATTCCGTGGACTCGTGCGATCGAATCCAATTGCGGCACGTTTTCACCTTCACATGCAGAGTACGAGCAACCTGCCTCCAATCTTCTCGTTTTCCTATCCCCTACCTTCCAATTGTCCGTGCCTTTGGGGTGCGCTGATTGGTTACATGCCCTTCCGTGGGTAGAGGAACACAGTCGCACATGGTGTCACCCCCGTCGACTGTGCACAGAGGTGTGTGAGCTCATGTTTCGGTTGCGGCGTCTCAATTGGGTCCATGCCACCGATATGCGTCTGAGGTCCTATTTGCTGAAGGCGCTTGGCCAATGAAACAGCCCCTACCATGCCAGTGAGTGGTTCTATTCCGCATAGCGAAGACTCAACTTGATTGCCCCGGAGGAGCAACCCCGTTGACCCCCAGGCGTAAATGTTTTGCCCGAATGTCCAACTTCAATGGAAAATGGTATGGTGGCTACCACTACCCTCTCTGTGAGCGAACTGGCCGAGGCTCATCGTCATCATTAGTACACCTTATCCGATTTTGAGAAACGCACCTCAGCTAATGTGCCGCAATACAAAAGGGTAAGAGATTACACATTACAGATTACAGAAGCTAAAATAGTAACAACATGCTAAAATTGCTTTGTGCATTACGTTGAGATCGTTGTTGGCGGGGGAAGCTAGATTGGATGGACGTAGAGATTGACAGCACAACTGCCATTGAGGTCCGCTCCTCACCAGGTCACCTAGTGTGTCCAACCAAACGTATTATTCGTCTTTCGGGCTGCAACCCGGCAGTTGAGAAACGCCAACGGACGCCAAGTTGAAAGTGAGGGAATTCATTCCGTTTGATCAAATCATCGCTTGGTCACCACTCCTCTTTTTCAATCCACACCCCAGGCACGCCAAACAACACACTATGCGGGAGTCTGTGTGCTGACATGCGCAACAAGTGGCCCAACCATCGGAGCCTGGTGCGTGATATAGTGGTGCTGAGCGGTTCATTAGCTCTTCCTACAACAAATACGCGACGCCAAACACGCTCATTGCTCATGCAATGCCCCCACCAAACTTGAGCTAAGCTGCGAAGGCAGCGATTGTCCAACGTAAATGGTTGGAGGCATCCGGTTTCGGATTTGCCTGTCACTGTCGCCAGCCACAGGACGCCTGCGCCTACAGAGGGACCATGGGTGGCTTACGCTGCACCACTCACAGCTCCATCCACACACCCCATATCCAGTGTAAACCCGAAGGAATAAGACCGGGAGGCATGTGGATGGGAGCCAAGTTTCATCAACGGAGCCGGCCCACACTCCTTCACGCCCAAACACAAACACGCTGTATTTGGGGAATCAAGCACACACACAAGGCGGTGGCTGGACCGTAGTCCGCTCCACACTGACTGCATGGAACCACTCTTCGAGCCTAGCACGACCACAAGGACCGTGTACCCCGTCCCCTCCAGCAACGACCAACTGTCTCCTAGAGCCAATATGGAGGAGGTATTGGGTAATAGACAGGTAGGTACCTTGTCAACATGCACAGCAAGCGCAGCCACATCGGGGATATCAAACAACAGCCAATCAATTGAAATGACCTAATCGAATATAATATATATGTTAAAGAATACGGCTATGTAGACATAACTCAACCCTAAATTAGCATATGAAATAAGTTGGTTAGCAACGAATCTGGGATAAGTAACAAATGTCCACAAGTTACTCAAAAATATTACAAACGCAATAAGGTTAACGAAGGTAACCACAATTAACGTTAGCAGCGTGACCAGTTAATAGAAGAATAGTCAGGTAGGCAGAACAAGGCAAACAAAGGGGAATGAAATTTATCCAGCTTAGAAAAACTTAGTTTAAGTGTAAGTTGGTTCAGCCCAACTGCGGTGAACAAGCATCATGAATGCAACATCAGCCTCAGCATAGCCGCTTTAAATCGGCTGGTCTAATGGGCAAGAGTTCGCAACCGTAAAGGAGGGTTGAACGAACGGCTGCATTCTAAACTGTGCCCTTCAGAGCGAGAGTGATGTCGCATCGGTAGCACAGGTGGTGGAGATTGATAAAAGCACCTCGAGCTTTCGGTATACGGTTCGTGACGTCATCTTCAATCGCATGGGCACAAATTGAGCTGCGCAGATAGTTAAATTGCTGGACGACTTATAGCTGACCGCCGCCAAGTGTCAGCGTAGGGGTGGGTCTCTTCCAGTCTTGGAGAAGGACTTTCCACTTCGAGGGAGTAATGTATAGCCAGAAACGATTGACAGCCAGAGCTAATTTATCCAGTACGGCTTGTCACGTTTATGAGCTTTCACTGATGGGCACAATGTCGTCGACATACTCTAAGTCAAGAAGTCGGTCACCTGGAGCAGCTCCACAACTTCTATTATCGTAAATTACCGAATATAAGCTGAGGAATTTTGTACTCATTCTTATTTCTTTAGAGGGGGTTGGCTTATAAAAAGGCAATAGGCAATTTGCAAAAAAGTTACATGCAAAAGCCACAAAGGAATTTATTGCATATCTCTACTCTTATCACGCATTAACACCAACTGCTAGTGACGGACGATATTCCAGAAGGGATTTGAAGTGCATATAACTGGACACTTTACTCTGGTGTCACAACGTCGGCAGATTGCACATGGGACAATCGTGACGGATAGCAGTAGCGAATCAAAAACCCTTAAACATTATGTTATACTAGGCGCTATATGCCTGAAAACTACGACGTCGTCCCACACCCCTGACAGTGAACTTCGTTCTCAGCCATAGCTCTATTGTGGTTCATATGGATGAGGCCCCTGATTATGCGAGCATCATCATCATCATCATACTACACGTTAGCTGGACGTGGGGAACACCTCGGCTACTCTGCCGCAATACATAGAAAAAAGGAGAGAAAAAAAGCAACTGGTGCAAGCTAGCTGAGCTACCGGTAACAGATGGGCATCGTTCCGGTAAGCTACTAGCCGGCTACTGTACGCCCAAAAGAATTGCTATGCAAAATTATATAAGGCTAAATAATGAGATCGTGGTTGGAGGGGGAGGCTAAGAGGGATGGGGTGGGACAAAGAAACTCACAGCACGAACGCCACTGAGGTCGGCTCCTAGCCATATCAGCAAGTGTGTCCAAGCAAACGTGTTCATCGTCTTTCGGACCCCAACCAGGGAGCCGAGACGCTCCAACCGAGGCCAGCTCAGAAGTGAGGGCCTTCATTCCTCTGGACCAAGTCATCGCTTGGCTACTCCTCCTCCTCTTCCATCCACACCCCCGGCGCGCAAAACAACACACGCGAGAGTCGGTGGGCTGGCATGCGTAACACGTGGCCGGGCTATCGGAGCCTGGTGCGTGAAATAACGGTGCTGAGCGGTTCATTTCCTTTCCCTGTGCCGTAAACCAGGCGTCGAACACGCTCGTTGCTCACGCGGTGTTCCCACCAGAGGTGAGCTAAATTACGAAGGCACCGTTGGTCGAGCGTATCTAGCCTCTTTAGGTCCGCTGCTTTAAGCGACCAGGCTTCACAACCGTACAGTAGGGTCGAACCTACCGCTACATTGTGCACTCTACCCTTCAGGGCAAGAGTGATGTCGCGCCGGCGCCATAAGTGGCGAAGGTTAGCAAAAATGCCCAGAGCTATTGCTATACGGTTCGTGATCTCATCCTCAAGCCCACGGGCGTTGATACAGTTATCCATGTAGTTGAATTTTTGAACGACTTCTAGTTGATTGCCACCAAGGGTCAGCGTAGGAGGCGGTCCAGACTAATCTTGGAGGAAGGCTTTGCACTTCGATGGTGCAAAGCAAAGCGCGAAGTGACGGACAGCTAGTGCTAATCTGTCCAGTGCGGCTTGGAACGTCTGGGAGCTGTCACAGATTAGGGTACTATCATCAGCATACTCTAAGTCAAGAAGTCGTTCTCCTGGGAGCAGATCCACACCTTTTAAGTCGTGTCCTGTGAACGTGATTTCCATGACTTCGTCAACAGCGAAGTTGAAGAGGAAAGGTGACAGCGGGCATCCTTGTCTCACGCCGCTGGAGATATTAAAGGGGATGACAACTTGCCGTAAGCCCTCACTTTGCCCGAGCTACGCGCATATAATGCTCGGATAATATTCACATATTTCTCAGGTACACCTTTCCTGAGTAGACAGTCCCAAAGTGCATGTCTATCCACCGAATCGAATGCACCTTTGATATCGAGGAACACGACAACGGTGGGCCGCCAATATATGTGACGATGCTCCAACAACTGACGCAAGGTGAAGATGTGGTCAATGCAGCCCTGACCTCGACGAAATCCAGCTTGCTCTTCACGAATCTGGCTTTCACGAGTGCCAGTCAGTCTGTGAAGGATGACAGAGGCAAGCAATTTGGAGGCAATGGAGATCAGACTGATTCCTCTATGGCTGCCGCATTCCGATCGTGAGCCTCCTTTGATAATTGGGACTATGACGGAGCGGCTCCAATCGGTTGGGACAGTTTGCTGCTCTCTCTCCTTACCGGATATTTTCAGCTGCCTTACCTGTTTCCTGTGACCTGATGTCTGGTCATTACACTATCCGGTGCGGTGAAAGTCTGTTCGAAAGGCTCTATGCCCGACTGACCGCAGTTAGAACATTGCTGTCATTACAGCTGACCAATAATAGAGCAAGTTCCACTGGAACTCACTCAAGGGAGAGCGAGTAGTGATGACGTCGAAATGGTGGAGAAACAACTTCGTTTTTCTTTTGCCGATTTTTTAGGGGTCGGCTACTACATGAACTTAGGACTTTGGACAAACTTAATATTGCTAATTCAAACTGTCGGCTTACCTATGGACGGGCTCGTATTCCGTAATTTACGGTAGTGTCCGACGAACACCGTTTCCATTATTTCGTCAATGGCGAAGTTAAAAAGATTCACGTCAAAATGAACTGTGATATTGATTACCATGGCTTGACGCAAGCTATTCATGCAGTGCCTATAAAAAACCTCGCCTAATGAGTCAACTATCTCTTTCCCCTCCCTCTGCTCCATCTGCCCTCTCTGACTCGTCCTACTGAATGCTGACGCGATCAGTCGGTATGACCGCGTCTGTCACTTATAGTGAATTCGCGTAGCCGTAAGCAAAAAAGGCAGTATTCTACCAGTCTAGTACCTGGATGTACGACGAGAAAATGTTCTTTATTTCTTCCTAAAATCTCCTGCGTGCAAACGCATTCAACTACTCTTCACCATGTGACCAGCAAGTTATAGCAGTATTCTCCTAATTACTGAGCCCACTAAATTGCTATTTTAAGGGACGATCTTCCATATCTCTAATTTATTTTCTGTCTATGGCCATACTTTACATGTGTTAGAATAGCATACGTGCTCAGTAGACCATATACAACCATACACCACTTTCAACTTGTTAGTTCTTAGGACATTAGTAATTTCCGTTCCTACCATTAGCACATCACGAGATGCGAATGCTTACTTTAGCGCTCCCACACAGGTATACCTACGTCTCTGTTATGGAAATATTTAGTCACCTCTTAGAATTTGTATCAACTAACATAAACTTCTAGTTCGCAGTCGGATACGCATCATTTTATGCGTATACAAAACGATCTATCATATTTCACCCAACGTACTTCTATACATTTTTCCCTGACAGACTGGTGAGACGTTATCGCGGAATAGCACTAGCTGTTCATGCCCCCTCTCCTGTGGACGTCCGTCGTGACAGCTACAGCCGAACCGTCGTTGCAGTTTGTTGTGCTTAGTTGACGTCATCCATGATGCTGACAACCATGGTATCACAGTTCATGTAGCCTGATGGAACAGTGGTTTTGGTATAAATAGCGAACTAACGGACAAGAACTCCTATTGCATGGGCAAGGTAAAGACCGTAAAATGGTAGCTAAGTTTACGGAGAAAAAGAAATCAGGGTAGGTAGGCTTGCGGTGATTCCATCACACATAAACGGGTGTAATGAATGTTGCAGAAGGTCCCAAGTTAGGCAGTCATTCAGGAGCGCGGAAAAGCATCAAACAACGTGTTTGTCCTATCGGGCCGAGTCGGTAGTGAGCATCCTTCAAGCTTGGTTTGAAGCTGGCTTGCCAAACATGCTGGCTTGCGAACAACCTCCTCGTGGTGCCAGCTGGGTGGTTCGGGATTTTCCCGTTCCAGCAAATGGTTCGGCGTCAGTGTTCCAGCCAAGTGCTAGATTTCCGCCTGGCAAGCGTTCGCCCTATAATAAGCCACATATGTCCGTTGAACAACACTGTGACGTAGCGTATGTGACTCGCCACTAAATAGTCACTGCCCCTTGCTTCATACTCGCGAAGCATTGTAATCCAGCAACTTAATGCTGAAATTGTGGGGAGCATTGGGCCCCTGTTTGACAAAGGAACTAATGAAAGGCGTATGAACTGAGCAATCAGACACCGGTTCCCAATAGTCGTGATTCCCTTAATTCACTCCGCTGCCTTGCGAGCAGGCTATTCAGCCAAAGGCTGGGAGTGGTGTTCTCTAAGTCAACACCCTACTTCGACTTGGGAAACCGGGTAGTAACTCGCCCTCTGACGAAACCATGGACTCCTCCGTGTTGTGCAATTTTAACAATAGCTGTACCTAAATTTGAGTCCCATGCGTTTTGATTGCGCAATGACTATTCATATGCTGTTACACACACAGATATATATATATATATATATATATATATATATATATATAAGTAAACATTTTGTCCCTGGTGAACCCGGTCGGCTGACTTATGCTCCCACCTTAATGTTCGCACAACTTCGTAATTCGACCTGGCGAACGACTGCCTGACACAAACGAACGGTAATCGACGAGCGAGCCGATAGAAGCGCCATGAAGCTGCGCTGTTTTTCAGGTTAGTATTGGTATGGTAGGTAATAAAATTTATTAGCGGAAATTGTCTGATTCACTGGCCACTCACTAATTATTAGTCACTGTTGGTTAATCAATAAGGAGTAGGTAGTTGGTTACATGTTTTGGTGCAGATGCTTTTGTTATTAAGTTTGTTTGGCGACGGATTTACAACCCGATCCCAGTACGTAGACTTACCACCCGTAAAATTCCATCTTATCCTTTTTGGGATAATTAGCTCCAGGTTGAAAAGCACTGCTATACACTATTCCCTGCATCTATGAATAGCTTTTAACGCTCGTACATACAATGTACAGTTTACTTTAAGTAGCTCATAAAAAAGTACTAGGGGGGCAAAATATATGCACTCACAAATTCATAAAGCAATGGAACTGTTACGGACGTGGTATATCTCCGTGAGACCTGAGCAGACTTCATCGGGCTCACCTCAGTCATACAATCACTACGCGACGACTCAGACGGAGATAGAAAACCAACGTGATATCCCCAAGGCAGAAGCCAAGCGACAAGGAATCAACTGAGCTGTACTCAGGACACTGTTGTGTAGGCTGCAGTGCCCCCACTGAACTCTCCTCTTGACACTGCCGTCTCTATCGTGTCATGCCGCAGTGAACCACCTGTTCCGCAGTTGCTGAGACTGTTACAACACAACCTCATACTTACACGACAATATGACCAAGCAAGTACTCAATTGCTTTGTCAACATCCGTCTATCTCAATAGTTTATGCTACCCTATTGACCTATAACAATGAAGCTGCAGAATGCATGCTTCCCCCTGACTGAATCAGTAACAAGCTCTTGCAAACGGCAAGTCTTTCTTACTCGTACAGGTCTCAACGCAGAATGCTCTGCTGCGCGTATTCTCCAGTCTTGTACGTCTGGTGGCTAGGTCTCGTTAGTTCGCAACGTTACGGATACGGTTGGCTAGTCTGCACTTGTGGGTTACTATGTGTGAAAAACCTTTGTCCGTTCCGACTAGGAGTCGAAATAGCTGGGACGCATTATAACAGGAACGATGGTAGATTACTCGTAAAACAAGCAGATGCTTAACCAGTCCAGTAGGATGGCTAGAAGGAGAATCATAAAACGGAGAAAAGGAGACTGGTGAAATGAAGAGAGTTTTAAAGGTCTCTCCATAGTTGGAGGGTCAAGTTTGGATTACACGTTGTGTGATTGGATTGCGACAAAAAGCATTGCCCATCGTGACCCGGTAGCCAAAGGGGTAGTAGTGTTGGCTGCTATTCCAATGGTCGTGGGTTCAAATCCTGCTGTCTCCACCTGATGAGATGAAATTACATCGAAACGCGTCGTGGCTGTGCAGTGTTTTCGGGTGGGCAATATCCAATTTCCGTCTCTCCATAGTGTTCACACAGAAGTATGTCGAAAAGAGGCTAACTTTACGGTGCAGGTTAATTCTGATTGTTCAATTTTCGTCACGTTATACGTCTATCGAGGCACACAGGCTACGTACCTCGCAATGTAGGTGGGTTAGGACAACGCCAAGATGAATTTTAACTACAGCTATGGCGGGGGCGGAAACGACGTAATTTAGGAGGACTTTTCATGGCTGGCAAATACGAAGACAGTACAAGTTTCGCCGTGAACCAAATCTTCCACAAACTGAACGTATCGCTTTAAATTCCTTGATGGAAGATCGCAGCATTGTACTTACAAAGGCTGACAAGGGAAAAACCCTGGTTGTAATGAAAAGGTCATAATACTTAGAAAAAATGGGACAACATTTGGGGACGGGTCCATATAAAGTAGTTGTTGATAAGACGGTGGCGTCAGTAATGAACAAGAGAAAACGGAGGTTGGTAACTATTTAAGAACCGTGAAGAACGATTTAGGGGCAGGCAAGTGGTACGGTCTATAACCAAAATCGACTTCACCTCCGAGGGTTTATGGCTTGCCAAAAGTTCACAAACCCGAAGTTCCCGTACGGCTCATAGTCGACGTTATAGGCTCCCCGACCCATGAAACTGCGAGATATTTGGCAAGGCTATTGCAGCCTCTAACAGGGCGAACGAGTACATTTGTGAGAAACTCTTATGATTTCGCTCAAAAGATAGCAAGTCTCAAAATTGAGTCAGATGAGTTGATCGTCAGCTTCGATGTCACATCACTTTTCACAAATGTGCCCAACGAAGAGGCGCTAGGAGTAGCGAGACGTCGTTTAAATGAAGACGTCACTCTGAATGATCGGACGAAACTAACAGTTAGCCAGATAATCGAGGGTATGACAGTGTGTCTTAACATGTCTTACTTCGTTTTTCAGTCGAAGCTTTACAGTCAGGAACAAGGTCTCGCCATGGGATCGCCAATATCCCCTGTACTGGCGAACCTGTATATGGAAGACTTCGAGAACCGGGCGTTAACAAACACCATTAACTCACCAAAGGTTTGGTGGTGTTATGTAGACGACACCTTTGTACTTGTTAAACGGGATAAGAAGGACGAGTCGCTTGATAACTTAAACGCCATTGATGAGAGAATACAGTTTACTATTGAGTTGGAATCTTGTAGCGGCACAATACAATTTCTTGACTGCCTGGTTCAAAGGAATGGGGGAAATTTAAAGACGACAATATATCGCAAGCCAACGGGATACTGAAGGCATGTCGGAAGGTGGCTACCTTGACTGTGTAGGTTTATTCTGCTTGTGCAACTTTCGTCACATTATATCGTCTATCGTGACACACAGGCTATATTATCTCGTAATGTAGGTGGGTTAGGACAACGCCAAGATGATTTTTAAACACGGTTACGGCGGGAACGGACACGATGTAATTTGGGAGGGCGTTCCATGGCTGACAGATACGAAGAGAATAAAAGTTTCGCTGCCAACTTAGCCGACTGTACTGGGTACTCATCTTGATCTGGTGGCCCCTCAAATTCATGTTGTGAATGAGTTACAGTAGGTGGCGGCAGACGTGGTTTGGGCCCCTCAAAATCTGGTAGTTCATTGTTGGGTTGCCAACCGGGCGCCGATAATGACCTATGTACATTCTTATGGTCTTCAGGTTGCACCTTATTAGCCCATAGATAGGTGTATGATAAATCGCAACTTTAGAAATGTTCAAAATGAAAGACCGACAGGACGACACATCACAAGCTCCCCCAGGCCACTCTCAGGCGTAAATATTTAAACGTTTTGCAGCAATGCACCCCATAACGACATCAGTAGCTTATTTACACCCAAAAAGTTGGATGGTGCAGAAAGCGCTTCGGTCTACAGAGAAAGTGGAGTGACGGAGAGAAACACTCTTTGTAAAACAGCATGGTTGGAGCAAACTGATTTTATTCCCCTAAGCGGAGTAGTGTGAATGAGGTTTGTAAACTATTCCTTCATCACTTGGCAAACATGTTATAACATCATTCGTGAGTAGCTAGTTAGTCTGTTGACGCTGCAGAAAGTATTTTGGCAACCAAGAAACATGAGTTACGCTGCTCTACAGTTTTCATCCAATGCAGATGCCACAGAATGCACAAGATCAGGAACCGCGCCTAGTTTGGAGCAGTTATGCCTACATGCAAACTGGTACAAATGGTCTGCGTGGATGCGTGTGAACATTTGAGAGATAAGTAGTTTCTCGATACGTTTTAACATCACCGAAATACATGTAATCGGACGATAGTTCTGAAACTACCTCTTGTTCAGAAGCGTTATCACTACAAGTCTGCAAGCCTCAGGGATCGTACCACTCATAAGACAGAGGTTGAACAAAGCAGTTAAGGTTTTGCAAGATGATGCGGCGTGGTTCTAAGTTCATCTTTGAGCTCCGGCACTTGTCATATCATATTCTTCTTCAGCACTTGAATATGTTCTCTCTGGCATATGGGCGTCGCCCAGGCGATCTGATCTACGCTCGGCGCATTCTGCGAGGTGATATAGGAATCGAGTTCCAAGGTTTCTTCCAGATTAGCACTGAGTGTTCGACTCGGGACCACTGCTGGAAACTGTTTAAACCTAGAAGACAGGCTTCGCACTGATATTACCCTCTCGACTCGTGTGGTGAACGACTGGAACTCCTGACCTGATTCCGTCGTCAACACACACACTGAGGAATGTTTTAAATGACTGCTGGATTTATACTCGTTGAATTTGCAGGGATATTGTTGTTTCTTATGCAAATATGACAAGCTAACTTGTTGATCTCTGTTGCCCAAACACCTGCCATGAGTGGGAAGTGATAGAGTTGACAAAGGTATTTCCTTCTACTCTCTACATTCCAAGGATTCCAGGGATTCTTTAAAACGAGTGGGAATAAAGCATCAGGTCCAGAAACTTTAGTTATCTTCTTTGTTAAGGTTTCCTGTGAACATTGTTGCGATCACGGGTGACTACGGGACAATTATCACAACACAGCGATGAACGTAGGCACTTAGCAGCAAGTGTAAAGTATACAACCTTAGATAACATCACGAATATCACAACGCTTGCCAAATCGTCGGTTAGTGCTATATAACAGTGCGATGTTAAGAAGATGAGTATTGCAAGAAAGGTGACAATTTGCATCGGGTAAATTGGTGTAATAAACGCAACTTAGATCCGTGACAAAAGGTTGGTATTAGCTGCATTCTCTTTTTTCGACATTGGACCGCAAAGTAAACTTCGCCAGATCTGGGGGGGGGGGGTCAAACGCATGACTTAGCGGAAGGAGAGTTGCATGCCGGTATGAAAGCAAACTTGGGCATTGAAATGCGGAAAGTACCAATGCGCCCAAGAGTAAGTGAGCTGAGTTACTTGGAAAATAAAAATGAGGATGAGCCGCGCTATATCGCAGCGAACTGTCGGTCATGCAGGTCCGCCGCTGTCAAGCCCGGCTTAGTGACACCAGTTGTTGGCATCCGGAAGTCATGGGGAAGGGACCCGGCTGGTGTCCGAGGAACGTGCACAACTGACAAGACATAAGAGTTCGAACCAACGGTCTGGCGCTTCTCCGAATGTGTGGGGACCTGCCTGATTGAGAGGGGACTGCGACGAAATAAATCTAAAATTACACCCAAATCTCCAATATTCTTCAGAAATAAAAATGAGACTGAGGCTCCGCTCATTTTGTGACTTTCACATTTCATTGGGAAAAAGATGAATGCATCAGAGTAAGAGCAAACTTTAGCACGGCAATGAGAAGCGTAGCTGGACATCCGTTTGCATTGGCTCTTCAACCCCAATACAAGTTTATGCGCCACAAGCTAGGCTTGGCAGCGAGAAATTGGGATTGTTAGATCGAATGAAGAGAACAAAGAAGAGATAATGCATGACAGGGATTCTACAACGTTCCAGTGTGTGTATTCTAACACGGGTGAACCGTACATAGTGTGGCCTTCCTGTTCGGACACCCTAACCTCCTAGAGCTGACAAATGAGATAATGCATGGTTATTGAAATGCCACGAGTTAGTCTTCTTTAAGACCGGTAGTAGTATAGATGAAGACGCCTTTGTTTTATTGGACGAAATCGCAATTATGTTGAGAAAATTCCCCACCTTAGGACCGTGGGCCTTAGGATTGCACATTGTCAAGCCACGTTGACTTAAGCGAAGTCAGGGCTGGTAATGATTCTTGAATATCAAGCCAAAGTTTCATCTCTCAAACTTCACGTGATTATAATAAAGCGAATCAGTAGACTCCGGATGCAGAATCACGCTTGTCTGACCCAGCGCTCTTACCTGTAGGTCACGTGAGTTCGGCAATCGATTCCATAGCGGTTGTGTGAGTTTGATAACCCGTCACTCTGCTACCGGTCTGTGTACTACCACAGAACCAAAGGTCCCGACCCGAACTCCTCACCAGTTAAATTACTCATTGCAGCGTACTTTCCATGATCCGAGTGTACGGTGGGACTATTCAGTTCAGATTTGAAACACTGCATCTCCTGTGCTAATTGGAATATATCACGATAAGAAGACGCGTGCTACAAGGTGATATCATCTCGTGCCCTCTGTTCACTTGTAAACGGAGCATCATGTCAAATCGATAATGTTTAATCAGAAGTTCGCGTGCAAGCGTAAGTAATACGGGACGTATCAAGAATGCCAAGAGAGTTCGGGAGTAGTAAATAGTTGGTATTCTATACACAATGTTGGATGGTCCAGGCTTATGATCACTGCCGCGGCAAACTTAAGGACCCTGTCGTGTAGGTTTAGATGACAGAAAACGTGGAGTTCAACTCAACCTGATGACTATTTCAATCCGGTGTTTGTCGATCGAGGAGGCATGCAGGCAACTTGTTCGTCGATATAGGACCCTTTGTGGTTGCATTGACGTAGTAGTGATACGCTTTGGAATGCGTTCACAGACGCGGTCTGTTCTGCCGATGTTCTTGCCTCCGCAATGACGGAGAAATCGAATAATGCAATGCATTGACCGGAGGCACTGTCAACCATTTGGTCTCCCAAAGAGGGCAAATTGTGCAGCATTAAATGCACGTCATATTGAAATCATCCGAAATTATTACTGCTTCATGGGATAAGACGGTGACATATTAATCTGGAATATACTGTAACGCACTGGTTCCGGGTTTTCAGCACTTTCACTGACTGATTGTAACAGCCGATGTCATCCTGAATCACTACCCTAAGGTCAGGACTCCAGGAGAGCATGTGCAAACATTTGGCCTTCGAGGATGTACACGAAATTTGGTGGATGACAACTTTGCCTTTATCAGTGTTAAACCGGAGTAAATTCATCTTCGATCATTCAGAAGCGCATTGCAGCTCTCGTTGCAACAACTCGTGATCTTCCTGACTACCGATCGTTTGCCATATCTTGACATTATCGGCAAAACCTTTTATCAATGGAACCGTCGCCAACAATCTCTTAGTTGGTATCCCTAACGAGCTCTGTTATTTAATTTTTGTAAATGGTTTTACCCCTCAAGTCTGTGTGTTTCCTTGAATGTTTGGTGGAACATATAGTCATACGGTATCGTGGCACTGTCACCCAACTTTGGTACGCTTTCCATCACTAGCTTGTCGATCAAGCAGTGACGGGTTATCAGATGGATCTTGGGTCTTACCCGCTCACTGACTAAAAGCAGTAAGGTCAGCCTCTAGGAGTTGGTTAGGAGTCACTAGGTCGATAGCGAAAAAGGAAATCATTACTTAAATCAAAATTCATTTTGGGAAGAGGCGCTCTCTTTTCGATAACGCTCGTCAGGTACCACATTTATAAGAAAGTGTAATTAGACACAGTATGCTAGAGAAACGTTAATATAGGTGATTTGGACAACGCTGGTAAAATCATTAAATATTTATGTCGATTCGCTTCTGTCAAGTCTCGTGACAGCCAGTGAGGTGAGGTCACGCTGGTTTTAGCGTCCAACACGGGAGAATTGCCACTTCAAGACAATGGTTATCCCGACATCTTCATCAGAAGACATGCCACGGTCCGTATGCTCCAAGAACCTGTCATGACCGCAGGGAAGAAAGATGTCTTTCCCTCTGTTCCCTTCAATGGAGATGTTGCTTACGATCTGCTGAGCAGATGACTAAAACGCAATTGCTAAAGTCTACCCAGCCGCGTACCTTTGCATTCTTGCGCAGACTGCTCTGTTTATCACACAGCGCTTTAAGCACAGACTACCGGTTCAGTCTCAATCTTACGTTCTTTATCAGTTTACTTGCACCTATGGTGTAACATACATTGAGCATACGATCAGATGTCTGTCCAAAAGGATAGCAGAGCACTGTCCAGCATCTCTACGATGGGGCACTACCAGAAATCTTAATAGCGCTATTATGGAGCACTTGCTGCAAAGTGGGTATAAGATACGGACAGAACTTCCTTCAACGTCTTTTGCACTGTATCAAAGCAATATTCCAAGTGGCTTAGAAAACGGCTGTTGAAGACGGCGGAAGCGATGGCAATCAGTAGGACTCAGCCAGAACAGTGCAAGCTGAAATTTCTTGTACAAGCCCACTCATTACTGTGTCCCCTTGGCAATTGTCGCGCATTGAACGCTGAAAGCAAACTAGCGTGATTCCTGCCCCACTGGCTGTCACGAGACTTGACTGAAGTGAATCGCCCTTAATATTGATTGCTTTTACCAGCATTGTCCAAATCACCTATATAAACCTTAATTATATTTTCACTAGCATACTGAATTTATTTACACTTTTTTATGAATGTAATACCTGACGAGCGTTATCGGAAATAGAGTGCATCTTCGCAAAATGGATTTTGATTTAACTAAGGGTATAATTTACGAGCTGGAAAATCATTATTTACCATAACACTTTGTCCCGTGGCGGAGCTGTACACTTTCGGGATCGTGCGCAGCTTGTGGATCGAGGAATGCCTTTCTTGTGGTGGTAACTGCGAATAGCTCTCGTTTACCTTGCAGGTGAGATGAATAAGCAGTAGCGGGGAATCAGCTGCAGCGTCTCAGAGCGTGGGCAGTTCTTGGCTGGTCACCTGGTTCTCCATCAAATACACAATTCGTACGGCTCTGTGTCAAAGCCAATGTCACTGGATATATGGTCACTGACCACTCACTTCTGTAACCAGATGTGAGTATATAACGGAGAGTGGATAAACAATCTTGTTGGCCACCGGCTTCTCTGTGGACTGCTGCCGAACACAAAGAAAACGAATGAGCCACATAATTGTCAACCGTCTTCGTTAATCTCCCCGCTGCCTTGCGCGTTAGGACTTAAGGCCAAAGGCTCGGGGTGGGGTCCCTTCAATCAACCCTCTTCTTCGACCTGGGCGACCGGGAATATCTCTGTCCACACAACACAGCCTTCTATACTTTCCGAATCCTTTCACTAACTACTCATTCCCCCTTTTCGTTGTTGTTAACTATGTGTTGTGGCACGACCAATTTTACATTGATCAAGTGTTGAATAATAAAGTAATAATAATAATAATAATACAACTTTGTACCGGGATCAGCACAAAGAAGACACGTATGCTTTCGACACCGGGAGTTTCAGCTGCGGGTTTCGTTTGCAAGCAGCTGCGAGGAGGAGTTGTCCTCTACCCTACGAGATGCTACAAGCAGTACGGAACACGCAAACATGCGCTGTACTGGCCTAAGACTTACTGGGCGTTCACACTGGATAATCACAATAAGGTTTCGAGGTTTTAATTTATACTCAGCGAGTGTTAGTGATTGTTCAGAAGTCCCGATGTACCGTTGAGGTCCAGCTGTCCCAGTGGTTCTTTCTGTGGTTATACGAAACCCGGTCCAGTTATGTGGAATGTGTTCATAGGCTGCAGATCTTTGTCCTCACAACAATTGCAGTGTTGTTGGTGTACGACCTCAGCTCCACATTCGCAATGGTAATATTATTGGACGATTGGCGCATAACCGATGAAGTCAGTTCAAGTATTGCAAAAGGTGAAACTGCATTCTTGAATAGTCAACATCTGTGCCACCAGAAGGGGATTTACCGTGATCTGAAAGACCGTCTTTACAAGGTCACTGTGACGGCCGTCCTACTGTGTGGAAGTGAGACGTGGCCCCTTCGTTCTGAAGGTCAAACATGCCTTTAACTGGCTGTCTGCGGAGCAGTGCTGGTGTTAGTGGCACTAGCGTGTCTGCAACGATGATATGCGTAGGCTAGTATTGGGTAGTGATACTTAAGCTAGTTCCTTAGACCAACAGATAGCGCTGAATAAGTTGCTTTGACTTGGGTACGTACTACGTATGCCCGGTCACCACCTACAGTGGTGGGCTTTGTTTAATCTGCCAGATGTGCATTGGCACAAGACTCGAGGTGGACAAAAGTTGGCTTGGCAGCGGGAAATGAACACACTGACGACCCAACTAGGTGCCGTGTGTCCGTCTCGCCTTCCAGGTTGGAGTCTACATGACTCGCCTTGTGCTTGGCTCGCAGTCGATACCAGTGTCGCATCGGTTACCGTCTCCTAGACGAACTGTCTGTTTAAAGTCTGTGTATGGTGCTGATTTACCTGCGGGGTAAAGGCTGCGTATGACACGGGGCAGTGAAAGCCGAAATGAAGCTGTCTCACTGATGCCGCCTTCTCTTTGCACGACAGCCAGCTGTTTTTGACGGTATGTTGTCGACTCAAGGTGTAGGTGCCTTGACCGTGAATGCAAAGGTAGTCAACGGATGATCCGGTATTTTAGCGTGAGGAAGTCTATCTGAAAATCGACCTGTTTGTAGCATGCACTCGGATATTGCCAAAAATTCTGTACTCCATGGCGTGTGTATTATGAAAGCCTACTTCTACGACTAGACGTTCTAGTCTCCTTTTGTTTTCGCCTTAATTTGTTCGTCTGTAGGAAGTGGAGCTCTGACAATGGCACTGCTATTGAACAAGCGTCATTACGCAGTGCCACGATGATGAAATGCTATCGTGTACTAAACCGTTTGGTGAGCATGATACGAACATTGGGGAGTAACCTGTCTTTCGGTGCCACAGCCTCCTCTATTACTGCTCCCTAGAACCTGATCACAGCAGCTGTGGCGCAGTGCAACAAACATGCAGCGAAGTGTTGGGCACGTAGAATAAGCCACATTATCATCATCATCATCCTCATATCATCATCATCATCATCATCATCATCATCATCATCATCATCATCATCATCATCATCATCATCATCATCATCATCATCATCATCATCATCATCATCATCATCATCATCATCATCATCATCATCATCATCGTCATCAGCATCATCAGCATCATCATCGCTATAGACGTTAGCTAGAGGTGGGAAACACCTAAGCGATTGTGCCACAATGCATAGAAAAAGAGAGAAGAAAACCTGCAACAGGTGCAAGCCAGCTAAGCTACGGATGAGCATCGTCCCGGTAAGCTACCAGCCGGCTACTGTGCATCAAAAAAATAACTATGAAAAATTGTATAAGGCTAAATAGTGAGATCGTGGTTGGAGGGGGAGGCTAGGAGGGATGGGGAGGGACAAATAAACACACAGCACGAGCGCCACTGAGGTCGACTCCTAGCCATATCAGCAAGTGTATCCAGCCAAACTTGTTCATCGTCCTCCGGCCCCCAATCAGGGAGCCGAGACACTCCAACCGAAGCCAGCTCCGAAGTGAAGACCTTCGTTCCTTTCGATCAACTCATCGCTTGGCCACCCCTCCTCTTCTTCCATCCACACCCCCGGCGCGCAAACAACGCACGTCGCGGGAGTCGGTGGGATGGCATGCGTAACACTTGGCCGAGCCATCGGAGCCTGGTGCGTGAAATAACGGTGATGAGCGGTTCAGTTCCTTTTCCTGTGCTGTAAACAAGGCGTCGAACAAGCTCGTTACCAACTCAGTGTTCCCACCAAATGTGAGCTAAATCGCGAAGGCACAAGTGGTCCAACGAATAAGCCACGGAGTGGCCGATATCCTGTCTGCGTCCATTGTGGGTACATCTTCTGATCTCAGCAAGAATGGGAACACTTGGCACCCGCCGCATATGAAACGAAGGCTTATAAGTGGTTCATCTATTCTCATGGAATGGTCTGCACTTACAGTCCTTGAGCCGTTTGTTAACCTACCTGAACCTCGTCCGGATTTTGAGCTGCCATGCAACTACGAGTGGTTGCGTGTAGGCTGGCCTACTGCAACGCGCACCCTACAGGTCCAAAGCGGTAACCAGTAGATTACAGGCTAAACACTTGAAGTGCTCTCTACCGGTTCACTATATTGACTCAGGCGTACAATCATCACGGCTCCACCTACACAAGGATAAAATGTCAGATAGCGAAGTTGGCAGTTGGCAGCTAAACTAACTTGCTTTACAAATACATATCTCCCGCTCTTACTCCGACACGCAGCTGATGATGAGACTGACGCAGAGTAGACCACACATCAGTACGCTTTTGCGGGGGTAGGTGGACTGCGTCTATACGGGAGCAAAGCGACAAACTCATGGGACAAAAGTTGTCAACCTTGGAACAAACCGACCGAGTTGACCGTAACTGACTGCGTCTACCTTTCCGGTGCCTTTACTTATTTAGTCATCCGAAAAACCTACACCTAATGGTCACCAACACAATGTTTCCAGTTCGGAAACTGCCTTGATTCTGTCATAAGAAAGTTTGTACTGTTGCTGTTGGCTGCACCATCAGCTAGCGTTTCCTGGTGCACCATACGCAATTCGCTCTTCAACTAGGGTGTAACAACAACGGGCTAGATTTCGCTAACCATACACACCCCACTTACAGATATCGATCAGACTGTTCACTATGTGCTGATAAATGCATGCAGTTCGTATTGTCTAGTCAGTAGAACAACAATAACATTCAGATCTATCAAATACATACCAGAATGTGCAGTCAAGTAAAGTTTGCTTAGAAGGTATTTGATGGTTGCCAACATAACTAGTACACGCAACGGCTCTTATAAGTCAATAACGGAGCATAGCAAGGACTTTCAGTGCCGACCGTAAGCAGCTGTATAAACATTTCATTGGCCTCCGAACGGTGAGGCAGGTATTTCCTCCCCTGCGCATATCCGACAGCGTATGAGAGCGGCCCCTAAAACAAGCAACTCTAAGGAGGTTCCGTGCTGCTGTATTTCAAGTTATTTTAAAGCTATTTGATTCGACTAGTTCAAATGCTTCATTGCTCGGATTCTGCTACATCACTATTACCACTGAAGCTACGGAAACACAGTTCACCTGGATTGGATGCGGTTTTACTCCTCAAAGGTGATGAAAGTAGAATCCAAAGAACTGGTAGAAACTTTGGCTCACATTTTCACCGGTATTTACATCAGAACCAAGTTCCTACTCGGAATGATCACTCCAGCCTGCAAGCTAGGAATGAAGACTGAGACATTGAACTACCACCCAGACACTCTTCTTCTGGTGTTGTCCAAGCTCACATAATCCGTCATTACTGAGGCTCAACTGACCTACTTGTAAAAGTACAAGCATATTCCTATTAGCAACAATGCCTCTGTTGAACGCATTCTTATACCACGGATCTGTTAACCGTTCAGAGTCGTTGGACTGAGCCAGGTTACTGTGGATAGGAAGTTAACTTTTAGAAGCGTTCAGTACCTAGAGCACCGGCTCTTTCTTTTCAAATTCCAGTAGTACCGCACATCAGGCTGTAGGTTGAAATATGGCGTCAAATTCTCCCAACGGCACTCGGTGGTTACATTTGGTATCTCTCTACCTAACCACAGACAAAGCGAATGTCGTGGTGTGGTGAGACGAATTTCCTACTTTTGTTGACAAACGGTAACTGATCCAGTGAGATCTAGATAAGTTGTGCCAGTGTGTATGCGAAAGCTAATAATAATCAAAACTCCAGAACACCTACGTGAACACGCTCGTCACATATGCGTTGCAGACCTGGGTGTACTGGTTCAGAAAGGCTTGGGTTATTCCAAGCAATCACAAAGGTACCACATTTTTGGTAGCACCGAAACAAGGTGACTTTCAACTGGATATTTGGGTTATCAACGGTTTCGGACGGAGGGCCTGTACAAACATGCCGGTGGACGTGCTATCTACATACGCAATGGCAAAATAGCAATCTCAACCTATCATTTGGCATTCAATGATTTGAATAATTCATTATGGTTAACTATTCCGGCCTATGATCTGCTACTGGGCTGTATTTATAGACACCCTGATGCCACTCTCCATGAATCTCAGCAGGTAATGCTTGTCATTAAGTTTGCTTCCAGCCGTTCACACAAGTACAAATTCCTATGTGGAGATTTCAACTATACATTGGATGTCGTACAGGCCTACAACAAATGGGGAACTTGCGGAAACGATACAATGAGTCTAATCAATGCTTGGACTAAACACGTTACACAAGCCACTAGGTTAAATAACCTTCTAGATCTGGTTTTCACCATGGGTGTTCCATCTGTTGACGTATTAATTAAAGATCCAGTAATAGGATGAGACCACAATAAAGTGCTTTGCTCCTTGAATATCAGGTCATCTGCAAAGACCAGAGAAATAAGGAAGCTATCACCCCGAATGCACTTTAATAATTGGAACATATTCGACAAGGTGCTTGGGAGCATGCATTGCGACCGATTCTTCTGCACGTCAGATTCGGCCATAGCTGAAGGCGAATTCGCAAAAAATAGCATCGTATGTACGGACAACTTAGCACCTGCGACGAAGGTAAACACAGATCCCTCTGACGGCCGATACAAAGCTCATCCATGGTCGCTTCCAAGCTTAAAAGAGGAGATCACTGCAATTCAAAAGCAATGGCATCGCCACATTAATTCAAATACATCAAACCTCACTGAAAGTTGAACACCATTAGCAACAGTCCAGGAGTTCCGAGGAAACCTGAGGCATCACAAATACTGAGAAAACTCGTGCCTTCATGCAATTACTCAGAAGAAGAAATACGAAAAGACACCACGCAATTTCCAGCCTACTTTTAAACGACGGTACGGTAACAGGCGGCATAATCCAAATATTTGATGGTTCGATGAATTGTTACTTTGCCATCTAGTGTACTACTGCACCATCTGTATCCTCTCCTTCGCTTCCAAGAAAAACGTAAGAGACATTGTGTGCCAACTCTGGAAATTTAAAAGATATGCAGATGACTATAGTACCTATCAAATCAGCATTCCACTCGTGATTTTATAGTACTCCCAATGCAGCTATAAGGCTAGGTGGTAAAAAACATATCTCTCCTCACGTTTAATATTTGAACGCTGTCACTAAACACCACCTGCTTCTCGGCTCAGTGAAAAAATTCCATACTTTTACCGAAACACAAAGGCTGTCCACGAGACAGTATGTCTAACTGTCGATCGACAAGCCATACTTCCGCCTTTTCTAGGGCCTTCGAGAGAATCGTCAAGACTCGGGTAACACCGTTCCTGACAAGACAAGACCTACTCAGCAGTTCCCAAGATGGGATCACAACAACGCGTTCTTGTGTCACATGCCAATTACTAGTCTTCGATCATGTTACAGCAAACTTAAATGAAGGCATAACCACCATCATCATTAAAGACCCGAAGTTTTCGCCATTCCCCGAAACGCAGACAAATTGCGTATTTTGCAAACTGTCGCAGAAAATGCAAATGTTTACGGAATCTCGGAAAAATGGAGAAATTCATACAGAAAGGTACTTTGTATTCGTTTTCGTGATAATCAATATATTTGTATTCTGAATAAATATCAAAACAGTCCGTTGAATATTGTATCATTCCTCTGGAGTATCATTACTGCTCTCTGTCCACCATCTGGTATCCAAGTTTGCTTGTCCTCAGGCCCAAGTGTCACCCATGCATCTAGTCATCAGGTCCCATCTGTCGGCCCACGCTGTGCACTCATTCTATTGTCCATTATACAAACACCCACCTTTACAGTAAATCTGCTCGGCATTTGTTCGGTCACACATTTTGCGTACACCTGGTCGACACACACCACTCCCAGTTCGATCACCCGTGAACTTGATGCGTTGTCATCTCTTATGTGTTGAACGGTGGCCATATCGCTGCATGAGACTAGGCGGCACAATATAAGCGATAGTGGTAATTCTCTGAAAGACTGAAGTCGTCGTAATCTGTCACTATACGGGAGAGAAGGGTGCTTTGTACTTCTTGAAGTTACTGTTACGACAGTACTGAGCAGTTAAGGTTAAGGTTTGTTATTACTGAATTTTCATCCTCCTTTGAATACTACCGTAGTTTAGTCTCGGCTTCTTGTTCGTTCGACTCATTACTCAAGAACCAAGCAACTCTGTTGCTTAAAGTTACCAAGATGTCATCTCAAGAAAGCACACCAGATGCTGGAGGAAAAACTGCCCTAGACGAAGTGAAGAAATTTCCTGGAGAATACTAAACCAATGACTCGGATATTAGCTACAGTTTTGTTCGTGTGCAGCAACTGCGGGTCCATCTCGAAAAGCATTCATGGATGACCTCATTCGCAGGCAGAAGCACCGTTAGCAGAAAGCTCACAAGGAGGAGTAAGCAGCTAAACTCTTTGCTCCGAAGAAAGCACGACATGCAAGCATATTTACTTCCCGCGCCGTTGCGAATCCTGTCCAGGAAGCCCGTGACACAGTGGCATCTGACTTTCTGCTTGCTACGACATATGAGAATATTCCCCTAAAGAAAGCCGACAACTCCCAGCTGAAGAAATTTCTTCATAGACACGTACGAAATGGTGAAAGTATTGCCGGGTCTGACGCGCTAGGTCTGAAAATCCCCCAATTCTACGGGAAACATAATCGGATATTAACATAGATGTTCCGTGATACCTTTGTCAGCGTTATAACAGACGAAACCACGCATGGTCGCAGGAAGATGGAACTACACATCCGGTTCTGCGCACCATTGAAGTCAGACAAGTACTGTCTCCGAGCATACTTCATCGACACGGTCAATATGGAGAGAGTCAGTTCTGCCACAGCTGGTGGAGCCATTCTGCGCCGCTTGATAATGATGGGTATAGAGTTCAGTCGTGTGACGGCCTTCGTGTCAGTTGGTGCTAGGTTTTTGACAGCATGCTACCGTGATGTCATTAAGCCTGTTAGTAAGGAGTCAGTTCACCGCAGATGTGTTGCCCATTGCATCAACTTGATTGGAGAGACCATTCGCAAATTCTCTCTCGGGAAGTCGATGAATTCGTTGAAAATATGAAAAGTGATGTTCGTCTTTCGTAAAGAAAACGGAGTGTCTACATGAAGCATCTAACTCAGGAGGAGGTGGATAACGTAGCTGGTCCACCTGCACCGGTTATCACCCGCTGGAACTCCTGGCTGGAAGCTGTCGCATATCAAAGCAAGTATTTGCATTATTGTCCAGCCATGTAGCAAGCTGTGCAACACGAGTGCGGAGACTCAGCTGGTGTTTCTGAACTGGTGGATAATCTACCCAAGGAAACAAGACATTACACTTTGAGGTGGCAACTGCATTGCCTTACGACTGTTGCGAATAACACCACGCGTCACCTGAAAACTTTCAAATCACGGTCTCCGGTAACCCACAGCATTTAGAAGCACCCCTCTGATCTATCCATATCGATGCAAACTGCCGCAAAAGCAAAGTTGTTGCAACATTTACAGACAGAAGGACCCACCTTTGATGTGTTCAGCAAAATCCAAACTGACAAGCAAAACACTGCATATCCCAAGTTGTTAGAAAAGCCCAAGAGTTAGTGAACTCACAAACTAGCTGGTCGTTTTGAAAGCCATTAGAGGGCTCGACCACAATCAGGTCATCACCTTGCCCAGTGACCAATACAACTATGTCTTTGTTCTAGGCCTGGTTAGCTCCCTGGCTCTGGCAGCCGAGTGGTTAAACTACCAAAAGTGGTGGAAGAACTTCAAGGAGAAAATGTGAAGGGACGCTGGCCTTCTGGTGAGGGATGCACGAAAGGACTCCACCCCCTGGCAGACATCGCCGGTCGTTATATATGCATTCTTATGAATTCGGTAGACGGTGAACGCAGCTTTAGTGCCTAGGAAACTGTTGTGTTTGACAAGCGTCACAACCATTCAGGCAATAGCACGAAACACGTTGTCGGGCTTTATTTTAATTCCTCTGTTTTGAATCATGATTGACATGTACCTAATGGATCAAGGTGCTTTGATCTAAGTTTATTTTATTTTCGCAGTGAAATCGCAAAATTTAATGCTTGCGCCGCAGTTATTTCGCGGAATTTTCGATTTCGATCGCGGAAACTATGTTTCATCATTACGGAAAATTAGGGTCTTTAGACATCACTCTTCTGGATATGAAAAAACCTTTGACTGTGTGTCGCCCAAACTACTGTTGGCCGCGATGTAGTCCTAGGCAATGTGCAATCATCTCTTGAGCTGGTTTGGAATCATAACTTAACGGCCGAACACAATGAGTACAGATTGGTCAATACTGTTCTATTTCCAGAATTGTCCCGAGCGATGTTGTTCAGGGTAGTGTATTTGGCCCATTGCTTTCCCACATTTACATAACAGCTATATGTGATTAAATTAGATAAGGGCACTTATTTGTATTTGCGGATGACATCAAACTAAAGTATTCATATTTATCTGACCAAATGGAACTGTACTTAAAAATATACGCGAGGACTTATCATCCCTAAACAAATGGAACCAAAATAGGTCAAGGAGGTTTTCTGCAGCTAAGGCACAGGTACTCTGCCATTGATGCAGTATACCAGAAGGATTGATCACTCTCACTGGCACCCCCATCCCAACTGCGTATTCCGTTTGAGACCTAGGAATTTCATATTCGAGCAGCTTCAACTTTGTCGAACACATCCTACATCAAGTAACAAAATCGAAGCAACTAACATGCTACAACTCTAGGTCATTTTCTCTATCCCGAACAGGGCTTGAATCATTCAAACGCATTGTGCGACCTATTCTAGAGTATTGCACCATCATATATATAGCCATTTACGTAAAACACATAGAATTGTTTTGGAAATGGTCCAGCGCTCATTTATCAAAATGCTCATGGGGCGCTCATTATCGCTTACCTATGCAGAGCGATGTTCACAGCTTCAGCTGGATCCACTCTGGTTTCGACGGATGAAAAGCAATCTCACTTGCCTCTACAGCATAATATACTTGCGAGTTTGTTCAACCAGTAGGACGGTTGCATTCTCTAATCACAACCTACCCCACTTGTAATGGAAAATGTCTGCTACAGTTAACCAGGACCAAGAAAAATATCCGTTTAAAATTCTTCTGGGTGAAGTACGCCCATTTGTGGAATAAGCTCCTATTGAAATAAAGACCTGCGAGTGCCTATCCATCTTTAAAACTAATTTAAAAACTTTTCTTTCCACGGCAAATGTAGTCAAAATTTTCCACCTTCAACAATCCACGAGCACGCTCATGGAATCTGGCCCGAACAACATATGATAATATTAACTCACAAATAATGTTAGTTATTACATGTGCAACAAACCATTGCATAATCCTTCCACATTCAATAGACTGTATACACTAAATAATAACGAAACTTGCTATACAAATGATGGTTCCACACAAGAGAACGTCTTCCGCTGGTTGAGAAATATATCCATTTATTTATTTATTTACTAAAAGCAAGTAACCAGTACATTGAAATGATGGGAGAAGCTTTCAAACATATAACCCTCCATAATTTTAGTCAGGTTTGCGGTGTGAGCAAGACGATGAGGAGACGAGCATTGCAAAGATGGCACCATTTGTGCTACCTGGTCACTCGCAAAGTAACAACATATATAGATTCCGTGAGAGAAGGAATTAATCACCATGGCAATTCACTGCCAGCAAGCAATCTTGCCCGTTTTCCCTAAACAAATCCAGCGCTACGTTCGGCCACGGTCGATCAGGGAAAGCATGCGGCATCATTAGGTCCTTCGTCTGCCGAAATTCGTGTGAACAGCACGTCTCACAATTCGACACATGGTCCCTGATTTTAGCCCTCATTCCCCGCAAAAAGACTAATTCTCTTGTTCGGTTAATGCTATAGTTGGCACCAAGGTGAACGCGATGAACGTATTTCAACATTTAACCGCGGTGCGAAGATGGGATCAGAAGTGTGCTCCTCTTGAACCGTAAACGAACATAAACAGAGTTCATCTCGACATCCTAAGTATGGGCTAATGTCCTTCGGCAGCCACTTCTTCGTAGCTGACAACCGAGTTTAAATAGCGTCTCACAAAGCTGAAAGCATTACATCTTCCTCTGTGTGACACCGCGTTGTTTTAGACGATCTTCCGTCACCGAAGGATACTATACTAGGTTTACTGCTTCGGAATATGGTCGGGTACCGGCTCATGAGCTCTTGACAGCGATGGGACTCTGCGCACCAGGCGTGCGTACAATATCTATGTCATACTTTGGAAGCCAGATAAGCATACGCTGAGGATGACGTGGAATGAAGCGCAACGGTTTAGAAAAAATCCCCACAATCGGTTTGCGCTCGGTATACACAGTCGTCTTTCTTCCGAAAGTATTAGCGTTGAAACGCACCATGACGTAGACTACCGCAAGCATCTCCTTCTCAATCTGCGCAGGGTGCAGCTCGGTCACAGTGAGTGCTCGACTGCGAAAATCCAAGGATTTTCCCTTCTGTAAGGAAGCGTTACCTATTATATCTTGGCTACTGTCCCACTGTGCCTCCAGACGCAGCGCTGGATCGTAATACTCGACTACAGGCGGGTTGCTGATAAAATGCTCATTAGTTGCAAAAGCGGTTTTCTGTTCCTTTCTCCAAATTCATTTCAGTGCCGTGTGAGTTAGCTTCCTGTTCAGCATTATGATATCAGCGAGTCCCGGCATACAGTTTAAACGTTAGGTTCCCTTAACCTCGTTAGGGGGTGGCATCTCTCTGTTGCTTTAATTTTCTCTGGATCGACTCTGATTGTTTGCGTAGTTAGAAAATGTGCATGGAAAATCATCACATCTTTCCAAAGCCCAATATTCGCACGTGTAATCATGACGTCCTTTTGCAAACAAAGCTGTAGGAAACGGTGGAGATTGGCCCCATGCTCTTCTTCGTCGAGCCATTGCTCGGAACATCGTTTGACAGACATGTTACACCATCTAACTCGTCTAGTGCTCACACTAATCGTTTCTGGAAAGTTTCACCCTCCTTTTTCAGACCAACCGGTAAATGGAGCCAGCGATAAAACTCGAACGGTGTTGCAAACGTTGTAAGGAAACTGAATGCATCATCTAGAACCACATGCCAGAATGCAGAAGACTGGTCTACTTTCGTGAAATACTTAGCTTTAGTCAACCGCAGTAAAATGTCTCCTAGAGTACGCAGCGCCTAATTCTCTCCCCACAGGGCCTGATTCAACGGTTTCGAGTCAGTGCACACGCGCAGTTCGCCTGTCTTCTTCTCAATGGTTGTAACTTAATTAACCCAGTTGGTCGGCTCGTTAACTTTGACAATCACCCTTTCTCTCACTAATTTGCTCAATTCAGCAGAGAACTTGTCACCCAGCGCAAATAGAACTCTTCAAGCCTGTAATGCAGTTGGCCGTATCAAAAGATCTAACGACAACGGAGCGGTCTTCTCAACTTTTCCAAAACCTGGGCTAAACACAGGGGATACTAATCAACACTATCGGTTGCTCTATGGCAAACACGCACAAAACGTTATTGATTAAAAGCAACAAAACTGAGAGAATGGATCGAATCGATGCCGAACGTCGGTGCGATCTCCTCCTTCACGATCACAAACTTCAGTCGATGTGTGGCTCCGTCTTTTGAGTTAACCACTGATTGCTGTAGCTGTGCCCTTGGAATGAAGTCTGAAACCACTCCAAGTGCACAATTAATCTTGCTCAGGTCTGATTAACACCTCAGGGCAGTGCTTCCTTGATAAAATGTTGAGAGTAACCCCCTTCTACATAATACAATGAGAAGGCGGGTGTTGCGCGATGACATCATTTCGCGCTTTCGGATCACATGCAAACGAGCGACATTTAACGATCATGAAAGGGGAAACCAATGAGTTAAATGGTGTCAGAATGGGAATGGAAGCAACGTAAGGGCATAAACTCCAACCGAATCACAAAGTGTGAGACAAGTGTCACTATCCCCAAGGAAGCTTGTGGGTGACAGTCAAATGTTTTTGCACACATAGTTCCGGACGGCTGCGATTAATTGCCACAGCCTCTGCAAGCTTATCTTGGCTTTTTCTTTACGGTAGAAAATTGTAAACACCAAGTTAGAATCAATTTGGTGCCCCGTTTCAAGTAGATATCTGGCTATCGAAAAGGACGGCAATTTGCACATTGACTCTTGTCTCGGCGATTTATTGCCACACTTGTCGCAACCCATTTCGGGATGTGCTCACCGATCCGCTTGCGCAGACGTCGGTCTGTTCTGCTGAAGTAACGACTTTCACAGTTACAGATAAAGTTGTAAACGCAACGTGCCGTGGCGGAGAAATCTACTTGAAACGGGGAACCAAATTGATTCTAACTTGGCGTTTACGGTTATCTACCGAAATGAAAACGCCAAGATACTCAAGTTCGCTGAGGCGGTGGCAATTAATCACAGTCCTCCGGACCTATTGTGCGAAAACATTTGACTGTCACCCTCAAGCTACCTTGGTGATAATGACACACGTTGTGATTCTGTTGGAGTTTCTCCCCTTATGTTTCTTCCATTCCCATTTCGACACTATTAAATAGGGTCCGCTTTCGTGCTCCTTAAATGTCACTCATTTGCATGTGATCCGAAAGCGCAAAATGATATCATCGTGCAACATCCGTCTTCTCATTGTATTATTTACATTGATACAGGGAACCCAGTGCTTCAAGTAACACCCGTGTCTAACTGGAATCGTACGGATTTGCCTTCGATGAAAAGACTTGCGTTGACACATTTTGCCATATCCTCCGAGACACTTTGCCAACTGAATGTTCTACCTCTGGGGGTGACTTGTCACGAACAAGCACACACAGTGATTGACTGCCAGCAACGACCAAAGCGGTTCCCTTTTTCCACCTTTGGCACATTTCCGTCCCCACACAGAACACTGTAAACGGGTGCTCGGTTGTCACGTGGCGCAAAATTTGCAGATGTCCTGTCTCACGTTGATAGTCTTGGTTGTTTTCTTCGGAAACGTCACACAATTCTGCAGCAGTTGCGAGTTTGCATTGATAGTATTGATACGTGGTCAGAGACTCGCTGTTGCAGATATCGATGCATTGCTGGAGCGATAAGTTGCATTGTCGCAAAAGCCGATTTGTTGTACCTTCAATCTTGATTCCTAGAACAATCTAATAGCGTATGAGGCAGTCGCCCCTGCATTCACGGAATTTGCAGGACATGGCCAAAATCTTTAGCTCAGTGATGAACGCGTCGACATATTCAATTGTGACTGCTTCGCGAAAAGAAAAGACAGTGCTGGTAACTCTCGTTGGCTTGACCTTCGCAAACTTTGCTGAAGTTTTCTACGAACATCTCCAAATCAATAGGAGCTTTGTCTTTATCTTAGTGCAATGTGGATAGCACACAGCGCGCGTCATCCCCGACTGCGTGTTGAAAAACATGGCCAAGCCATACGCCATGGTTTGTTCATCCAAACGTAATATGATGAAGAAGTCCATCCACTTGCTCCTCTATATACGCCATGCACTCGCCAACTTCTGTACATCCATGATCAAAGGATCAGGCATTTGGACAGCCGGTGGTGATCTAATCAGCATCCAAGTGCGGCTGGTGGGGTTCGTCTTTGCCTTCTCTGACACCCGTTGTAGAACCCACTCCTCCGGGGACAACCATTAATTCAACAAAGTCAACTCGGCGAAACTCCCGGCACGTTTGGCACAGCCGAACTCCTCGACACTACTTGCAGGTTCACTTCGATGACCAACAATCCTACTGAGTCGATGGGGCTCCGCCTTTGGCTCAGCTAAACAAACGGTAACTCACATGAATTTCGGCCAATCCGTGTCCAGTACTCGAATCCGTTACCCTCGTTTCCCATTGACTCTCTGGTTCGCTCAGCTGGTTCATCCCTTCACTCTGATTCGACACTTCCAGCACAGCAAGACTTGAGCAAAGCGTTTCCACCACCGCACAATCAACATGGATTGTTGAAACTGGATGCCAGTGCTAATTTCGTGTATTTAACCTAACCGAAATGTACAAACCTCAAAAATTTGCGCTTCCAAAACAATTACGCAATTGGTTCCGAATGTCTGGCAAATATGGCTTCAAAATAATCCATGCCGAACCTACGGCGTCGTAATAGGCGGCGCTTTATGCCATTTTCCCTTTAAATTGGAAGTTATACAAATCACACAGGACATCTTGTAAGCAAATTTGGACGTTTGCAAACCACTTTGGACGTTTTGCGAAACAAATTGGACTTTGTGCAAACCAGTTTGGACACATTGGAGTTTAAGCAGATAACCAGCGATTCGCGTGCAAGCAATGTGGAGTAAGACGACCAGACGATATTCAGACTAGATTGTAGTCATGCTAAGGCAACTAAATTGTGTGCTCAGCGTTTGCCTCTGCTAACTCTTCTCTTGATTGTGAACCTCGATCGCCTTGATCAAAGGCGGTGAGTGAGTATCCCCCTATCTCTCCATCTGTCTTCCCGTACTTTATGCGCTTCTGATGTTACACATGGACCTGTGGAGGGTTGTGACCATTGGCAAGTCAGACTGCGCAATCAAGTAATCTCTCATGACTTAAACAAACGTTACCTAGCATTTCAGGGTCGTTGTGAAGCACTCGTTTTGAAAATGGATAACGATGCGCCATCTCAATATGCACAGCGATTCCCACCGAATTAATCCTTAGCCATTTCGATCACTTGGACCGTAACTGATGAAGCAGATATGCAGCGATCCAGTTGTTCCCTGTAACTCTATGGGTCTTCGCGTATGTTGTGTGGGTCAACCTATCCACTTGCTCGATTATTGCATCAGTACAAGCTATCATGACTCCACCAAACACAGCATAGATTTATTGGCCTAATGCTGCAAGTCGTTATCAAAGAAAGGGGATTGAAGAGACTGGACCACATTCAGACCGCATTGTGCGCGCGCGAATGCAATGGGATGGTGCAAGCAGTGGGCGATTGGATAAGCCCTCCTCTTGATCATTAGCGTGGTTTACTTCAAGCAAACTCGGCGACCCATTTGTCCCGTGTCGCTCTATGGGTTTTGGCGTATTTCCTGTGGGTGTGTGGGCGAACCTATGCAGTGTAATCACTGGAACAATGTTGTCTTTTATGGATCCACTTAAACCAGTCTAGATTCATTGGTTTACAGCCGTAGTTCGCCAGCAAAGTCAAGGGAGTAAGGACACTGTAGGATATTCCGACTACGTTGCGCTTACGCGAATGCAACTTAACTGTATTAGCACTGGGCTATAGTGCAATCCCTCGGCTTGATCCTGGGCGTTAGCTGCCTCCATCAGAACCGGGGACTCAGTTGTCCCGTGTCGGTCTATGTGCTTTCGCGTATTTTATGTGGGTGTGTGCGTGAACCTATTCAACTGCTCGAATATTGGAACAGTGTACGCGATGATCAGTCTACCAAAACTAGCTTCATTTGGCCGGGGTAAAGTTGCAGTTTGTTATCAAGTTTTGAAAAATTTCAAGCTGGAGTAAAAGACAATTAAGTTTGGGACAGAGTTCCAAGGTCAGCAAACCCGAAGAGAAAAATACTTCCGCCGGCATTCCAGGTGGCTATACTGTTCACTCAATTTCGGAGGGTTACCTCTGAGATTGGTGTTACGGTTGAGTTTCAGCAAGTGACGGCACACGCGTTTAGGGTCATTCAATATTTGGTTGACTAATATAAGATCGCCGCGCAGCCTTCGGTAGCGGCCACTGCAGATTCCCAGTGACTTAAGCCCTTGCTGGTAGGACAGATTTCGTAGACCCTTGAAGTTCTTTGTGGCTCCGCGTTGTGATTGCCAAGTTTGGGTGGCGCATTCAACGTGTGAGCGCACGTAAATTATGCATCATGGGGAAGATGGATAGGTCGAATCTTCCGAATACTCTCCGTAGCAAATCTACGTGCTGCTTGACTCTCTTCGCGGTTAACTCTGGCTGTTTTGAACAGTTCACGTTACTTTGAATAAACACACCAAGGTCGCATGCCTGGGATATTGTTTGCAATACATGTGACCTAAGCCTATACACGTAGTCTTGCCTATGACGCAATTGAACACCATGACATTATTCCACATTGAACGGTAGTGTATTCTGAACTGACCAATTAGAAATTGTGTTGAGGTCACAATGGAGCTTTTCGTGGTCCTTCGGTTCTCTGGTGGCTCGCCATACCTTAATATCATCCGCGTAAAGAAAGGAAATCGGAAGTAATTTCCCTCGCCAGATCGTCTATGGAAAACAAAAACAGACGGGGCCCGAGCACTGAGCCTTGTGGTACGCCGCACTCCACCTCAAATGCATCGGACAGGTATGCCCGTACTCTGACCTCCAACCGACGTTCGCGCAGGAAATTGCCCATCCAACGCATGCGTGAGTCATCAGTACTACAGAGCTAAAGTTTATGGATGAGAATTCGGTGGTCTAATCGATCAAAAGCTTTTGAGAAGTTCAGGTAAATGACACTAACTCCTGCTCCACCCTCAACTGCTTCAGACCAGCTATTGCGTGCAATTAGCAGGTTCGTATTGCATGATCGCTTTTGTCGGCAACCAGATTGCTCTAGAGCTATTAGCTTGTGATTTTCCAGATCCTGCATGCGTACATCAGCGATGATAGACTGTATAACCTTGGAAAGCACAGGGAGTAGCGTTATCGGACCGCAATCGGCTGGGTAAGTACGGCTACCTCCCTTATGAATAGTAGTGATGACCCCTCGTTTCCATATTGTTGGAATATCGTTCTCCTCCATACAGTGCTGATATAACGTAGCCAGTGGTACCACCAGATCACTGGCTGTTGCCCGTAAAGCTCTCTGGACTAATGTTCTCGACGCCAGGAGTGCTGTGGATACTCATAGACAACAGTTTCATTGACACCCTTTCTGCAATAAAAGTAATATTGGATAAGGCGGATGGTGGAACAGTAGCAAAAGGGATAACCGTTGGGTCCGTTACTCTCTGGAATGTTTGTGAATAACGGAACCGTAAGATATCGCTTGCTTCCGTTGCTGATCGCGGACATCCGTCAGTGGTGATCAGTGTTGGAATTCCGTTTTGCACCTTACGAAGGCCATTAACATGCCTGTAGAAGAGTTTGCGCTTCGTGCAGAATCTGTTCATTAAGTCTTGATGGTGCGTCACTTTTTGCTTGCGGAGCAAGCGCACACCCAAGGTAACTTATGTTACGTAGGCAGTCCAGGTTTTGGAATTTGGAGAGTCCTTGTGAGTGCTCCATGCTAACTCCCTCAAGGACATGCATTTACGTGTTCTGCTCCACAGCAATGAATTGCTTCTCGTTTGACGATGGAAGGATTTCTGTGCAGACGCGTGTGCTACCATTATGCGAAATTTCTTGCAGGCGCGTAGCAAAGGGGGGCGGATGGACGGTCCGCCTTGGGCGGCATGTGAGAAGAAGCGCATTTTTGTACAGAGGATTGTCCAATAACAATTGTAAACTCATCGAAATTGCCTCCATGGTTGAAGGGATAAAAATGAAAGGTGATAATCGTACTGAGACTGAAGATGAAATTGGCACTATAACTGTTGCGGGCCAGTCAAATATCCCCGAAAAACGTGCCAGAAACTCCGGCATAATTGCTATTGAAAGTGAGGTCCAATTCCTCCCCACAACGTAGCAGTGTTCAGTCACTCCGAGACGCGGCCCAACTGCACACCTGCTGACAATGTGCTTCTACAAACTACCACCCTGTCGTGGTAGCTATTTTCCCTTTACTTAATGACCCATAGCATTGGCTGTGATTTGCCCTTTGTTGGTCGTAAAAGAGCCTTCAGAGGATCAACTGTCTTGCTTCCTCTTCGCCTTAGTTGGGAGTCGGTCGGTCAGGTGATTTTGTGTGCGTCGTTAGCCGGGCAGCGTTCGCGTCCAAATCACTAGCGTCTACCGTACACCCCTTCTCGTGTGGGTCCGTTCCGAGGGCTCAGCGTCTACCCGAATAAGTGCGGCTAGGATCGTTCTCACGCTCGCTCAATTTCCGTCTCACCAGCGCGTACCCCCGGCTAAGCTAACGCCGTCAGGT
>OX104067.1:3307054-3441170 GCA_944474145.2 Dicrocoelium dendriticum | reverse complement strand
GATGAGGAATACAAAGCATACAAGGTACAGCGAAATCGCTGCAACAACGCGAAAACAAGAACACGCAGAAGCTTCGAAGCGCAAAAACTGCTCTCAAGAAAATCTTCGCCTACGTGAAGCGGCGCCTGAGGCCTGCAGCCAATGTCCCAATGTTAGAAGGCTCAGATGGACAGCCCCTAACCTCGAGTACAGATCGTGCGTCCGCATTGGCGGCGCACTTCGCCTCCGTATTTGCAAGTGACCAGGTGTCTGTAACGAGTTCGACGAGTACCGCTCCAGCTGAACTAGACAGCCTGGACTGCAGCATTGAAGATGTACGCAAGCTTCTAGCAAGTCTTGACGGGACGAAGCCTGCCGGGCCAGATGGAATCCACCCACTGATTCTCAAGTCCCTATCGGCCATCATCTCGCCTTCTGTAACTGAGCTGTTCAACAGGTCACTATCCACTGGACTATTACCGGGCGACTGGAAATGCTCAGTCGTAAAGCCAATACCGAAAGATGGTAACCCAAGCAAAGTGGATAACTACCGGCCGATCTGCCTGACCGCTGTTTTGGCAAAGACGCTCGGGAAGATCGCGAAGAAGAGCCTTCTGCAGCTTCTCGAGTCGAAAAGCCTCTTGATGCCCACACAGCATGGTTTCGTGCAAGATTGCTGGTGCATCACCAACCTACTGTTGACGAGGCACGAATGGTTACAAGCGCTGAACCAAGGCAAGTCGGTCGACGTCATTTACATTGACTTCAGTAAGGCTTTTGACAAGGTAATCATGCAGTGCTCCTTGACAGGCTGAGGGTGTGCGGTGTTGGTGGCTCGCTGCACCAATGGATCAGGAATTTCCTTGTTGATCGAAAGTGGAGGGTCCAGGTGGACAACCATTTACCGACTGGTATCCATCGAGCAGTGGCGTGCCCCAAGGCACTGTACTGGGGCCGATTTTGTTTCTCATCCATGTAAACGATGTGCCTCAGCTACTCCAATCACCTTGTGCCTTGTTCGCAGATGACTTGAAGGTGTGGAGAGTAATCCGCACATCCATTGATTGTGACCTGCTTCAGCAGGACCTCGACCGACTCTCCACGTGGTCTGCAGAGGTCAACCTTCTGATCAACCCGGTCAAGTCGCAATTCATGAGGCTGGGTAAGTGTGAGCACAGTCGAACCTACACGGTGGCTGGTCAACCGTTGCATCCCGCGCCTTTCGTGCGAGACCTCGGTGTACTCTCATGCTGCGACCTAAAGTCCATGGACAACACGAATAGGCTTTACCAAAACAGCCTTCGTATGCTTTGGCGCTCAGGCGCAGCTTCAGTAATTGATCCGAAGAGATTGCCACTCGCCTCTTCGTCTCAATAATACGACCAATGCTAGAGTATGGCTCTCCCGCGTATTGTCCTATCACCCGGGGCGAGGTAGAAAAGATTGAGCGAGTGCAGCATGTAGCCACCAGGCTGATTCCCAACTTACGAGGTGTGCCGTACGAAGACCGGTGTAAGAAACTAGGGCTGTACACCCTAGCTTATCGTCGAATGCGGGTTGACCTCATCATGACGCACCGGATATTACATCTGGGAGATTACCCATGTTGAGGCCGCTGCTTCATCTGCGCACACCAAGCAGCACACGAGGACACCGGTACAAGCTTGTCGTACCGGATTTGAAGCGGGTCGCTCACCAACTCTGTTTCGAACGCAGAGTGGTGAATGTATGGAACGACCTGCCGCAGCACGTAGTTGAGGCAAAGTCGGTGTCGGAATTTAAGAAATTCCTGGACAAACACTTTGCCGACATAAAATATATCGAGCGCACCACAACATAATGGGTCTTTGTCCCTGAGTGACATTAGATGCAGCTATACACAGATACCACTTCTTGCTGCTTCCGACCAGTAATTAGTACTCAACATCATCATAATTATTAGCATCATCATCGTCATCATCATCATCATCATCATCATCACCACGACCATCATCATCATCATCATCATCGCCAGGTATTCCTTAGAAAGGGCGGTCAAACGAAACTATAGCAGCGGTTCTACGAGCGAAAGCAACTAGACTGTATTTGTTCATGTTGTTCCTAAACTACTGGGTTCTGTTCATCACCAAGCGCCAAATCCTGACTGACAACAGTTGTGCTACATCCGCGAGCACTCTCTCTGGACGACGTTATCGCCAAATCACTTACGAGAAGTCATTCACCTTCAAACTACAAGGGTTGCAGTCCAAAATTATTGAAACGCGTGCAACACTCCAAAGGAATGACAAAAGTCCTGTTGTATTGCCGTTTGAAACATCGCTCCAGGCTACCTACTGAGATTAGGTTAAAGATAGCAGGCGCACGGTCACTGGTTGTCAGCACTTCATTGGAACATGCAGTTTCAAAAATATTTGCCTCCGCAGTCCTACAGTGTGTTAGACACAATAGCACCAGCGACACCTGACAGGACAAGGAAATACAAAAGGGAATATCTCGAGCTGGAATTCTCCGTGCTACCATGCAGCCTACCAGAAATTCAAGAACAAATGACGCACACAATCAGCGATTGGCGGCCGACCGACGAACGGTCGGCTTAAACATGAACACGAATTCGTTGTCCACACACACACACACTTCTAACATCAAAAACACTATAATGTTTGTATACTAACGCTCAAGGTCTTCTTAGTAAATTGGCCGAACTTAGAAAACGCCAGGCATCACAACCACGGGATCTCATTATGTTTAGAGACCTGTTTAAGCCTTGAGGTAGCAGATTCGAAATCATTTTACCTGGTATGTCACTGCTTCGGAATGAGAGAGCTGGAAGATGTGGTGGCCTGATTCTCTATTACAAGGCTTATCTCTGATCTGAACTTATTGTCCACCCAGAGATCTCTCTCCCAGATTCGGTTTGGTGCCGGCTCTGATTGTGGAACAAAGATACATATCTTATAGCTGTGATTTACCGTCCACCAAACTCTACGTGTGAAATGAACTCCAAGCTAAATCACGTTTTTCTGGTTGCTTTGAACATATCACGCCGTCACATTCTCATTGCAAACGAGTTTTTGGAAATAACGACGTCCGATAGCATGCAGTTCAAAGCTTATATCCAAGAGGTAATTTTCAACTACCCTCTGCACAACACATGAGGTCTCCGACCAAATTTCGAACTGCGAACAAGCCGTCGATACTTGATCTCATGCTCACCAACGAAGAACTCATGGTCGACGGAATAATTACAAGCACACGACTAGGTCGCAGTGACCATGTTAGTCTATTGTTTAACCATATATGTTTTGCGGTATATTCTGAGGAAGAGGACGATAGGAATGTATACGGTCATTCATTACAAATTGTTATCCGCACATGTTAAGAGGTGTCTTGGGAGTTCTTAACGATATGCCCCCTCCTCCCAGAAAGCGCCTGGGATACCTTCACAAGGACACACTGGCGTAGCAACTACCTTTGCCGCCCGGGGCGGACGTAAAATTGTCCCCCCTGGCAGTTATAGATCAGTAAACCCTCACAAATGCGAACAGCACTTAGATATTTCGTCTCATGCAACAACAATCAAAAATCTAATTTCAGAGTGCTACCGTAAATGAAAGCATTGGTATTGTTGTAATAATCGTAAAAAAATTTTAAAGATAAAATTTGGGTGTATCACTTGAGGTAATAATACTAAGAACATTGACAAAATTCCGTCCTGCCAAGTTCCCTCTCTATGAGTGCCTCACAGAACGTTACTAAACAAACTGAAGGGCATAAACATTGGAAAACCGATGTTCTCTTGGCTGTCTTCATTTCAAATTGGTAGACAGCAGGTGGTGCGCATAGGCGACCATTTCTCTAAACCGATAGCAATCACTAGTAGAGTGATTCAAGGGAGCGTCCTTGGTTCTCATCTTTTTCAAATTTCTAGTAACGATATATTCCAGAGAATAAGAAATGCTGTTGCACTTATCTTTGCTGATGACATTAAAGTTGTTTACTCACAACCAAGTGCCACTACTCAGGAAGCCGTACGCCTCATTCAGGATGACCTATCTGCCCTTGACTTCTGGTGCCAACTGTGGCAATGAACAATGAATTTATACGGGTTAGGAAGCGTTGCTTTACAAGCCCCATTGGATAGTTGGTGGGGATATCAACATAACAATTATGACGAAAAGGATAGTAAAATAGTTAATACTTTAAATACGAAAATAAGGACTTATCGTTTGCTTGGCTGCAGTCCTGCGATCCACTTAGATTCACAACATCCACAGTTAACAACAAATAATTCCAGGGTAAACTCCAGGTGTAGGATGGAGACGTAGTGTTAAGTAAAAAGTGTAAGTGGATGAGTGCATCGTCCAACCGTCTTTTAAATATTGTTAGTGTCGGTGCAGAGACGACCGATTCTGGGAGAGCATTCCACGGGTGACAGACACGGATGGAAAAGAAATTTCTGCGACACTCCAGACGACTGTATTGTTCTGCGAGTTTTAATGAGTAACCCCTCTGGTTTGTATTGGTGCTGAGTTGCAGTAAAGGGCGGCACACATGATGTGGGTCTCGCAGAATCAAGTATGTCATAATCAGGTCGCCTCGTAGCCTGCGATAGCTTCCACTGAACAATCCCTGTCGTCGCAGCCTCTCCTGGTAGGACCGATTGCGCATCCCAATTACGTTCTTGGATGCCCGGCGTTGTGGCTGCTCCAGTGCATTAAGGTCGTGTTTCAGCCATGGATGCCAGGCTTGAATTGCGTATTCGACATGGGGGCGAACATATGCACTGAGCATTTGTCGAAATATGGAGCTGTTTATTTGTCCAAACACCCGCCTCAACAACCCGACGTGTTGGTTCCCGGTCTTCGAGGCCTTTTCGGATTGCCTGGAGCAACCCAAGTCATATTGAACCAGGACACCTAAGTCACGTTCGAGAGTTGATTATTGTAGTATAATCGTTCTGAGTCGGTATGAGTAGCTGCTTTGGTGTCGGATGGAAAGCACCTTGAATTTACTGACGTTGAAATGCAATAAGTTTTGGGTCGACCATTGATACACTGTATCTAAGTCACTTTGGAGCACATGTTGGTCGGCGTTCGCCTGGATCCTGCGCCAGATCTTGATATCGTCGGCAAACATTAGGAAGTTTGAAGCGATTCCCTGTACAAGGTCATTAACAAACACCAAAAACAAATGTGGACCTAGAACCGAGCCTTGCGGCACACCACACTCTACTTGCATGGGGTCCGATGGAGCTCCGAACTCTGACCACTAATTGCCTTTGAAATAGAAAGTTGGCGATCCAGCTTAAAAGAGGGTCGCCGATCCCGTAATGCTACAGCTTGGATAGTAGTATCCGTTGGTCTAGACGATCGAAAGCCTTGGAAAAATCCAGGTAGATCACATCAACACCTTCTCCAGCGTCGGCTGCCTCGGTCCAACTACTGCGTGCAATTAGTGAATTAGGTGTACATGACCGCTGTCGACGGAAACCGTGCTGTTCAGGGGTGATGAGGTTGCAGTTTTCCAGATAGCACACCAGTGCATCGGCAACTATGGATTCCATGACCTTGGAGAGTATAGGATGTCATTTGCTGTGGACAATTGTAATATTTTGTCGTACAAATGCCAAGTACCGCCAGACAGTTTATTACTACAAGGTGCCTATATCTCGCAATGTAGGACAATTCGCGACTTGGTGGGCGTGCGATATTCAGTTACGTTTAACCTTTATGAACACTGTGACTTGCAAGTTTCGAAAGCCATGAAGACCATTGGTTATATCTGCCATCATTATACCTCACGGAATCTCGCATATCCCTTTACAAAAGCTATGTATTGCCGTGTATGGAATACTGTTCAACGGTACAGTCTAATGCGCGGAAATATGACCAGCACGCTCTTGAGAGGGTCCAGAGACGCTTCATGAAAAAGCTATGTGGATATTCTTCAAAGTTGACACAGCGAGCGATGTGATAAAATTGGCTTGATCCACTTTGGCTTCGGATAATGAAGCTGAACCTATGTTTTCTTTACAGAATCATAAGTTGTCCAATTCGCAGTCGGTTTTCACATATTTTTAAACGGCGGATATCCAATGCGTAACAAAGAGGTGAAGGTCATGATTCCAAAATTTACTTGGAGAATAAGAGAAAGTTTCTTACTAAGCAAATACTCAAAGATTTGGAAAAAAAACTTCCCATTGATAACAGAAAATGCTATACACTTTGCAGTTATAAGTTTGCGATTAGTAAGTAGTTGACCGTTCCAAACGTGATTAAGATGTTTGGGACATCATACTCCCTAGTTAACACATTGGAAAACGGTATCCATGGTGCCTGAATGAATTTCCGAAACACATACACATGACAATTCGGACAACAACCCCTTTCATTACATTTCTTTTTCTTCTCGGCCCAAAGATCTGTCATATGATTCTGAAGAATCCTGATTCAATGGCAGGAAAAATGTAGCAGAATTATTCTGATTAGTCTGTGTTACCTAATTTGCAATTGCGCCCATGTTTATCTCTGACAATTTATTACTGAGATGTCATGTAATAGTTGTACCATTATTGGATCCGTTTCTTTTAGGGAACAGCTTCTCGCATCGTCCAGGAATATACAATTTACTTATTTATTTAATTATAACTGCAATTCTTGAGCCTTATCTGGTTCATTGATTCTTGTACGTAATTCGTTATAAGCATGAGTATTGAGAACGGGCTCTTACATCTGGCAGTGCTGATAATTCGGGTAAAGCAGATAAATAAATAAATAAATAAATTATATTTTTACCGACGGACGGTACGCGACCTCATAAATGGGAACGATCATTTCTATAGTGAATACGTTTCATAATATTAAAGCGAAGTTTGTTAAAAGAATTTAGTATCATGATTTTTTTCCTTGGGTGCTAGGCACGTGCACCTCATATGTAAAATTTACGGGTGTTTGTATAAGCAGGAGTCGAAAATAAAGGGAGGGACTACTAGGCTGCAAAGACACAGGATTTGGTATGGTATGTAATGATATGTAAGCTAGCTGTAAGCGAATACCTTCTTATAATTTTTTTACCAGCTTCTGTCAAGGTTTTTAGAGTTTGTTGTGAGTCAAATATCTTCAAAGCATTTGGTATAGTGAGGAAGGTCTGAAGGAGATTTCGAAACGTGACATGGCTTGTGCACATGCGTATCTGTAGGGGTAGTTTGTTCCACAGATAAATGTCTCACTAAGAATAAATTCGACCGAATTTTATGACCTGAAAGGTTTGTACGTATCAAGTAGCTTCCATTACGTGTGGGCTAGACTGCAGTCTTCCGTAGTTCAAGTGCGGTGCTGTCAGCGTAAATTCGTTGGTTTATAATATTGTAGAAGAGAAGGAGGTTGTTCCTTAAACGTCTCAGCCAAAGTAAATCCAGTTGGAGTTTTCGACAGCAATCATAATAAGTCAGGTTTGAGCAACGTACCATGACCAGCTTGGTAAATGATCGTTGGACATTTTCCAGAGCCGTTCTGTCTTTCTCAGTTGGCTGTGGACGATGGTACAATATTCCAGAGTCGGTCGTACTATTGTCTTGAATGACTCAAGTCGTGCTTCTGGTAGGGAGAAAGTTCTGGTGATATATCCGCATAACTGCCTTGCTATCGCAACCTGATAAAGAACATGTTCGGAGAAATCGAAAGAGTTGAAGTACCTAGTTCCTAAGTCCTGAACTGAATCAGATGTTGGGATCACGTTTCCGGCAAGTATGATGGAGCCTTCTGGGATGCGGCATCTGTACCCAAGTACTTGGGATTTCACTGTGGAAAACTTGATTAATAAACGGTCACTAGCTATATTTAGTGCGGATAGGTCTTCACAGATGTTCCCCAAACATATATGTAGTTGGTCTGGATGAAATGAGTAAACCAGTTGGACATCATCTGCAAACAGAAATGGATGTCCATGTTTGATCGGGCCACATATATTGTTTTCGTAGATTAAGAAGAGTAGCGGTCCGAGCGCACTTCCCTGGAAGACACCGCTGGTTATTGGCCTCGGTGTAGAATGTTGCTGACCGATTTTAACGACCTGAGTTCGACCGTTTAGGTATGAATCGAACCAGTTAAGCGGCGGATTTCCAATTCCATATGACTCTAGAGCATAGAGCAGTGGTTTGTGCGGCACGTGGTCGAACCCCTTTAGCATGTCCAACATAATTATAATAATCGCCATTCCTCTATCACTCATAGTAGTGACGTGATCGAGAAATTGTAGCTGGCATGTAACGCAGGAGCGTTTTGAGAGGAAGCCGTGTTCTGAGGGGTTGATCAGATCCAGTCTTGTAAGATATTGGACAATGTTCTTCTTGACTATTCGATCTAGGGCTATGGAAACAGCAGAGTGTGATTTATTGGGCGGTAGCTTAACACTTTATTACTCGGGTTACCCTTGTGCTTAGGCATTATAATGGATTGCTTCCACTGAGTTGGAAAGCAGCCGGTAGTGAGTGAAGTTGTGAAGATGTCTAATAACAATAGAGCGAGGTTTATTCCTCCGAGTTTTATAGCAGTTGGGGAGATTCCATCTGGACCTGCACGAGATGATGGTTTTTTGGCTGCGGTGGCATTTTGCACCTCTCTTAACGTCACAGGGATATTGCAGTATAGTTCGGTCGTTCTTTTTGGAAGTGGAGGATGATGTGGCTGAATGTTGGGGACAAAACAGGTAGCAAAACTACAGTTCATGGCCTCGCATATACAAGAGATGTCGCGCGTTAGTGAACCATCGTCTAGAACCAACGTTTCAATTTCCTGAAGTGGTTTAGAGTTCCTTCTTTTGAGTAGTTGAATCAATGTACGTAGTGTCTCAGGATTTTTGAGTACACGGCTTTCTGATTTGATTTTGACCGTTTGGGTTAGACGTTGTAAAGGTAGTAAATTGTGGTGTATTTGTAGCAATATTGCGAAGCTGTTGTTCCTGCGATAAAACGATTTGAGTTTCTTTAGTTTGATTGTGGCTTTGTACAAAAGCTTGAGTTCACCACTATGTTCATGGGTATTTCTTCATACAGTAGGTGCCAGGAGATCCATAACAAGAGCAATATTGTCCATAAATTCATTTGCAGCCACAGGAGGGTTGTGAGTTAGGAATGACGTATTCCAATTCATGGTACTGATCAGTTCGTTAAATGAGTTCCAGTCCACATGATGGAGGTTACGAATGGGTTTTAGCATTTTACTTTGTCTTTTAGTTGAATCTATAGTCATATCACAAAGCACCGTGTTGTGATCACAGCCAGGTAGTGGATTATCAATGAATGTATAAGCGTAAGCGATTCTCATCGTGAATACAAGGTCTAAGGTAGTAGCACTTCTAGTTGGCTCTCTAACATGCTGAGTGCAGCCATTGAGGTGCATGCATGACATGGTTTCCTCAATCTCCGCAGTGTTTCTTAGCGTAGGCAGCATCCAGTTAACATGTGGTAGGTTGGAATCCACACATAATTTTGGATTTGTATGTGGTGCTGGAAGCAACATTGAGTATATCGATTAGCAGCAGATTCTGAAAGGTGATATTTCTGTATGAAGCTCAGAAGATTAGGTTTATTAATTTTGTTCCTTACCGAAGCTTTTACAAAATACTACAATTATCTCCTTTCGACAAAAGCTTCCTATAGTATTTGTGTTCCTCAACATGATTAGGCGGACAACCCCAGTTATCATCAAGCCGATTTGGCAGTGTAAGAAAGGCATATTTGTTTGCGGGGTCATAAATTCACTGAAATCTAGAGCGCATTTCATCAATCAACCTGGGTTTGACAGACATCAATTCCCCTTTTCAACCAGGTATCAAATCCCACCCATGTATCTAAAAATTCTTCATCATCCATTCGTTTCTTTTGGCAGATTTGACGATCCATACTTATCCCCAAGTCAGCTTGGTGCTTTGAATACATCCATTGCATGGTCAACCATTTTCTCACTATGCTGAAGAAAGTAAACTCTTAAACTTGTAAGCCTGAAAAGACTTTACTGTAGTTCCGGCTGTTTGTTTGAACTTGTCATTGTATCTTTTATTTCTACGAGAACAGATCTCCAAACAAGCAGGAACAAAATAAACAGAAACAACAAGATCGAGATGAGAATTTAAGGTGGATCTGATCTTGTGGTCGCATTTTCTCCTTATTGTGTGAGATGTTTCAGAGAAGAGAAGAGTTACGAGTATTTACTCACGATAACGTTTAGAGCGCCTGCTAAACTGCACCAAATAGATTTTTACAGCCAATGGATAGTTAGACTAGTGACTTGGATAAGGACAAGCCAGTAATATGTAAATGAAAACAGAGTATAGCCGGTCAATGGCATCATACGTGTAACCGAATGGTCCGTCGCAGAAACTATATGTACACAAGCGAAGTTCGCGAAATGGTTTGTGTACGGCATACATGTAGCTTTTGGGTTCGTTTCACAGACACGTCTTTCTGGACACCCGATCGGTAAACCACCAGAACAGCAGCATTACCAAATGCCTAGCCACGGCAGTCATCAATCTGAATTCCATCCATCTCCAGTTCTCTCAAAAACAGTCCAGAAGTTTCCTCTGACCTTATGCTGTTGATCTCAATGAAATTGGGTAACCACTGTTCTATCGTCAACTGATTTTCACTCATTTGACTTGTGTGGAATACACTGGAGCTGTTATCAGAAATTGAGCGAATAAACTTGCTTTCTTTAACCTGATCTGTGATATTCTTTCTCGCTTGCTCTACCAAAATACTCACAAATTCTATTTGAACGTGTGGCGACAATGAACACGTGCTGCTTTTCCTTCTCAGCTGAATTGTCACGGAATCTTCACGAAGAACAGGTTCATACTTGACCAAGAAATTGCGAAGTCTGTAAATGTCCCTCTATCTTTCCGGTCTCTTCTCATCCTGGATGTCTTCTCAGTGACCACACAGTGTTTTGTCTGACTAGAAACTTGACGATATCAAGTATTCTAGCTAGAATTTCACGTTGCCTCTTTTCTACAACTGCTAACTCCATTTTGCCAATTGCCTTTCTTTCTACTAGACAGATCGCTAGCTTCTTGAGGTTTAAGAATGAATGATCACGCGCTATACTGGACTAGTGTTCACATGGTTTTTGATTTAGTTTCCACCGGTTCCTGAAACTTTCAACAGTCGAATAACCAGAATATCCATTTGACAACAACCTGCAGCAAAAACAAAACAGTGCCACTTATAAAAGGGCATACACCATCCGCGTTCTCAACCTTTGCACCCCAGTTCAAAAATCCCACACAAATCACTTCGTAGCTAGTTGCTCACCCTCAGCTTTTGTATTCGTCCCAGATAGGAGCACTTAGTGAATTCACGAGCGACGTGCTGCACGACAGTATATCCGAGCCGGCGAACAGCAGTGCGAATTTCATGGTCAGTCTGAACAGGTCACTGACAGACGTCCATAAAATCAGTTGATGTGCTTGTTATTGTGCCAGGGTGTGATTGCATTTCCAATTCTTCAACTTCGCGCGCATCTTCAACATCAACAGTACAAACATTTCCTTCTGCATCCATGTTCTCAATGTCACTTCCTGTTATCCGGATTTCAAGGGTTACAGTACCAATTTCACCGAATCTTCATCTGAGAAGAATTTATCGTACTTTTTTACGATTATTCAAAGGGCCCCACGCGACAGGAAGCACACCACATCTGCTTGGCCCTTGCAAAACCATGGCATGGAGGGCGATTTTCGATGAGCTTCGCTACCAAGTTTGTTATTCGGACCATCATTCTGTACATAAAAATGCTGGCTCTTTCCCAAAATGGCTCCCCGTCCTTTAACATGCTAGCAATAGGGGTAAAAGAGGCGGATGCCAGAGAGCCTCAGGGCGACTGTCCCAACCCGCCGCCTCGGCAGACCCGCGGCCGCCCCACGATTTTTACCTACGCGCGTCCTGCAAGAAATCCACACAATGGTAAGCACACGCAGGCGTCTTCTCTGCCCCAGGAAACAATCCTTTTCTTATTTCCTTCCGTCCCTTCCTTCCCGCCTTCCCGTCTCAAACGAGAAGGCAATTCATTTCTGTTCTGTGGAGTAGAACACGTAAAATAGCATGTTCCTTTGCGAGGACATAGCATGGGAGCACTCACACATCTACAACAAGGACTCCTCTCCGAAATTCCAAACAAACGTGGACTGCCTACGTGACATATAAGGTACCTTTGGGTGTGTGAGCCTTTGCTCCGCCAGGAATGAAAGTGATGACGCAAAACTATTCTCAGTCTCAAACCATCAAGACCCGCTAATGAACAGAATTCTGAGTCAATCTGCACCCGGACACAAGCAACGAAAGCGCAAAAAAACAAACAACCATTTTTAATACAGGCCAAGTTAATCTCGGCCCTTCGTTCATAGGTGCAAAAACGGAATTCCGAAGCAGAACTGGATCACGACAGACCGGAGATGTCCGGCGATCAGCAACATGGGATAGCTACGATATCGTAAGCTTACGGTTCCATTTATTCGACTGAAACACTTCCAGTAGAGTAACGGGCCCAACGGTTACACCTGTTTTGCCCTTACTGTTCCTGTTTTGTTATTTGTCCAGAATGCCACCATACTGTCCAAACAGCCACCCTATCCCCCCATACCAACCAGTTTTCCAACCAAGTTCCCACCCAACCAGTTCCAGGAGCAATCACCACCAATTGCCATTTTCTCAACCCGAACCATCCGCCATCTCTTCCCGCCTTATTAATATCCCACTATAACTTATAAAATAATGCAGAAAAAGGGTGTACCAAATGAAACTGTTGTCCGTCTAAGTAGCCACTTACAACCCCTGGCGCGTCGAGACACAATTAGTCCAGACTGTAGCCTGTACGGAGGGAGCGAAACGACTAGGCCCAGTGACCGAGGTGAGATGTAGTTGCGCCGTCACTGACTAATAATCTAACAGGCAACTGTATGGAGGTCTAGAACAATATTCCTCCCGACCAATCTGGAAACGAGGGAGGTGTCAATACACTACTATTCATAAGGGAAGTAGGCCGATCGTCACTATACCCTGGCCAATTGCGGTCCTATAAACGCCTCACTACTGACTACTTTAATCACTAAGAAACAGCTATCTGCCTACTCTACTACTACTACTTTCCCTGTGCTTTGCAAGGTTATACAGAGGTCTATCGATCCGCTGTTGTAAATAACGACAACGCATGCAAGTATCTGGAAACTACCACAAAATCACAAGCTAATAGCAGTAGAGCAATGTGGTTGCCGACAAAAGGGCTCATCCGCTATACGAACCTGCTGCTGAATTGCATACGCAATAGCTGGTCTGAGGGTGAAGCCGACTTGAGGGTGGGCAAGCAGGAGTTGGTATGATCGTTTTACCTGAAACTTCTCTCAAAAAGTTATTGACCGATTTAGACCAACGACCGGATTCTATATCCATGAGACTTTCACAAGCATCTGGTGGCAGTTGATGACCTCCACTGCTTTGGTATGCTGACTCACTGCTTAGCGTTCAGATTTAGGCGCATTTGTCCTTCCCGAACGATCGGGTTGGAGTGTCAGAGTACGGGCATCCACTGATCCGAAGCCACCCCTATTAGAGGTGGAGTGCAGCCGTAGCACAAGGCTCGGGTTCGTGCGGCCTCCGTCTATTTTGTGATTTCCGTAGACGTATCTGGCGAGGGAAATAATTTATTTCAGGTTTCCTATTTGTGAGCGCGATGATATTTGCGGTATCGATGAGCCATCATCAGAACTGATGGGACACATGAGACAACGACTCCATTCGATGACCCTCAAACCCCCTCCCCCCCACACGAATTCTATCAAATTGAGCTCAAGTTCAAGAAACGTTACACTCATCCCGTTCAATGTGGAATATCCAACGTGCTTGCCTGTTGTCAAAGTTGCGCCACTAAGGCCTAGGATCATACGTGTACTAGGCTTAGGTCCATAGAGTATTGTGCAAACACAGCACAACCCAGGCATCGCGACACACGGTTGGTCGTGCATATTCAGCAGTAACAGTGAACCGTTTAACTCAACTACAGCAGGTTAAGCCTGCCAGAAGAGATGCCCCAAGCCAGCACTGAAGATTAAGCACCTTGCTACAGGGAGGATGCAGCATTTTCAGAAGATAACGACGCGCACACATCCATGACTTCCGTCCCCATTGAGTCTACATACAACCGTACGTGCACCCTACACGTTGAATGCTGCACCTTCACCAAACTTGGCAACCACAAAACGCGCCAGCCATAAAGAAGTTCAAGAGTCTACGAACTCCCTGTCCTACCAGGCCAAGGGCTTGCAAATCATCTGTGAGATATCAGTTGCCCCGCTAGTCGAAGGTCGGCGCGCGGCCGGATCCTATATATTAAGTCTAAGGCAACACATTGCATGACCCCTAAATGCGTGTGTGACCGTCACGTTGCTGAAACATCAACCGTCAACAAGACCAAACACCAATCTCAGCAGGTAACCCACTGGAAATTGACTTGTGAAACAGTATAGCCAACCTGGAATGCCGGTGGGAAGTATTTTTTCCTCATCGGGTTTGCCTGTACCTTGGAAAACTCTGTCCCCAAAATTGTAATTGCTTCTCCACCCAGCTTGAAAAACTCTTTCCAACACCACCTTGATCAAAACTAAACTGCTACACTCCTATCCCCCGGCCCCATAAATAAAGCCGCGTTTCGCGTCCCACCCGGACTGATCCCAATAGCCTGCAACCCCTGTGTCCCATAATTCCGAGCCCAACAGAATAGGATTGCACACGACACACACACACACCCTAAGACCTATGCGAGAAAGTCCACATAGACCCGACAACGGGAACAACTGGGGTCACCCCGGTTTCTAATGGGGAAGCAGCTGAGCACCCCCAGTCCCCGATCAAGCCGAAGGATATGTACCTATCGGCCCGTCCAGTGCCCTAATCAGCATAGTTACGCTCGCATTCGCGGTAAGCACCCGCATTACAGTAGCCGGAATGTCCTTACAGTGCGTCCTCGTCCTTCCTTGATCTTTGCTGGCCCCCGGATAACAGCTGTAAACCCATATGAATCTGGACCCTGCGCTTTAGCCAGACCATACCATAATAGCCGCGCAACCTTGGACTTCCTACATTCTATCTGCACTACATCGGGTTCGCCCACACACCACACGAGAAAATACACCTCCGGAACCCACCCAAACCCGAGCGACACGGGACAAATGGGGTCGCCGATTTTGCTCAAGATGAACCTTCGTAATGATCAGAGGGCTTATTCTATCACTCATGTTGCACAATCCCATTTGCATTCGCACGAGACATTGTGGTCTGAATATGATCCAGTGAATTTCATCCCCCTTTTGATAACGACTAGCAGCATTAGGTCTTTAATGACCTAATGCTGCTAGTCGTTATCAAAAAAGGGGATTGGATTCACTGGATCATATTCAGACCACATTGTGCTCGTGCGAATGCAATGGGATTGTGCAAGCAGTGAGTGATTGTATAAGCCCTCTTGATCATTAGCGTGGTTCATCTTGAGCAAAATCGGCGACCCATTTGTCCCGTGTCGCTCTTTGGGTTTCGGAGTATTTTCTGTGGGTGTGTGGGCGAACCCATGTAGTGCAATGATTGGAACAAGGTTGCCTATTATGGATTCTGCTAAACCAGTCCAGATTCATTGGTTTACAGCTGTTATCCGCCAGCAAAGTCAAGGAAGGAAGGACACTGTAAGACATTCCGGCTACGTTGCGCTTACGCGAATGCAGCGTAACTGTATTAGCACTGGGCCATAGTACAATCCATCGGCTTGATCCTGGGTGTCAGCTGCTTCCATTAGAACCGGGTGACCCAGTTGTCCCGTGTCGGTCTATGTGCTTTCGCATATCTTAGGTGTGTGTGTGTGTGTGAACCTATTCAGTTGCTCGAATATGGGAACAGTGCAGGCTATGATCAGTCTACCGAAACCAGCTTATTTTGGCCGGGGTAGAGTTGCAGTTAGTTATCAAGTTTTGAAAATTTTCAAGCTGGGGGAAGAAGCAATTAATTTTGGGAGAGAGTTCCAGGGTTAGCAAACCCGAAGAGAAAAATACTTCCACCGGCATTCCAGGTGGCTATACTGTTCACTCAATTTCAGAGGGTTACCTCTGAGATTGGTGTTACGGTTGAGTTTCAGCAAGTGACGGCACACGCATTTAGGGTCATGCAATGTTTGCTTGACTAATATAAGATCGCCGCGCAGCCTTCGATAGCGGCAACTGAAATCTCCCAGTGATTTCAGCCCTTGCTGGTAGGACAGAGTTCGTAGACTCTTGAACTTCTTTATGGCTTCGCGTTGTGGTTGCCAAGTTTGGATGGCGCATTCAACGTGTAGGTGCACGTAAGTTGTGTATCATGGGGAAGATGGATGGGTCGTATCTTCTGAATGCTCTCCGTAGCAAGTCTACGTGCTGCTTGGCTCTCTTCGCGGTTACCTCTGGTTGTTTAACGGTTCACGTTACTTTGAATATGCACACCAAGGTCGCATGCCTGGGATGTCGTTTGCAATACATATGACCTAAGCCTATACACGTAGTCATGCCTGTGGCGCAATTGAACAGCAAGACGTTATTCCACATTGAACGGTAGTGTATTCTGAACTGACCAATTAGAAATTGTGTTGAGGTCACAATGGAGCTTTTCATGGTCCATCAGTTCTATGATGGCTCATCATACCGCAATATCATCGGCTCAAAATAGGAAACCTGAAATAATTTCCCTCGCCAGATCGTCTACGGAAATCAAAAATAGACGGGGCCCGAACACCGAGCCTTGTGCTACGCTGCACTCCACCTCAATTGCTTCGGATAGGGATGCCCGTACTCTGACCTCCAACCGACGTTCGGGAAGGAAATTGCCTATCTAACGCAGCAGTGAGTCATCAATGCCACAGAGCTGAAGTCTATGGATAAGAATTCGGTGGTCTAATCGGTCAAAACTTTTTGAGAAGTTCAGGTAAACGACACCAACTTCTTGCTCCACCCTCAACTGCTTCAGTCCAGCTATTGCGTGCAATTAGCAGGTTCGTATTGCATGAGCACTTTTGTCGGAAGCCTTGTTGTTCTAGTGCTATTAGCTTGTGATTTTCCAGATACTGCATGCGTACATCAGCGATGATAGACTGCATAACATTGGAAACCACCTGGAGTAGCGTTATCTGACGGCAGTTGGTTGGGTCAGTACGACTACCTCCCTTATGAATAGAAGTTATGACCACTCGTTTCCATATTATTTGAATATAGTTCTCCTCCATACAGTGCTGATAAAACGTAGCCAGAAGTACTGCCAGATCACTGACTGTTGCCTGTAAAGCTCTCGGCGCAAATGTTATCGACACCAGGAGTGCTGTGGATACTCAGGGACGACAGTTTCTTTGACACCCTTTCTGCAATAAAAGTAATATTGGATAAGGCGGATGGTGGAACAGTAGCAAAAGGGATAACCGTTGGGCCCGTTACTCTCTGGAGTGTTTGTGAATAATGGAACCGTAAGATATCGCTTGCTTCCGTTGCTGATCGCGGACATCCGTCAGTCGTGATCCGTGCTGGAATTCCGTTTTGCACCTGACGAAGGCCATTAACATGTCTGTATAAAAGGTTGCGCTTCGTGCAGAATCTGTTCATTAAGTCTTGATGGTGCGTCACTTTTTCCTTGCGGAGCAAGCTCACACCCAAGGTACCTTATGTCACGTAGGCAGTCCACGTTTTGGAATTCGGAGAGTCCTTGTGAGTGCTCCATGCTATGTCCCTCAAGGACATGCATTTACGTGTTCTACTCCACAGAAATGAATTGCTTCTCGTTTGACGACGGAAGGATTTCTGGGCAGACGCGTGTGCTACCATTGTGCTGGATTTCTTGCAGACGCGTAGTAAACGGGGGCGGGTGGACAGTCCGCCCTGGGCTGCATGTAAGAAGGGGAGCATTTTTGTACAGATGATGGTCCAATAACAATTGTAAACTCATCGAAATCGCCTCCATGGTTGAAGGGGTGATAATGAAAAGTGATAATTCTACTCAGACTGAAGATGAAATTGGTACTGTAACCGTTGAAATCCGGATAACAGAAAGTGACATTGAGAACATGGATGCAGAGGGAAATGTTTGTACTGCTGATGTTGAAGATGCGCGTGCAGTTGAAGAATTGGAAATACAAACACACCCTGGCACAATAACAAGCACATCAACTGACTTTATGGATATCTGTCAGTGACCTGTTCAGACTGAACATGAAATTCTCACTGTGGTTCGCCGGCTCGGATATACTGTTGTGCAGCACGTTGCTCGTGAATTTACTAAGTGGTCCTATCTGGAACGAATATAAAAGCTGAGGCTGAGCAGGTATCTACGAAGTGATTTGTTCGGGATTTGTGAAATGGTGAGCAAAGGTTGAGAACACCATGGTGTATGCCCTTATAAAAGAGGCTCTGTTTTGTTTTTTCCGCAGGTTGTTGTCAAATGAATATTCTGTTTATTCGACTGTTGAAGGTTTCAGCAACCGGTGGAAAAGAAATCCAAAACCACGTGAACACTAGTCCAAAAAAGCACGTGATCATTCATTCCTAAACCTCAAGAAGCTAGCGAACCGTCTAGTTGAAAGAAAGTCAATTAACAAAATGGAGCTAGCAGTTGTAGAAAAGAGGTAACGTGAAATTCCAGCTAGAATAGTTGATATCGTCACGTTTCTAGTCAGACAAAACACTGTGTGGTCACCGAGAAGACATCCAGGATGAGAAGAGACCGGCAAAATAGAGGGACTTTTACAGAATTCGCACAATTTTTGGTCAAATATGAACCTGTTCTTCTTGATCATTTCAGGACAATTCAGCTGAGAAGAAAAAGCAGCAGGTGTTCATTGTCGGCACACCTTCATATTGAAATTGTGAGCATTTTGGTACAGCGTGAGAAAGAATATCACAGATCAGGTTAAAGAAAGCAAGTTTATTTGCTTAATTTTCGATAGGAGCCCCAATGTATCCCACCCAATCAGATGGGTAAAATGAAGTGCAGGTAGAAGAGTGGTTTCCCAATTTCATTGAGATCAACAGCATAAGGGCAGAGGAAATTTCTGGTAGGCTTTTGAGAGAACCGGAGAAGGATGGAATTCAGATTGATGACTGCCGTATCTAGGCATTTGGCAACGCTGCTGTTATAGTGGGTTACCGATGGGGTGTCCAGAGAGACGTATCTGTGAAACGAACCCACAAACTACATGTACGCCATGCACAAAGCATTTCCCGAATTTGGCTTTTGTACATACAGTTTCTGAGACTGAACATTCAGTTACACCTTTGATGCGATGGACCGGCTATTCCCATTCATTTTTTCATTTAGATTTTGCTGGTTTGTCCCGATCCAAATCACCAGTCTAACTATCAATTGGCTGTAAAAATCTATATGGTGCAGTTTAGCAGGCGCTCTAAACGTTATCATGAGTAAATACTCGTAACTCGTCTCTTCTCTGAACTATCTCACAGAATAAGGAGAAAATGCAACCACAAGATCAGATCCACCTTAAATTCTCATCTCGATCTTTTGTTTCTGTTTATTTTGTTCCTGCTTGTTTAGAGATCTGTTCTCGTAGAAATAAAAGATGCAATGACATGTTCAAACAAACAGCTGGAACTACAGTAAAGTGTTGTCAGGCTTACAACTTTAAGAGTTTGCCTTCTTCAAAATGGTGTGAAAATGGTTGACCTTGCAATGGATGTATCCAAAATACCACGCTGACTTGGGGATAAGCATGAATAGTCAAATCTGCCAAAAGAATCGAATGGATGATGAAGAATTTTTTGGATATATGGATGGGATTTGATACCTGGTTGAAACATGAATTGGTCTGTCAAACCCAGGTTGATTGATGAAATGTCCTCTAGATTTCATTGAATTTATGACCCCGCAAACAAATATGCCTTTCTTACACTGCCAGATCTGCTTGATGATAACTGCGGTTGTCCGCTTAGCGAAGTTGTGGAACATACGTAATGTAGGAAGATTTTGTCGAAATGAGATGATTGTAATATTTTGTGCAAGCTTCGGTAAGCGACAAAACTAATAAACCTTCTGACTCTGAATTTCATACGGAAATATCACCTTTCGGAATCTGCTGCTAATCGATACCTACTCAATGTTGCTTCCAGCACCACATACAAATCCAAAATTATGTGTGGATTCCCACCGACCACAAGGTTAACTGGATGCTGCCTACGCTATAGAAAACACTGCGGAGATTGAGGAAACCATGGTCATGCTATGCACCTCAATGGCTGCACTCAGCATGTTAGCTGAGCCAACTAGAAGTGCCACTAACTTAGACCTTGTATTTACGATGAGAATCGCTTACGCTTATACATTCATTGATAATCCACTACCTGGCTGTGATCACAACACGGTGCTTTGTGATATGACTATAGATACAACTAAAAGACAAAGTAAAATGCTAAAACCCATTCGTAACCTCCATCATGTGGACTGGAACTCATTTAACGAACTGATCAGTACCATGAATTGGAATACGTCATTCCTAACTCACAATCCTCCTGTGGCTGCAAATGCATTTATGGACAATATTGCTCTTGTTGTGGATCTCCTGGCACCTACTGTATGAAGAAATACCCATGAACATAGTGGTGAACTCAAGCTTTTGTACAAAGCCACAATCAAACTAAAGAAACTCAAATCGTTTTATCGCAGGAACAACAGCTTCGCAATATTGCTAAAAATACACCACAATTTATTACCTTTACAACGTCTAACCCAAACGGTCAAAATCAAATCAGAAAGCCGTGTACTCAAAAATCCTGAGACACTACGTACATTGATTCAACTACTCAAAAGAAGGAACTCTAAACCACTTCAGGAAATTGAAACGTTGGTTCTAGACGATGGTTCAATAACGCGCGACATCTCTTGTATATGCGAGGCCATGAACTGTAGTTTTGCTACCTGTTTTGTCCCCAACATTCAGCCACATCATCCTCCACTTCCAAAAAGAACGACCGAACTATACTGCAATATCCCTGTGACGTTAAGAGAGGTACAAAATGCCACCGCAGCCAAAAAACCATCATCTCGTGCAGGTCCAGATGGAATCTCCCCAACTGCTATAAAACTCGGAGGAATAAACCTCGCTCTATTGTTATTAGACATCTTCACAACTTCACTCACTACTGGCTACTTTCCAACTCAGTGGAACCAATCCATTATAATGCCTAAGCACAAGGGTAACCCGAGTAATAAAGTGTTAAGCTACCGCCCAATAAATCACACTCTGCTGTTTCCATAGCCCTAGATCGAATAGTCAAGAAGAACATTGTCCAATATCTTACAAGACTGGATCTGATCAACCCCTCACGAGACACGGCTTCAGCTCTCAAAACGCTCCTGCGTTACATGCCCGCTACAATTTCTCGATCACGTCACTACTATGAGTGATAGAGGAATGGCGATTATTATAATTATGTTGGACATGCTAAAGGGGTTCGACCACGTGCCGCACAAACCACTGCTCTATGCCTAGAGTCATATGGAATTGGAAATCCGCCGCTTAACTGGTTCGATTCACACCTAAACGGTCGAACTCAGGTCGTTAAAATCGGCCAGCAATCATTCTACACCCAGAGGCCAATAACCAGCGATGTCTTCCAGGGAAGTGCGCTGGACCACTCCTGTTCTTAAGCTACGAAAACAATATATGTGGCCCGATCAAACATGACATCCATTTCTGTTTGCAGATGATGTCCAACTGTTTACTCATTCATCCAGACCAACTACATATATGTTTGGGAACATCTGTGAAGACCTATCCGCACTAAATATAGCTAGTGACCGTTATTAATCAAGTTTTCCACAGTGAAATCCCAAGTACTTGGGTACAGATGCCGCATCCCAGAAGGCTCCATCATACTTGCCGGAAACGTGAATCCCAACATCTGATTCAGTTCAGGACTTAGGAACTAGGTACTTCAACTCTTTCGATTTCTCCGACCATGTTCTTTATCAGGTTGTGAAAGCAAGGCAGTTATGCGGATATATCACCAGAACTTTCTCCCCACCAGAAGCACAACTTGAGTCATTTAAGACAATAGTACGACCAACTCTGGAATATTGTACCATCGTCCACAGCCAACTGAGAAAGGACAGAACGGCTCTGGAAAATGTCCAACGATCATTTACCCAAGCTGGTCATGGTACGTTGCTCAAACCTGACTTATTATGATTGCTGTCGAAAACTCCAACTGGATTTACTTGGCTGAGACGTTTAAGGAACAACCTCCTTCTCTTCTACAATATTATAAACCAACGAATTTACGCTGACAGCACCGCACTTGAACTACGGAAGACTGCAGTCTAGCCCACACGTAGTGGAAGCTACTTGATACGTACAAACCTTTCAGGTCATAAAATTCCGGTCGAATTTATTCTTAGTGAGACATTTATCTGTGGAACAAACTACCCCTACAGATACGCATGTGCACAAGCCATGTCACGTTCGAAATCTCCTTCAGAACCTTCCTCACTATACCAAATGCTTTGAAGATATTTGACTCACAACAAACTCTAAAAACCTTGACAGAAGCTGGTATAAAAATTATAAGATGGTATTCGCTTACAGCTAGCTTACATATCATTACATACCCATACCAAATCCTGTGTCCTTTGCAGCCTAGTAGTCCCTCCTTTATTTTCGACTCCTGCTTATACAAACACCCGTAAATTTTACATATGAGGTGCACGTGCCTAGCACCCAAGGAAAAGAATCATGATACTAAATTCTTTTAACAAACTTCGCTTTAATATTATGAAACGTATTCACTATAGCAATGATCGTTCCCATTTATGAGGTCGCGTACCGTCCGTCGGTAAAAATATAATTTACTTATTTATTTATTTATCTGCTTTACCCGAATTATCAGCACTGCCAGCTGTAAGAGCACATTCTCCATCCTCACGATTATAACGAATTACCTACAACAATCAATGAACCAGATAAGGCTCAAGAGTTGCAGTTACAAATAACTAAATAAATAAATAAATTGTATATTTCTCGATGATGCGAGAAGCTGTTCCCTAGAAGGAACAGATCAAATAATGGTACAACTATCACATGACATTTCATTAATACATTTGCAGAGATAAATATGAACGCAATTGCAAATTAGGTAACACGGAGTAATCAGAACTGCTATATTTTTCCTGCCATTGAATCAGGATTCTTCAGAATCATATGACAGATCTTTGGGCCGAGAAGAAAAAGAAATGTAATGAAAGGGGTTGTTGTCCGAATTGTCATGTGTATGTGTTTCGGAAATTCATTCAGGCACCATGGATACCGTTTTCCAATGTGTTAACTAGGGAGTATGATGTCCCAAACATCTTAATCACGTTTGACGGTCAACTACTTACTAATCGCAAACTTATAACTGCAAAGTGTATAGCATTTTCTGTTATCAATAGGAAGTTTTTTCCAAATCTTTGAGTATTTGCTTAGTAAGAAACTTTCTCTGATTCTCCAAGTAAATTTTGGAATCATGACCTTTACCTCTTTGTTACGCATTGGATATCCGCCGTTTAAAAATATGTGAACACCGACTGCGAATTGGACAACTTATGATTCTGTAAAGAAAACATAGGTTCAGCTTCATTATCCGAAGCCAAAGTGGATCAAGCCAATTTTATCACATCGCTCGCTGTGTCAACTTTGAAGAATATCCACATAGCTTTTTCATGAAGCGTCTCTGGACCCTCTCAAGAGCGTGCTGGTCATCTTTCCGCGCATTAGACTGTACCGTTGAACAGTATTCCATACACGGCAATACATAGGTTTTGTAAAGGGATATGCGAGATTCCGTGAGGTATAATGATGGTAGATATAACCAATGGTCTTCATGGCTTTCGAAACTTGCAAGTCACAGTGTTCATAAAGGTTAACCGTAACTGAATATCGCACGCCCAAGTCGCTAATTGTCCTACATTGCGAGATATAGGCACCTTGTAGTAAAAAACTGTCTGGCGGTACTTGGCATTTGTACGACAAAATACTTACAATTGTCCACAGCAAATGACATCCTATACTCTCCAAGGTCATGGAATCCATAGTTGCCGATGCACTGGTGTGCTATCTGGAAAACTGCAACCTCATCACCCCTGAACAGCACGGTTTCCGTCGACAGCGGTCATGTACACCTAATTTACTAATTGCACGCAGTAGTTGGACCGAGGCAGCCGACGCTGGAGAAGGTGTTGATGTGATCTACCTGGATTTTTCCAAGGCTTTCGATCGTCTAGACCATCGGATACTACTATCCAAGCTGTAGCATTACGGGATCGGCGACCCTCTTTTAAGCTGGATCGCCAACTTTCTATTTCAAAGGCAATTAGTGGTAAGAGTTCGGAGCTCCATCGGACCCCATGCAAGTAGAGTGTGGTGTGCCGCAAGGCTCGGTTCTAGGTCCACGTTTGTTTTTGGTGTTTGTTAATGACCTTGTACAGGGAATCGCTTCAAACTTCCTAATGTTTGCCGACGATATCAAGATCTGGCGCAGGATCCAGGCGAACGCCGACCAACATGTGCTCCAAAGTGACTTAGATACACTGTATCTATGGTCGACCCAAAACTTATTGCATTTCAACGTCAGTAAATTCAAGGTGCTTTCCATCCGACACCAAAGCAGCTACTCATACCGACTCAGAACGATTATACTACAATAATCAACTCTCGAACGTGACTTGGGTGTCCTGGTTCAAGATGACTTGGTTGCTCCAGGCAATCCGAAAAGGCCTCGAAGACCGGGAACCAACACGTCGGGCTGTTGAGGCGGGTGTTTGGACAAATAAACAGCTCCATATTTCGACAAATGCTCAGTGCATATGTTCGCCCCCATGTCGAATACGCAATTCAAGCCTGGCATCCATGGCTGAAACACGACCTAAATGCACTGGAGAAGCCACAACGCCGGGCATCTAAGAACGTAATTGGAATGCGCAATCGGTCCTACCAGGAGAGGCTGCGACGACTGGGATTGTTCAGTGGAAGCTATCGCAGACTACGAGGCGACCTGATTATGACATACTTGATTCTGCGAGACCCACATCATGTGTGCCGCCCTTTACTGCAACTCAGCATCAATACAAACCTGAGGGGTTACTCATTAAAACTCACAGAACAATACAGTCGTCTGGAGTGCTGCAGAAATTTCTTTTCCATCCGTGTCTGTCACCCGTGGAATGCTCTCCCAGAATCGGTCGTCTCTGCACCGACACTAACAATATTTAAAAGACGGTTGGACGATGCACTCATCCACTTACACTTTTTTACTTAACACTACGTCTCCATCCTACACCTGGAGTTTACCCTGGAATTATTTGTTGTTAACTGTGGATGTTGTGAATCTAAGTGGATCGCAGGACTGCAGCGAAGCAAACGATAAGTCCTTATTTTCGTATTTAAAGTGTTAACTATTTTACTATCCTTTTCATCATAATTATTATGTTGATATCCCCACCAACTATCCAATGGGGCTTGTAAAGCAACGCTTCCTAACCCGTATAAATTCATTGTTCATTGCCACAGTTGGCACCAGAAGTCAAGGGCAGATAGGTCATCCTGAATGAGGCGTACGGCTTCCTGAGTAGTGGCACTTGGTTGTGAGTAGATAACTTTAATGTCATCAGCAAAGATAAGTGCAACACCATTTCTTATTATCTGGAATATATCGTTAATATAAATTAGAAAAAGAAGAGGACCAATAGCACTCCCTTGAATCACTCCACTAGTGATTGCTTTCGGTCTAGAGAAATGGTCGCCTATGCGCACCACCTGCTGTCTACCAAGAGAACATCGGTTCTCCAATTCTTATAACCTTTAGTTTGTTTAGTAACCTTCTGTGAGGCACTCATAGAGAGGGAAATTGGCAATACTGAATTTTGTCAACGTTCCCAATACTATTACCTCAAGTAATACACCAAAATTGCATGTTTAAATTTTTGTTTACGATTATTATAACAATACAAATGCTTGCATTTACGGCAGCACTCTAAAATTAGATTTTTAATTGTTGTTGTATGAGACGAAATATTTAAGGACTGTTCGCAATTGTGAAGGTTTACGGATTTACAACTGCCAGGTGCGACAATTTTACGTCCGCTCCGGGCGAAAAAAGTAGTTGCTACGCTACTGTGTCCTTGTGAAGGTGTCCCAGACGCTTTCTAGTAGGAGGGGACATACAGTTAAGAAGGTCCAAGATACCCCTTAACATGTGCGGATAACACGTTGTAGTGCGTGACCGTATACACTTTATCATCGTCTTTCTCAGGATATTCCGCAGAAAATACATAGTTAACCAGTAGACTGACATGATCACTGCGACTTAGTGGCGTGCTTGTAATTATTCCATCGACCGTGAGTTCTTCGTTGGTGACCACGAGATCAAGTATCGACAGTTTATTAGTAGTTCAAAACCTGGTCAGAGACCTCACGTGCTGTACAGAGGGTAGTTGAAAATTACCTCTTATATACAAGCTTTGAACTGCATGCTATCGGACGCCGTTAGTTCCAGGTCGTGCACACTAAAGTCACTTGCAATGCGAATGTGACTACATGATATGTTCAAAGCAACCAGAAGAACGTGGTTTAGCTTGGAGTCCATTTCACACATAGAGTTTGGTGGACGATAAATCACAACTATAAGACATGTATCTATGTTCCACAATCAGAGCCGGCACCAAACCGAATCTGGGGCAGAGGTCTCTGGGTAGACAATAAGTTCACATCAGAGGTAACACTTGTAATACAGAATTACGCCACCACATTTTCCAACTCTCTCATTCCGAAGCACTGAGATACCAGGTAAAATGACTTCGAATCTGGTATCTCAAGGCTTAAACACGTCTCTGTAATTATAATGAGATCCCGTGACTGTGACGCCTGGCGTTTTCTAAGTTCGGCCAACCTACTAAGAAGACTTTGAGCGTTAGTATGCAAACATTATAGTGTTTTTGATGTTAGAAATGTGTGTGTGGACAACCAATTCGTGTTCAGGTTTAAGCCGCCTGTTCGTCGGTCGGCCGCCAATCGCTTATTGCCTGCGTCATTTGTTCTTGAATTTCAGGTAGGCTGCATGGTAGCACGGAGAATTCCATCTCGAGATATTCCCACTTGTATTTCCCTGTACTGTCAGGTGTCGCGGGTGCTATTGTGTCTAACACACTACAGAACTGCGGAGGTAAATATTTTTTGAAATTGCATATCCCAATGAAGTGCTGACAACTAGTAACCGTGCGCCTGCTATCTTTAGCCTAATCTCAGTAGCTAGCCTGGAACCATGTTTCAAACCTCAATGCAACAGGACTTTGTCATTCCTTCGGAGTGTAGCACGTCTTTTAATAATTTTGGACGACAACCCTTGTAGATTGGAGGTGAAAGAATTCTCGTAAGTGATTTAGCGATAATGCTATCCAGAAAGAGTGCCTCACGGATGTAGCACAACTACTGTCAGTCATGATTTGCCGCTTGGCGATGAACAGAACGCAGTACTTCAGGAACACCATGAACAAATACAATCTACTTGCTTTCGCCCGTAGAAAAGCAGCCATGGTTTCCTTTGACCGCACTTTCCAAGGAATATCTGGCGATGATGATGATGGTGGTGGTGGGGATGATGATGTTGCTGATGGTGATGATGACGATGATGATGCTGATAATTATGATGATGTTGCATACTGATTACTGGTCGGAAGCTGCGCGATGTGGTATCCGTGTATAGCTGCATCGAATGTGACTCAGGGACAAAGACCCTTTATGTTCGGGTTCGCTAGATATATTTTAGATTGGCAAAGTGTTTGTCCAGGTAAAACTTAAATTCCGACACCGACTTTGCCTCAACAACGTGCTGCGACAGATCGTTCCATACATTCACCACTCTGCGTTCGAAACATAGTTGGTGAGCGACCCGCTTCAAATCCGGTACGACAAGCTTATACCGGTGTCCTCGTGTGCTGCTTGGTGTGCGCAGATGAAGCAGCGGTCTCAGCATTGGGTAATCACCCAGATGCAGTATCCGGTGCGTCATGATGAGGTCAACCCTCATTCGACGATAAGCTAGGGTGTACAGCCCTAGTTTCTTACACCGGTCATCGTACGGTACACGTCGTACGTTAGGAATCAGCCTGGTGGCTACATGCTGCACTCGCTCAAGCTTTTCTACCTCGCCCCGGGTAATAGGACAATACGCGGGAGAGCCATACTCTAGAATTGGTCGTCTTATTGAAACGAAGAGGCAAGTGGCATTCTCTTCGGATCAAATGCTGAAGCTGTTCTTGAGCGCCTAAAGCATCCGAAGGCTGTTTTGGTACAGTCTGTTGGTGTTGTTCATGGACTTTAGGTTGTTTCGTGAGAGTACACCGAGATCGCACAAGAAAGGCGCGGGTTGCAACGGTTGACCGGCCACCGTGTAGGTTCAACAGTGCTCACACTTACCCAGCCTCATAAATTGCGACTTGAGCTGATTGATCGGAAGATTTAACTCTGCGGACCACGTGGAGAGGCGGTCGAAGTCCCGCTGAGGCAAATCGCAATCATTGGGTGTGCAGATTACTCTTCACACCTTCAAGTCATCTGCGAACAACGCACAAGTTGATTGGAGTCGCTGAAGCACATCATTTACATGGATCAGAAACAATATCGGCCCCAGTACAGTGCCTTAGGACACGCCGCCGCTCGATGGATACCAGTCGGTTAAATGGTTGTCAACCTGGACCCTCCACTTTCGATCAACAAGGAAATTCCTGATCCATTTATACAGCGAACCGCCAACACAGCACATCCTCGGCCTGTCGAGGAGCACTGCGTGATTTACCTTGTCAAAAGCCTTACTGAAGTCAATGTAAATGACGTCGACCGATTGGCCTTCTTTCAGCGCTTGTAACCATTCGTGCCTCGTCAACAGTAGGTTGGTGACGCACGAGCGACCTTTCACGAAACCATGCTGTGCGGGCGACGAGAGGCTTTTGGATTCAAGAAGCTACAGAAGGCTCTTCTTCACGATCATCTCCAGCGTTTTTGTCAAAACTGCGGTCAGGCAGATCGGCCGTTAGTTATCCACTTTGCTTGGGTTACCACATTTCGGTATGGGCTTAACGACTGAGCATTTTCAGTCGCCCGGTAATATTCCAGTGGATAGTGACCTGTTAAACAGCTCAGTTAGAGAAGGCGTGATGACGGCCGACAGGGACTTGAGAATCAGTGGGTGGATTCCATCTGGTCCAGCAGGCTTCGTCCCGTCAAGATTTGCTAGAAGTTTGCGTACATCTTCAATACTGCAACCCAGGCTGTCAAGTGCAGCTGGAGCGGTACTCGTCGAACTCGTTACAGACACCTGGTCACTTGCAAATACAGAGGCGAAGTGCGCCGCCAATGCAGACGCACGATCTGTACTCGAGGTTAGGGGCTGTCCATCTGAGCCTTCTAACACTGGGACATTGGCTGCAGGCCTCAGGCGCCGCTTCACGTATGCGAAGATCCTCTTGGGAGCAGTTTTTGCGGCGGTTGCAAGCTCCTCTTCGAAGCTTCTGCGCTTTCTTGTTTTCGCGTTGTTGCAGCGATTTCGCTGTACCTTGTACGCCTTGTAGTCCTCATCAGAGCCAGATAACACGAATTTGTTCCATAGTCTGCGTCGTCGTCGGGCTAGTTTGCTGTACTCCTTGTCGAACCAATGTGGTTTGACTGGCCCAACTTTCCGAAATTTGAGGGGTACAAATCGGGCGCACAACGATTTCACTCCCTCTTTAATGATAGTCCAACAGGTTTCAATAGACGAATCCTGTGGTAAAGACCAGTCCATCTGGCTCGCTGCTCGAATGAGGCCATTAAAGTCCGCCTTCCAATAGTTGAAGGCTGGCTCCAGCGGGGGAGAATACGGCAGCGGTAGTTCCAAGCTGGCTATGATCATCAAGTGGTCACTCGCTCCCAGAGGCTCTAAGACTTGAATGTCATGCACACTTTGCTCACAGTTAGTCAAAAGCAGGTCTAAGCACGATGGAGTCGCGCCCGCATTAATGCGTGTCGGTTGGTTGATGTGCTGTGTGGCCCCGGTTTCAAATATCAACTTCGTAAACTTCCTCTCGACTTCACACTGGCCAGGGAGAAGTTCGGCCTTAGACCACTGTATCCGAGGCAAGTTGAAATCCCAAATGAGTAGGAACATCTGACGACTCATGTGGTTGCGGACATGCGGAAACCAGTCTAAACAGCGGCTCAGTGGACTGCGATATACCACGCCCACGAGTATTTCGCAGCGTCTGAGGGGAACCGAACACCATAACTGCTCACATAGACCATCAGCGCTTTGGTAGGCGCTCACTAGTCTCCCACACAAGGAAGACTTTATGTAAACTAGAACGCCACCGTGATCACTAGATGGTCTATCACAGCGGAAGCATGAGTAGCCGCTGATTTCCACTTCTTGGGTGGTTACGTCAGAGTTTAACCATGTCTCAGCAAGACCTAATACGTCTGGTCTCTGAGAGCTTGCAAAGTAGTACAGCTCATCGCGCTTGTTCATCAGACTGCAGACGTTAGTAAAGGCTACGCGCAGGCCGCGGTAGGAATCGCTGGGCGCTCCTGAAGCATCAGAAACCTGTTGATCCGGATTCGCGGAGGAATCCGGGTAACTACCCGGAAATTTACAAAAGGAGATTTATTTCTTCAACGTTCGTGCGCCACTTTAGCTCAATCATAGCAGACTTGAGTAACTCTCTGTCTGCTGGGTCTAAGTCAAAGGGCACGCGGATCTTTAGACCTTTCAGCCTATGAAGACGGGACAGTAGTAACTTAGGACTTGCCTCTTCGACAAAAGTCACTCGCATATGTCGACGTTTGCCCTGGATTCTCTTTCCTGGACGAGTAATCTGTTTCACTTTGAGTCCTCCCTCATATACGTCGAGCGGTCTATCAATCAGAGATTGCAAAATCTCGACATCATGTTCTTAGCGCACCTGAGGATTGGAATCACATGATTCAGGTGCGTGAAAGACCACGAGGCTGCGGCGCCTCAAGTCGCTAGACATTGTTCTTGGTTTGTTTGGTGTTTGCATTTTCCATTCGTTATCACCAATTTGCTTACTGCAAATTGGAGCTTTACTCTCAACAGAACATATCGTAGGCCTTGAGGGCGAGCCTGACGGAACGCTAGTACTTTGCTTCAGGGATGGATACGATGTCGTACTAAGCGCTGGCTGTTTCTCTGACTGTGGTGTAGGACAAATCGTGCTGGGCATTTCAGAGCACTTCTGTCTACTGATCGGCTTTTCAGGCTCTTCGGCCCCATGATGCCCAAGTTTCGACTGGCATTGTTTACAAATGGCCTTCAAAAAACCGTGCTGAATCCCTTAAATTACTCAAAATTGGTCCACAGACAGACCATTGCACGAAATGTGAAACTTTACGCTGCATAAACGGCCTGTAATCGCATTTGTGCGATGTCCAACGACTTTATTGCAAATATAACAAGGTGACTGCTTTGCCATTTCAAATATAGGTACCGATGGATACGAGTAAATCAGCGTAATGTAGAAACACAGACATCATGATAAACTAGTAAAGGTATTTGTGATATACGAACGGCAAATAACTAATTTGAGTGAATTACATCAACTAGAGCACAAAACGGCTACGACAATTAAAAGAACGAGATAAACTGGCCTGAGTGGGACACGAGTAAAAAAAACCAAGACGGACGAGTAGCAGGGCAGACTAGAATGAGAGAATTACTGCCGAAAAGGCTGCAAATGTATTACTAGCTAACTCAGAATCAAAAATAATACCAAATCCAACAAGCGAATACAACAAATTACGCTATTTGACAGAAAAAATGAAAAAAACGGGCCTGAAAGCAGGGCTTTAAATTTCGAACCGCCGGCGTGACCTTGACCTTGATGCTGATGAGGATGAGAATGACGATGATAATGAAGATGATGAAATGCTACCGGTCGTCGAAATTACAGAATGCCAAGGTTACAACACACCCATAGTACACCTTCAGCAACGCGCGTGCAGCACGCAGCCAATCGATTAGTTGCTTGGCAATCAGTCGTCGCCGATCACTTGCTTGATGAACTTTAGTTCAAGTGGAATGTTTTTCTCAACAACTCAAGAAATTGTGGTGGATGTAAAGCAACCAGTTTGCAAGTCAGAGAATCTGAAACTGGAATAACCTTTAGGTAAAAGAAGTCGAAAGTACTGAGATGAGAAATGTAGGTGCATGAAAGGATTGATCACGCGATGCTGTCAGTTTCAGTGGTCATCAAGGGTAATGTTAGTGCCCTATTTGGAACTATGTTTAAGGACAACAGTAACAGCAGAGCGCAACGCGTATGTTAATTGCTGAAACTGGAATAAAAATGAATTAGAGCTGAAGACCTGTGACTTGACTAATAAACTCAGCTGACATGTTGGGAGCCGCAAGAGGCTGGAATCGAGCTACCGAATTATCATTGAACTGCAAAATGACCAATTATGAAAATAAGTTGATGCTTCTTTGCTGCCTAACCCTGAGGACAGCCAACATCACCACCTCAAGAAAGCACACTCTGCTAGAGGGCGACGTACGCCTAGATTAAACGTCAGTGTCGATGGGGAAAATATGCCAGCCGTGCTTGCTGCACTGAGATTGATTCCGTCATAGGGGAGCACACTTATCCAGTTGCAAGCGCTCAGCATTTATGCTAGCAAATATGAGCTATAACAGCCTACGGGAATGAGTCTTGTGAGGATATGCTTCAGCATTGACCCAACTGTGTGATTTTAAGGTAAGACGATTGCACTGGGAGACAAAACGCACTGCACCATCCGATCGGCAGTTGTGCGCAACCAACAGCCTAGCATTTGGAGTGGGGTGTGTAACCAGAATTTGTCCGTAAGTCTCATCGAGTCCCGGTAACCGCAGTGCCTCCCCTTGGCTTTTGTCCACGACGCGTTTACCCCTGACAAAAAATAGCCCGCGAAAATGAAAATGACCGAAAGAGGGCCTGCTTTTTCACTTTTGCAGTTACTGCTTTGCGATAAATCAGTAGGTCTAGCTGTTCAGTCATTTGTTGGCTGACTGTTTCTGGGCATGTAGTTCGGTGTCCTTCAAGACATCTTTCATAATTCACGATCCAAATTACCTCGCAATGGCCCACATTTGCGGATGGTTTATCGGTGGCTTGTAGTTAACACTTCTGGGGAGAATGTCATTTCGTAGACATTCATGGAGGAAGGATAACTGTTCTCATTTGGAAGTTTTCCGGCAGGCAGTCTTCCCGACGATGAACAGATTGGAGCGTTGAGCGTTCATGTTTATTTACAATGATTTGGACTACCTGTAGCTAGGGTTGGTAGTTAAGGTTTTGATTTGTTCTCTGAGTTGAGTAGTTTAATGGCAGTTTCATCACTTCGCTTAATGGCATCTTTAGAGCACTGCTGCGTAGAGGAAAATCTCACAGAAGTGAGGTCATAGAATGAAGGCCCGTAATCCAGATATCGCGCAGTTTTATAGGCTAGCGAAAGTACGCAAAGTGGGCACGCGGCTACGACCAATAGTATCACACCCAGGTACACCAAATTACAGCTGAATCCAGTGGGTTATTGAGTCAACAATAGCGACCAGTACACGAGACCTCATGTTCACTATGGAGGTCAGAAGTGCACAAACAGTGGTATTAGGGAAACTCCCTGGTCATCATCGTCATCATCATACACGTTAGCTAGAGGTGGGGAACACCTCAGCTACTGTGCCGCAATACAAAGAAAAAAAAGGAGAGAATAAAAACAACTGGTGAAGGCTGACTGAGCTTCCGGTAACGGATGGGCATCGTTCCGGTAAGCTACCAGCCGGCTGCTGTGCACCCAAAAAATTATTATGCAAAATTATATAAGGCTAAGTAATGAGATCGTGGTTGGAGGGGGAGGCTAAGAGGGATGGGGTGGGACAAAGAAACTCACAGCAAACTCTCTGGTAGTGACCATACGATGGTACGATTCACTTTCTGCGTCAAATAGGCCATCAAACACGTTTTTACTCCGCAGTAGGTATCCAATAGGACAAACTGGAAGCAATTTCAACAATTTATCCGATAAGCCGATTGGGATGCGTTCTTCCTATCTAACAATGTGTGCAATGCTCTAGACTATTTCTTCCACTGGGTCCACCAGGCCAATCCGGTCCTCACTTCCCAAGACTAGGGGACCACACATGTCCCAAAAGACGCACTAGTCCGTTCAGTCAGTCGGAAACACAAAAGCTTAAGTGCTGGTTACAGAAAAACGGGAAATTTTATCTTGCTTTTATAGGTGCACAACATCCTTGAGAGGGTCAAACACATACAGTTTACGAAGAGGATACACGAAGATCAAATGACTCATCGAACGGCATGTAAAACGAGGGAAGTTATTAACATTCTACGTGGTAGAATTAATAACCACTCCCCCTTGATCGATGGACTAGTTAATGTAGACCAACAGTCTCTTCATGATCCAGCCGACATCTGCGACATGTTTGGCTCATCTTTCGCTACCTCCATGAGCCCGGGAGGACCATGTTCAATGCACGCATTGGGATGCAAACAACCAAGGCGCTGAGCAACCTAGAATTTTCTATCATTGCTATCCAACATTTAATGAATTATACTCAAGCGTCTTCTCATCTGGATTCCCATGGTATCCCACCAGCCGTCATAAAACCAGAGGGCCTGACATGCAGCTGCTATTACTGATCATGTTTACCCTTTCGTTGGAATCAAGCTACTTTCCAGTCCAGTGGAAAACATCGCTCATCATCTCCGTCACAAGGGTGGCTCTAAACAAGAAACTAACAATTTCTGGCCAATCCATCACACCACTGTAGTAGTCAGAACATTAGAGAACCTGGTTAACAATGGTGTGATGAATTCCATCAATTCGGTGGAGCTAATCGTTAGGTCAAAGCATGGTTTCCTGGACAAACGCTAGTGCATAGCTTGACAACTATATTATCTAAACCATGCCTCGGATTCTACTCACTCAGCATACGCGATCATACTTCTGTTCCTGGATATGGAAAAGGCATTCGACCGAGTGCCCTTTAAACGGCTGCTGACAAAGATTGCTTCCTTGGAATGCAGGACCCACTCCTAGGCTGGCTATTGTCATACCTGAACGGCCGTTCTCAGGTAGTTCCCATAGACGACCACCACTCTTCACCACGTCCAATCACTAGTGGTGCTATCCAAGGGAGTGAACTTGGTCTGTTGCTGTTCTTTCTCTGCGTCAATGACATTAGTGCGCTTATCAGTCATGGCATACCCTTCCTATTTGCGGATGACATGCAGCTAGTTTACAAATTCCGACGAGCTGAACTTCAAGATACACTACTGCTCATACGGGAAGACCTCCACTCCCTTGAGAAATGCTGTAACACTTGGATGATGAAGTTCTCTGCGAAAAGACCTAGCATCATGTATCGCGGCTGTTCGATACCCGAGGGCTCAAACACACAACGGTGAACACCTTTGTGTACAGCTATGTTCTCGCGACCGCGGAATCAGGTATTCTGGCACCTTCAGCCTTTCTGAACAGGTAGAATACCAGCTGGCTAGGGCCACAAAATCAATAGCTAACATATTAACTACGATCCATACAACCACAGCCAGAGTAGAACTCGTCAAAATCCTCACTTGCCCCATTTTTAAATACTGCAGTGTCATTTGTGACAGCATGAGGAAATCTGCCAGAGTAGGTCTAGGAAGCATAAAAAGGTCATTTGCCAAACGTCTGCTGGGCAAAACATCCACTAAGAACTATCCTCAGGGCCGTCTACAATTCCGGCTTGATCCGCTTTGGCTACGAAGATGGAGACATAAGCTGATGCTTCTGTACGAATAGATTCATCAAAACGCCCACTGCTATTTGCATCCCTAGAAATACAACATACTTCGACAAGGGAGCTACGCAATAAGGAGTTTAGCCTGAGTATACCCAGGTGCAAGGTAAATCTGCGGTCCAACATTTTCCTTATCAGATATGCTGTCCTGTGGAATAAGCTCCCAGTCACAATCAGATCGTGAGCGCAAAGGTCTTACGGGTTAAGCTCACCAATTACCTAGATTTGAACAAGATTATGACCCTGTTCTCTTGGGAGAGATCACTTGATGATTCGTACCAAGAAGGGACAGACAACATTTAATGTGTGAAACAAAATCTTCATACTGCGTGACACCCCCCTAGTGCTGTTACCGTACACTATTTCAACTAGTGCCCATGGCGTTGAAACACATCTGTGAGTAAATACAAACCGGTGAAATAGCAAAAACACTGAAAGTCACATAAATGTTTTCCATTCATTCATGAGCATGACATATTCTGTAAAATATGATCTGTGCCGAATATGGGCACAGTTAATCACCCGATGAGGAATATATCTATTATTATTATTATTAAACGGCTAAAGATTTATGGAAATGCCCCAAACACCTGCTCAGCGGATCGCAATACTCGATCGACAATGCTCGCCAGTTTTTGGAAAATCTCGAAGACATGCGGATAGACCATAAGGGATGGATGGTATCCTTTGACGTCACCACACTTTTCATCTCCATCAACTTCCAGATAGCGAAGGAAAACATCAGTGAACGTCCGAACAAAGGAGGGAAAACCACTGCGAATTCGACAACTGAAAGCATGTGTAAGCTCCTTAACTTGTGTCTTACCACCTACTTCAAATTTAACGGAGTATTTTACGATCAAGTGAGCGGAGCGGATTAAGTGCGCAGGTTGTCATGCAGGGACTGGAATAGGATCGACACCGAGTAATTAGTCTGAAATTACGGGTGCGATACGTTGACGATACCTTTGTGCTTGTCAAACGCAGTCAGCTATAGACTGCATACGACCTACTAAACAATGTAAGGGAAGGTATTCATTTCATCATGGAAGAATAGGTGGAAAACCTACTACCCTTTATGGACGTGCTGGTTACCAGAAGAGTGGAAGGCTAATTACAAACATCAGTTTACAGAAAAGCGGCACACACCGACCAAATACTGAACTTAAACGGCAACCAACCTAAGTGTCACAAATATTGTATACGGACCCTGATTTTTAGGATAGAATCACATTACAATACTGCGGAGGCGAAACGAAAGTAAGAGGAACATCCGTTTATGTCTTTCAATCGCAATAGACACCCACGCAGTTTCATCCGAAGACACCTAAACCGAAAGAACATAACTACCGCACCCGCATGAACAACGGCGAAACGCATCGCCTTGCCGTACATTAAAAACGTATCGGACAAGACAGCCAGACCCAAAAAGCCGCACAACCTGATGATAGCTCACATACCAAGTGCCACTTTGAAGGGAATCTTGTCTAGACCTAAAGAAAAACTGGAGGCACACGAACGCCGAAATGTCGCATACAACATACAGTGTGAGAACTGTGAGAAAGACTATGTGGGTCAAACGAATACGAGAGCACAAGCGTGCATGTTTGTACCGTTATGCATTGTCACAGATCTCAGTGCATCTCCATGAGGAAGGACACAATGTTAACTGGGACAGCACAGAAATTCTGACGCACGAAGGGACAAGAAAAGGAAGAGAATTCCTCGAGACATGGTTCGCTACGTAGAATTTCGTGAACCTTCGCAATGACCCCGCTCCTGCGTATCTATGGCGGCGAAATTATGAAACTTGGCGGCCGAAAACCGAAGGAATAAAGGTCACGGGACACGGATCGACTAGGCCAATTTCAAACCCTACGTTCCGAGGACACTTTCCGTGAGATTTTCCTCTATACAGCAGTACAATGAAAATGCCGCTTAGCAAAATGAAGAAACGTTTGTTATTAAATTACTCAGCTCGGCGAAGAAATCAAAACCTTAATTTCGATTTCTTTTTCTCAGTTGCAAACACACATGCAAAATGCATACCAATGAGTATACATGAAACTAACGTTCATGAACAGGATTCAACAAAGGAATCAACACCATCAGAAGCTAATTGACTCGATTGTTGCTGTGCGCGCAGGGTTGGACGATTCTCAGTGATCAACAGTGCCTCGCCTATAGCTAACAGTTTTGGATCCTTATACCACAGGAATGTTTTGAATGCGGTCGCAATGTCCACGTGTTGACCAGCCGTCACAAGAAGCTTTGCGATAGATGAAGCAGGTTCCCGCTTTATCGTCTGATCCACTCCACCTTGTTGTCAAATCGACTGCCTTAACCAACTTGGGAGGTGTTCGGCTACCCTTTTGGAAAAACCGCCGGTCAGTCCTGCCAATGTATACGTCACCACAACTGCAGGTGAACTGGTAGGTTACATGAGAGGCCAGAATGTCCTACAACTCGACCGGATGGTGGTGTAGTACTAGCCTCCGAGTGGTGTGGACGAGTCCCAACTGGGTGGTTGTGCGTGTTTCATAGTAGACCTGAGTTTCCGGGTAATATCGTTTGCGATATTGTCACTTTTGAACGGCGGAAACAAATAGGTAGATTTTTTCTCTGCCTTTTATTTTTGGTGGTCTACTGTGGATCTGGATAAAGCTTTCCGGAAACCCATTGGACAGTATGGTCTTGCGTAAACAGTCTTCTTCAGCTTTTAGTGTCGCCGCACTATAAATGCGCCTGACCCAATAAAAGTGAATTTTTACAAGGCCGCATTTGTATGCCACAGGAGCAAAGTTAGTAAAGTGGTAGTATTGCCCGCTCCAGATCGCTTTGCGCTAGATAAGGCGCTGAAGTGTAGTATCAATCCGATTCTTGATGAAAATGTTCAAAAACAGGAGGCTATCATGTTGTTCCATCACGTAGGATACAGACACATTGGGGTGAATCGAATTCAAAATTGCGAAGAGACGAGCGAAATGATCATTGCTGGTAAAACTCACTATGTTAACCACATAACGTTTGTACAACTTTGATTCAGCAATGCTGGGGGGGGCGATGTTCTTTTCGATCAATCCCAAGTAGATGTCTGTCAGAACGGGTCCCAAAGGACTGCCCATTGCGACACCGGCTGTCTGCTTGTACGAGGTACCTTCGAAATCGAAAAGGATATTCTGTGTGCACCGCGGAATCAGACCGCTCAACAACGCTATGGGAATGCCTACAGATAGCCTCTGACTCAAGAGGAATTGACCCAATCCATAAACTGTTTCGCGCAAAGATACATTTGTGAACAGTGAGTCCACGTCTATTGAGTACATGCGTTCCTTTAGCAAGGCAGTATGCTCCAATCCCTCGAACAAATCAAAAAAATCTTTCAAGCAATGAGTCCCTAGGAGTCGGCGAACGAGTTCTAAGATCTGTAGCAACCACCTTGCCACACTGTGGTAAGGTAATTTATGCACGAATAAAACTGGACGCAACGGTACATCTGGTTTATGTAATTGCGGTGTACCTCTCATGTTTGGTGGTACCGTCCCAACTGGTTTCAAGTGCCTATATTGAAGTTCGGAGATGTAGCCATATAACAGAAGGATTTGGAGCTTACTTATTACTTGTTTCTCTACAAGGACATTATTATCCGGCGATTTTGTAGACCTGAAATTTCCGTCTAGCTTCGAGAATATCCTTCATCTTTGCAATTCACTCAATTTTGTCCATGATGATAATACCCGTTCCTTTATTTGGTTGCAAACAGACCACGTCTTACATATCCCTAAGTTCATGGATGACTACGTAACGCTCGGCTTCCAAGCGATACATTTGGCTTGTTGGTGTGTTTAAGAACTGGTTGAAGATATCTACCAATCTTGCCCGCCACCCTCCCGCTCCCTCTACTAATCGCAGTTACAGGTCATTGAGTTGATCATACAAATACTCAAAATTAATCGGTGTTGCTAATCTGTCGATTTTCTTTGGTGGCAGCCGATATTACATCCCCAGTGAAAGGATTGTTGATCAGGAAGAATCTTCCAACCCTGTGCGCACAGAAACAATTGAGGCAATCTGTTAGATTGTCGGGGTTTAGCTTCTTTTGTTGCATCCTGTTCATTAATGTTAATTTCACGTATACTCATTCGTATACATTTACTATGTACTGTGTTTGCAACTGAGAAAAACAATCGAAATGTTATCATCTCGTAACATTTGTTTTTTTTCTGCAATAATGAACTGAACAAAGGGGAGCGCAATGTTTTAAATTTCTCTTTTCCGTAGACAACTTTAAACGTTGCTTCAGTGTCAACTTGCTTCCCTGTACCGATTAGGTGTTTAGCGTTAGAGGACTAGGCAGTTTGTCTGCAGTTTCTTGTGCTTTTGGTTGTTCGGCATCAGCCCAGTAATCAGCTTCGGAACCTGCTATCCCATCCGCTTACCCAGGCAACGATCTGTTCGCTCAAGATAGCTGCTTCGCAGCAACCGAGGAACTGATAAATGCAATTAATTATGGGGGATTGTAAACGCGCTTTCCGAATAGTTACAGGTTTCCGACGCATAGAACGACTAGTCACCTCCTTCGTACACTTGCGACAGCTGAAGCAGTATGCATTCGATTGTCCCAGCCATCCTTAGACTCGCAGAAGAAGCTGATCCAGGCTCTCCAACTTCTCTGGTCAACGAAGACGAAAGACGTCCACATCGACTGCCTTCGGTTAGACGCGGTAGCAAAAACCTAGCCCACTAAGACCTAATTCGTTTTCTCTTCTCTGACATAGACTTTCACGTGATCTATTCGTTTTGAACTAATTGGGTCGATTTTATTTTTATCTTCCATATGATTGTAATTGTCTGAGGAGAAATCATTGAGAGAAATTGCTCACCGGATTGTTTTTCGTTTTCGAGACTTAAATGGGAATTTTCAAGTTAATTATAGTGTAGACCGGTTGAGTAGGTTTGCTGGAGGCATTGGTGGCTTGCTGATCTTCCGCTTGCTTGTTATGCCGTCTTCTTAGCAATCCGCATTAGAATAGGCTCTCCGGTCCGCTTACTTATATAATGATTTGTTCTGCCAAAGTAATTGCTTCTGCAGCTACAGACGACTTTATAAACGCAATGCGTTATGACGGAGACTGGCTGATTGGGTTTGACTGGAGGGGTCGGTAGGTTTCTGATAAAAATAAGACAGTTTGGCAACGTTACATGTACGGCGGATAGTTGAGTTCACCCGTCTTTGAAGTTGCGCCGTCAAGACATTACCCATTATTGGTAACTGCAGGTAAACAGGTGTTATGAGCACAGTCAGTACTCTTGACTTGTTTTCGTCCGGACGATTGTGGAATCTAATGAATGCTTCTGGATATCCACTGGCCCGCAATGTCTGTGTGATGAACAACAATTTCAACTCCACACACTCGGTACTGTATCTTCTACAGGCTCGAATAAGCAGCTCCTTGAAAAGGCAAAGCGTATCGGACGGGCGTAAAGTTGTTGAAGTTCTCATACATTCTAGAATACGGTAACACCGGGGTGTATAAGTTTGCCGGGACAGTGACCCTTAATCGGTGCCGTCCTCCGCTTTTTACACCGAAGCAACTGATGCTTAGCCTAAACCTTCGTTGGGGTTCGTGATCTTCGCCACAGCTCAGCCATCGGTTGATTCGCGTAGGCGTACTCTCCTTTCTGAGTCAGTTCAAGACGAGCATTTTCTTCTCTCACTAGACCTATATAGGTTGTTCGTTTGCAAGTGAACAGATAACACGAAATGTGCCATTTGGCAGTGCTCGTCTTCTTACAATCTTGTTCAGACAGATACAGGGGATGCAATGCTTTAGGATTTATAGTGTTTGCGTTCGTCCTCATGTGAACTACTCAGTAAAAGCCTGGCAACACCGTCAGTAGCCTAATTAAGTTGTGGGAATGCGTATTCTCCATATAACCAGCGCTTGGAGCGTTCGGGATTATTCAGGTAACATACTAATCGTTTCCCTGATCCTGCATAGTTCAAATCATCTGCGCGTTCTTTGCTGTACCTCAGAACATATCCGCCTACGTCTAATTCATGTAGCTGAAGGTACAGTAATGCCACTTGGAATACCGTAGCAGTTCGTTTTCCGTTGGCGCAATATATGCTTATCAGCATCCGGTGCCGAATTTGCTTGTCACTGTTGTCTCTATTTGACAGCCAAGGGAATTCTGCGCCTACAGAGGGACCATAGGAGGCATGCGATGCACCCATGTCATCACCTATTGAAGCTGAGGCACAACAGCCAACTACGAGGTCATCATCTCAAATTGACAGAACAATAAATTCGGTTGGAGTGCCGAAGAAACTTCTTGCTGCACGTTTGCCACACGTGGAATACACTATCAGAAGTTGTTATCTCAGCCCCCACGTTAGCCGTGTTCAAGCACGTGTCGACAGTGCACTGGCCACACCACACTATATCACGTAATCCAAACGACTCAACCAAACAGCGGAAAAACAAAAGCAAACCAATCCACCCGCATTTTTGCCAGGAAACCACAGACGATAATCTTGGATGGTACATAAAACGGACGAGAAAGCTGTAATCGGCAAGTTCGCAATTTGCAGTTGTTCACTATATCCTTATTGCCATTTTGCCTTTATTTTGATCACCCCTAACCGATCTTCCCGTGGGACACGTCAAGATTCGGCTTTCTAATCCGCAATATACCGTTGACCGTTGATCCACAGCTCCATACACACAACTTTTCCAGTGTAAACCCGAATTTATATATATATATATATATATATATATATATATATATATATATATATATATATACATATACATATATATATATAGTCTGGAACTTGGCGGAATAAGAAAACAAGGTAGGAATAAGCATAAGATGCAGCTTATTACTTCCATTTCACTCACCGTCTCTTTTGACATTGTATGTACGTTAAGTATTTGTTTATTTTATTATGGAAGGGAAATCACCGCAACACGCAGAGATGCACGTCGGCTATGGATGTCGATTTTGAGCCATGACTTCTAGTGTCTCCAACCAGCGGCACTCAGAAGCACTAAACTTCCAACCAGGTGATCGAGGACAACCGATCGGTGCCAACTGTATCGTCAGTCGTTTCATGCGCCTTCTGAAAAGTTTTACCTTTTCTACCTCGTCGTGTCTTCCAGCCCTATCCAGCAACCGCAATCACCTCCCGGATGAATCTTATATAATATTAGAAAAGCGTAGCTTGGGTCGACTTCATGCCCACTATTAACCAGATGAGCCCTGGTACCGGGGCTATAACTAGAACTGTTATGGCTCCTCTGGTTGATAGTGGGCATGAACTCGACCCAAGCCGTGCCTTTGTAATACAAGGTTCGTCCACTCCAGTCGAAAGGACTACGCCTCAGCACCCTCGCTACAGCCGAGGTGATCAGTATTCCGTTGCATCAACAGCTTTTGTGTTTACAAAAGAAACTAACGAAGCTCTTAAGCTACCCTGGTCAGATAAAACGGACGATTCTGAGGTCAGGAACAATCGTTCGACGACACCTTTACCCTAGTTTGCGCTTATCGTTTACGTTTGTTGATGGTTTATGCCCCTGGTCGCCACATGGTCTAATTTCATTTGAACTGATTAAATCCCCTATTACGCCCATTGCTATTGTACCCATGATTGTAAATGTCTGACGATGAATTCATCAAAAACAACTGTTTGCCTTCGGTCTCTTGTTCTTGATTATTAGCAACGTTTCGATGGCCTAACAACCAAACAGGCGGTGTCCTCTGACGAATACCAAAAACAGTGTGCGAACCGGAATTATACAATGTTCCAATGTTCATATAAGGTTGTCAAGCCGATACATCGAGCGCTGGAACATGCTTCCGGAAATTCTCAAAGAATCTGCGGTTAAGGGGCTCGAGCGTCAACTTGACGCTCTTTGGTGGCAACACGAAACCTTTCCACATTTTCTGACCAACTCCCAGTTTCATACTTTGATTTTCTCTTCTTTACTTTCCTTCATGCATTGGTATTAGCCGATCTCAAGTGAACTTCCATATTCCGCACTCTCGTCTTCTGTTCTTATCTTTTGCATACCTCACCTGACCGCTAGTGCGGGAAGCGTGAGCAAAACTTGTTGACCATGGGATTGTTACGGGTGTTCCGGTTTATGTCCATCTAGACCTCCCAGCACCATGTCAGTTCCTGGCTCAACGATCCGCTAAAGAAGGAGCATCCATGGGATGCTCTTATCGTTCCAGTCCCACCTGAACTTGTGCTGAAGGCCAAGGGTGTCAACTAGATGTTTGAACTCTTTCGTCGCTGACAACAAAATCACGTCCTCAGGCAGCGCCTCCCGGGAATCTACTGCCCTCTATGCTAGACGAATGCCCGTTCAAACTCCATCAGAACAAGATTTATGTAACCTCAACGAGTGACCCCAGAGAGATGGGGCCTGAGCTGGCTAGAAAATTCAAGATAAATCAGGCCCGGTTTCCGGGTCAGTATGCGAAAGATCAAAAGGAAAACACCACGACGGCGACTACAATGAGCTGAAAATACTCAGAAAAACCCTCACTTTAAGTAGTCTTTCTGGATACGCTAGCCACCGTAGCCCATGAACCATTTCGGTACTGACCCACAACACTAATAACATCTTGTCCCTTACTAAGCAAGGTGAACAAACGCGGACATCGTTTCTAAGTGCGGCCTAACATAGGCTGAGAATAACCTAAAAATAACCTATCTGCCGTGATGATTCCGAATAACTAGTGGATCCTCCATGGCGTCCCGAACACTTTTCACGTGGCTCTCCTCCGGTTCTCACCGGACTTGAACTCTGTTGACAGCATGCTCCTTTGGTCTATCAGTAGGGAAACATGCTGTGACCCATTTCTACTAAGCAGGTAACGTGTTTGCGGGACATTTGATCCTAAGCGTAAAACCAAATACTTAGTGCAATGCATGGGCATGTGCGAGACAGTAGACCAACCCAAAGTTTGCCAAGAACTCGGTGTAAAACCTGAGGACCATCAGAATCACACACTATATACCAAATGGTCAATTCCTCTGCAATCATGAGACCAAACCTCCAGTATTTCTGGCAGCTGAATTTGGGTACAGAAAAAACGATGGGCCGGACACAAACTACTGGGGAATTCCACTAAGGACCGACTAGATCTCACCTCTCTCTCCCTTTCATTCAACTGTACGCTCTGGCATGCCAAAAGACCGAAGTGAGAGGCGAAAAGGTGTTGCGGTGTCGAAAGCGTCGAGGAAGTAAGCAAACAGCAGGTCCATTGTATGTACCCGATCTACAGCATCCGTAGAACTAGCAGAATGGTCATTCATGAGTGAGTCTTGCGAGAGCCGTGTTGAAGTGGATGTACAAGTTCAGCCTCGCATTCAGTACTCCAATTCGTGACTACATATCATAAGGGAAAGTATGTGCCCATACGGATGACATGCTTATGATCTAGGGCCGTTTCATGACAATGATCGAAATTCTAAAGAAACACCAACGAGAATGGTTCGACGTCAACAGAGGAAAGCCAGATGAGCCAACGTTCTAATGTTCCCTGAACAATAACTATCAGATGGTAGCGTCGGTAAGATGTGCCTTCCATCTCCTAAAATGCAGAGACGCAATATGCACAAAATACTACAGGCTGAGGACAGTTCGATGCAGCAGGTACTAACCACGGGAACATTGAAAAACTCCACTTATAAAGGCACCTAACTTCCATGCAGACAAGCAAACAAACGCTGAACATAAGAATCCAAACCACTGTGCAGAAAAATTACTACCTATGCAAACTAAGAGCTTGGTACGTGACAAGGATTATAAGACATCCCACGAAAACTGCGAGTGTATACAGTGTAAAACCCACATCCAACAAAAGCAGAGGTACAGAGATTGCAAATTATATTATGAAAAGAAGACTCGTAGGGGGACGGAAAGCATGCCAGGTAGCGATCAAACAGTTTTCTTAGAAGCACTTGCGGTGAACAATACCAGGACCAGATTCATCATACTCCTGCTTCGAGATCCACATCTGCTGGAACGTGGACAACGACGCCAAAATGGAACCACCAATCCACACAGAGTACTTGCGCTCCGGAGGCGCCACTATCTTGATCTTCATGGTACTCGGAGCCAGAGCAGTGATCTCCTTCTGCATACGATCCGCAATTCCAGGGAACATGGTCGTCCCACCTGACATCACCGTATTCGCATACAAATCCTTGCGAATGTCCACGTCACATTTCATGATCGAGTTGAACGTGGTCTCATGCACACCAGCGGACTCCATACCCAGGAAGCTCGGTTGGAACAACGCCTCCGGACAACGGAATCGCTCGTTCCCGATCGTGATCACCTGACCATCAGGCAATTCGTAACTCTTCTCCAACGACGAACTAGACGCCGCAGTGGCCATCTCCTGCTCAAAGTCCAGAGCCACGTAGCACAATTTCTCCTTGATATCACGCACGATCTCACGTTCCGCCGTCGTCGTGAAACTGTAACCACGCTCGGTGAGGATTTTCATCAGGTAATCCGTGAGATCGCGTCCTGCCAAATCGAGACGCAGGATGGCGTGCGGCAGAGCGTATCCCTCGTAAATGGGCACGGTGTGAGTGACACCGTCACCTGAATCCAACACTATTCCCGTCGTACGACCAGATGCGTACAGTGACAACACCGCCTGGATACCCACATACATAGCGGGTGTGTTGAATGTCTCGAACATGATTTGAGTCATCTTCTCACGATTGGCCTTCGGGTTCAGCGGTGCTTCCGTGAGGAGCACGGGGTGTTCCTCCGGGGCCACACGCAGTTCGTTGTAGAATGTGTGATGCCAGATCTTCTCCATATCGTCCCAATTCGTCACGATTCCGTGTTCGATCGGGTACTTCAGTGTGAGGATGCCCCGTTTCGACTGTGCCTCGTCACCAACGTAGCTGTCCTTCTGGCCCATGCCGACCATCACACCCTGTTTGTTGGTGGGTAGTAGGAAGCGTGAAATGTGCATTCGTTTTTACATTTGAGATAGTTAAGTCAGTATGAAATTCACCATGCACAATCTACGCAATAAATATGACATTATAGCAAGTAATTAAGCTGTTAAAATATTTTAGTTCACCAACCGGTGAGCCAGAATTCCAATAAGTTGCCTCGAACTCACTTGGTGGCGTGGTCTGCCGACGATGGAGGGGAACACGGCGCGTGGTGCATCGTCTCCGGCGAAACCGGCCTTGCACATTCCCGACCCATTGTCCACAACCAAGGCCTGAACTTCGTCATCCGCCATTGTTTGCCGGTTGCTGAGCGAGATTCGTTTGCGAACGTCGAAAGTGTGGGCAGGTGTCCCGACACGAGAAAGCAATTGCCCGTGTTCATCTGGGCGCACACTTATATCCCTAGTAATTTGTCTTGCATTTGGCCATATTTGGGAGGTTAGTTATGTGTGATTTGTCGCCACTTCCGGCCAATCCGGTGGATGCCCTCTAGGTGCAGTCAAATGCAGCTTCCACTTTTGGTCCTTACTGATTGGCCGTGATCGTCGTCGGTTACTGTTAATGCGCCATGCCCACTAGCTTGCGTTGACTGCGTGAGGCAAGCGATGCGTACAACTGGCAATGAATCGGGTCATCGATCGGCTCTGTACTGAAGCAAATGCGGATGAAAATTTTTCACTCGTGCTGCTTTTCGACCAAATCAGCGAATTGCATGCGCGCGCGGTCAGTGTGGTCAATATTTTTCAGGATATTGCGATCCGAATTTATTCCTTGGCGTTCAGCTAAAAATGCGACTGGAATTTTCATTTTATTCATGTTGCCCGCCCAAGACATTGCACTACACGACCGGTTCCACCCTTGTGTTCAATTCCTTTTAAGATTCGTACTAGTTAAAATAACGTTTTGAACACTGAGCTATTGCTCTGCTCGAGTCACTGTTGTCTAGGAATTCAGCAGAGTTTGGCAACTAATAGTTGAATGAACGATGACTCGTTTTCGATACAAAGTTTTGGTCAGGTCGAGTGATCTTTCACACCATCAGCGCAGCTGTATGTCAAACTGAGGATAATCACTAAAAATGTCAAAGCTTTTGTGTCAAAAGCCAAACCTTACCCACTAATTATCGCTAGTTTTTTGGTCTCTTCGATGTATATATGGTTTTGAATACTTGGGAATTCATCTTGAAAGTGATTTCGCATGCTCATGCTTCACGTGGTACTGTCTAACGCGGAGGAAGGCAAATCACTAGTGTGGTTTACTTTTAAACTCGCGCGTAGTAATGCCTGTGTTTAGTCAGTATTTTAGATAGCATACGTGTCAAAATAGAAGGATGCGATTTTGGGTCTCATGAGCAGCCCAGCAGCTGGTGAACTAGGCCTCCGGTTAGTGGGTTTTCAAGTAGCCACCTGGTGCTCCATTTCCGATCTGCCGGAGCTCATCCCGGTGGCGCACGATCCATGGCTCGTCCTACTGTATTCCTTCTGATGGCATCTAGCAATCTAAGCAGCCTAAAGCATAACATGCATGAGGGACTACTGTTTGTAGGCCCATTTCATTTGAGTTCACGGAAACGGATGTCGCGGATGGTGTAGTACATCTAGCCGGCTGCACACAAGTTCTGATCACTCCGTTGTTCGAATAATTGCGCTTGTCATTCGTGAGCTGTAACCTACTTGTTTCAGTAGGTTGACAAAGCTGTTTAAACTCAATAGGCTGTGGTGAACGCTTCTTCGGTTTAATTTGCAGTTGTACAGGTGCCTAGAAGTCCTGATAGCATTTTTAAGGAAGTGCAAGATTTTGTGCTCTCTCAGATGGCTAACACGTGTCTGATAGTTGATGATTCCAACCTCCCGGAGGTTGCCCGAAGTGATCTTCCTTGCGACTCAGTGTCAGGTATCTTTGGCTCAAATCTCCTTGAGAGTACGCTATAAGTATCGTTACATCAGTGCACGGACTCCCACGCTAACTACACTGCCTCCAAGTACCTTGTTTTTATAGTTGTTTTACTAAGCCACTCGCTTTTGTAGGTGGTGTTAATTACACTTCGCCTCTGAATTTCAGTAACCATGTTCGTCTATTCTTCCGTCATGTTCTGTCTTTACCTCGTCAGAGTACGTTTGAGTCACACCCAAGTAGATGGCATGCGAATTATCAAACCACGCATACCAACATTTCAAACATGTGTTACGAGATTTCGCTGGCTGGTACGGTTCAGGTGTCCTGGGCGGAATTTAACTCTTATATCACTGCTGTCACTGTTCCTTACATCCCACTCACGAGGAGAAAGGAGACAAAAACACAGCACCCCTGGTTGGATACCGCTGGCAACTACCCGCTCACAAAGTGGTCTAGGTGCCGGTAGGTCTACCGAGCTGCCGCATAAACATAACCCCCATAACAGGCATCACGAAGCTGCAAATGGATGTAAGCCATATTCGAGGACTGCTTGGGTTGTATACAAAAAGGACTGGATCGATGGAACACAGCGCCGAATCAGTGAACGTTCTGTGCTTATAACAAAATATTAGGAAGTTAAAAATTATCAATTTCAGCCTTGATTCTAAGCAACGGAACTCATACGTATGCGAACTATGATACTATCTGTACTTGAGGCTTGGGATGCAGTGACTGTTATACTTGAGACGCAGTTGCCAGGCGTTAAGCTGGTTTTCATGACCTCAAAGCTTTTGTGCCCAACTAAATTTAGTGTATCTGTCAATGAATGGAAGCTGTCAATTGTCTCGCCTTCATAATCGCACCAGGAGTCTGCCAGTTAATTAGTGGTCATGAAATTCGATGAACGTGACAGTTAAACCACTTGAAAGAACTAATCATACACAGGACTAGGACTGCAGAAGAAACCTAATCTATTCATCATTGCGCATCACAAATACCGGGTGGAATTTCACGTCTAACAAGGTTGCTCCAAACAGCATGCTGTCAATCACCAATTGTCACCTCTACTATCTATCCATGTGAAACATTCGACAAAATCCGATGTGTCCCCGTGTGAGCACAGACCCTCGATAGTTCGAAAAATATACGCAACCTTGATCTGAGGTGTCACTTTGAAGTTGTCGTTTTGTGAACGGATTACGACCTCCAATCCTAAACAGTCATTCCCCGTTGTTCCAACCGTCGCCCATCAAGACTGGGTGGCTTGGGAGTGGAAGTTTGGCTGAAATCCTACAGGCCCCGTGTTCGATTATCACTATCTTGCGGCACGGGTTCGAATCCGCGTAGCGGTGGTCGTCATCGCTGTGTACTCAGCTCGCGTGTGACTGGTGGTGGTCGCACGGCAGCGGAGTGTCGTTACGGTGTACAGCTGACACATTATTTTACTATTATGTCCATCTGATGAAATCAAGTAAGGTCGAGACGCGTCATGAAGTGTAGTAATTTCTCGAGGGCAATACCCTATTTGTATCTGCTTCAGCTACGGTCCTAGTGATCGATAGATCACGGTTCACTTCAATGGGAATCGCGGTTAACATTGATGTTGTGTGTAGTAATCCATCCACACAACGTGTAACTCATAATGATCCTCCAATCAGTCAGTAACCATTGTACCAAGTGTTAAACGTCGTGACCAGACGGCTTAGGGGTGTAGCAGTCAAAACGAACATCTCCATGGTCCCGAATTCGATGCTTGCTATGTCCAGTCTATGAGATCAAACAAGGTTGAAACTTTTAGTGGAGTGCCTTGTTTTGCGGCGGGCAACATCAATTTTCCACACGCCTCAGCTATGGTCCTAATGTTTAAGGCGGTTAAACTTGACAGAAATGCGAATCACGGTCCACAATGAGGTTGCACGTCTCAATCGAATCACAAAAAGCGTACCTCAAAATGGCTTTTTCAATTAATCAGTAACTGTCCTGACAAGTGGTTCCTGTCGTGGCTCGGTGGCCAAACTGATAGAAGTGTTAGCTAACATCCCAATGGCCCGGATTCGATGCTTGCCATTTCAGCTTGATGAGATACAAAAGGTTCGAAACCAGTCGTGGAGTGAAGGGTTTCCGGACGAGCAACACCTAATACATTATTGCTGAACGGATTAAGATTGCTCTCCACGCATTCAAGAGCTGTACGCACTTCATCATGTTCCCAGTCATTGGATTTAGCGATTTCGGTCGTTTAGGCAATTAAACTCTGTGGGTGTATGTTGAGCTGTTCTCCGACCTGACTGATTTCTTTGTAGACGTTTCGTTGCCAGACTACGCATCAAGATCAGTGACGTTTCCGGGTCTGGTTCGCAATGCCTCGTAAGTGACTTCCATGTTCAAGTACTTTGAAACGTGAACAATGACTTTTCGCGGGTTAATAAGCATTGATTTACAAGCCCCGCTGCTTTAGCGAAAAAAGTTAATGCAAAAAGCGGTTAGTAGTTTTACAGTAAAAATAATAGACTTATCGTTTTTGATTCAGTTGCCCTGCACCCAAGGGTTTCCAGAGCTTCAGTAGGTGAAAAAAGGTAAATCCAAAGTATTTCCTGGGAGTACGATGGAGAGTAGTGTCAAGTAACAAATTGTAAGTGGCGGAGTGCCTCATTCAACCGACTTATAACTATGGCTAGCGTGGGTGCTGAAACAACAGATTCGGGGAGAGCGTACCATGTTTGACATACATGAACGGAAGGGAAGTTTCAACGGCACACCAGGCGGCTGTACTTTTCTACTAGTTTCAAGGAGTGGCGTCCAAGTTTGATTTTACTGCTGAGTTGCAGTAAAGAGTGGCACACATTATTTGGATTGTGTAAAATCAAAAGCGTCATTCTCAAGTGGTCTCGTAGTCAGCTGTACCGTGAGCTGAATACTCCCAAACCTTCCAGCCTGTGCTCGTACGAAAGGTGGCGTATTACAATGATGTATTTAGAAGTCCGACGTTGAGGTTGATCCAGTGCCGTAAGGTCGTGCTATAGTCATGGTTGCCTGGCTCGGATTGAGTATTTGACATGGGGACAAACATAAGCATTCAGCATCCGGCTGAAAATAGTGGTGCCTAGTTATCCGAACGCCCATCGTAGCAAGCCGACGTGTTGATTACCAGTTTTCGAGGCCTTTGCGGGTTGCTTGGAACAACCCAAGTTCTCATAGACAAGAATGCCAAAGTTGTGTTCGACGGATGACCACTGCAGTACTTGCGTTCCTAGGTTGTAGGAATAGGTGCTTTGGTGTTGTGTGGAGAGTACCTTGCACGTGTCCATGTTGTACTGTAACAGATTTCGGGTTGACAAATCATGTATCGTAGCTGCATCACACTGAAATAAATTCTGACTGGCCTCCGCCTGAATCCGGCGCCATACCTTGATATTGTCAGCAAACTGTAGGAACTTTGAAGCGACATTCCTTGCAAGGTCATTGATGAATGCCAAAAACAATCGTGGACCTAGAACTGAGCCCTGAGGCACACCGGACTCGACCGGTATGGCTTGAGATGAGGCACGCAGACTCAGGCCATCAGTTGTCGTTGCGCGAGAAAGTTGGCTATCTAGCTCAAGAGAGGGTCACCGATTCCGTAATATTGCAGCATGAAAAGAAGCACCCGATGATATAAACCATCGAAAGCCCTCGACAAATCCAAGTGCATCACACAAACGGCCTCTCCGGCGTCAGCTGACTCTGTCCAACTACTCCGTGCGATTAATAAATTTGTCGTGCATGATCGCTGTTGACGAACGCCGTGTTGTTCGGGAGCAGTAAGGTTACACTTTTCTAGATAACACACCAACACATCGGCGACGATGGATTCCATGACCTTGGATAAGACAGGGAGAAGAGACAATGGGCGGTATTTTGTGGGCTGAGTCCTGCTTCCGCCTTTGTGACTCGGAGTTATGCTTCCAAGCTTCCAAATCGCAGGAATTCGATTCTCCTCTAGACAGCGCTGAAGGAACGGGGCCAAAGTTTTTATTAGTTGTCTTGCTGTTGCTCCCAGTGCTTCCGGTCGAATGCTATCGACCCTTTGGAAGCTGTGGTTGCACAGAGACGTCAGCTTCGACAGTAAAAATGATGGGAGTGAGCTTTGGAGGCGAGAAAACAATAGTTACAAGATGGCCTGATGGTAAGACCTTCTGAAATGTGGGAGCATATTGCGTTTGCAACGTGTTTGCTGCTTCTATGGATGTTCTAGTTGGACCAGCAGTCGTCCGGAGAGGATGAATTCCTTGCCTTACCTTACGACGTAGATTGACATACTTGTACAGAAGTTTTTCTTCGGCGCTGAAGGTTTTCGCCATATTCTGCTGATGTGCGAACTTACCGTCTCTGAGCAGTTGAGTGCAGTGTTTAAGATGGGCTGCGTAGTTGTCCCAGTTATCTGGCGTTGGTGATGGTGTGTACTCTCGCCAGACTGTGTTGCGTATAGTCCTCCTTTTTCTAGTTCTGCTCTTCACGAAAGAAACGGTGTTGGCCTTATTGAATAGCCTTGCCTCTGAGGCATCCCTAACCAGTTGATTGCATGTGTTGACGAATTCAAGCCAAGCGACTTCCGGTTGGCCTTCAGCGAGGAACGACCAAGTTGTGGCACTGACGAGCTGCGCTAAGCGGTCGTAGCGCGTAATGGTGCGCAGCAACTCAGGGTTGTGGTTGCTATAGCCGCAAAGCAGATGAAGTCGAAACTGATGAGTGCATGACCACTGCGACCCAAAGGGCATTTTACCATCAATACTTCCGTTATATGTTCTTCGTTGGTGAAAACACGATCCAGCACAGGAGGTCTATTACCTGTTTTGAAACCAGTGGGCGTAATTACGTGATTGTAAAGTGGAACATTGGTTATAAGCTCTTGCAGATCTGCATTGAACGTTTCTCCGACTGTAGGAGGAGTTTTTAAACAGTGTACGTTGGAATCGCCCATGATAAGAATGTAAGTGTGCTTTCGCATTAGGCTGCATTTTAAAGCTGTCGAAAGTTAGCAGTCCATTTTAGATGTAGAGTTTCGGAGGCGGGATACCAAAGCTATACTGCTGGTGTCCCTGCCATGTAATTGTAGTCCGCACCAAAGAAAATCGGCAAAATGTAAGTCTGAATCCTCAACGGCCTTGCACTCTAGATCGTTTCGGTAATATAGCATTTCTCCTCTTCCTTTCGTGAGGCTATCGTTTCGTATGAGTGACATGCCAGGCAACGAGTCTTTAGCGTCTGCCATTCCACTGTGCAACCATATCTCTGTGACCATGATGTTATGGCATGACTTCGAAATTTGGCGATCCGTCAGTTCGGCCAGCGTAGTGAAAAGGCCTTGACATAAAGACAAGATAGTTTCTCGGTCTCTAGGAACCCACAGGGAGCCAAAGGATTCAAGTGTGGTAGGATGTCGACCGACGCGAGGTCGGCTGTTATTCGTTTTTTAGATAGGATAATGACGACAAATCATTCACAAACTGATTTCGCCAAGGTACGTCCCATTCATTGTCCGGACCTGTTGCAGAATTACGTGACCGAACGGTAAAGGGACGCTCATGCGTAATCGCTGAAAGAATGGCTTTTTCAGGTGGACTCATGTCTGGTCTACGCAATGATTGAGCAGCTTTAAACCGAAGTTCAGATGGAAAGATTTTACGATATCTCCGCCAACTTTATAACACTTTGTTGTTGTCTGCTCTGACAGAACCAGGAGTTTTAGGATGCTTGGTCCGCTTCCACTATAGTTTGGTGAGAGTGGTAGCCATTTGAGCGATCGCGCCACAACGTTGTCCAAGGAAAGTGTTTCACGAATGAACCGCCACTATTCCAAATCGTGCTTTCCGGCCTCATGACTATCGTGGGAAACAAGTTCTGGCACGCCATAAGTAAAAATGGTGCTTAGATAATCCAGCTTGCTATGTCCAACTGTGCTGTTTCTTTTTGCTTATCGCGTGCTCCAAGTGACCTCAGGCTAGATGTGTAGCATACAAGGCCCGTGTTGGTGCGCACTTGCAGAGAGTAAAATGTTTTCTACATCAGTGGCCGGTTCCAGTGTTACCTTACTAATTCTGGATTCGCCATAGTGTACAGAGTTCGGGTGACTAGTAACTCTCACTGGGTTTGTGGGTTTGACTTTTACGTTCAATGAAATGCACAGTGAGTTCCACTGGTCTTGCTCATCAGACAATTTACCCCCAAATGTGATGGCGGTAAATTCGGGGACATTGGTGCACACAACAGTCAGGGAGTTATTATTGGGGCCCTTTTTTGTTGAACTGCAAGGACGGGTAATCGTTGTGCCTGACTTTATGTCAAGTGATCATGGTTTACGGTTTGTCGCTCTGTTGGCGTTAGCGTTGTTTGCAGCAGAGAAGACACTAAAGGTAGCATCCCCAGGGATTTTTGTAGTGATATCTGATATGTGACTGGAGTCTCAGGGGATTTGAACTCGGCCAGATACACTTGGGTTGCAGATACATACACTTGGGTTCGGCTGTCCCATCCTTGTTAATGATGCAAGTTGTCGAGACTGGCTGAATTTGATCCATCATGCGTGTCACGTGCTGCCTGCTTTTCGGGATCCTGAGTAACGCCTGTCCATCAGATTTACGGTCTGTTTTCGCCTGGCGTTATTCCAAAACTGAAGAAGATAACAGCAAAAGGGATTTGGTCAATCGTGGTTCGAGTGAAGCAAATATTACACCAATGCTTCCCTTTGAAGCCATTGGGTTATCATGGTTTGGACTCGCTTCCAGTTTTAGAACCTTAGCGCTCCTTCGTTGTTCAACTGCTTCTGTTAACCGCTCGCAATTTGGACTAGTGGAAGTATACATTTAACTAGTGAGATAGTTGAACACGCTGTACAAAACCAAATATCGTCTTGGGAGCGGTTTCGAGCTCCCGCGTGTTGTTGGGAAAGAGTTACACATTTGTATGGTGTCTTCTTAAACAGTGTGAGCAAGGTAACCCGAATTTGGCTAGTCGTTTATATTCAGCGGACCCACATTTACCCCTCGACCGGAGCCATTTTGGATTCATATCTAGTTGCTTTATGCAACGGCATTATTGCTACCTTACACCGTAGGCTAGTTAACTTATTGACCGAGGCCTACTTTGAAAGCAAGTCCTCAATGAACTCATGTGCTTTCTGGCTTTTGACCCTTCTGGGTCGAACCACCAATTCGACCTCAGTAGGGTCAGAAGCCAGCAAAGAAAGATCAGTAAAGCAATAACCCAGCTCGGAGAACAATACAAAATCCGCATCTACAACCCGAGTTACAGATATTCACAACTATTTCTTACCACTAAGCTTTGCTGGCAAATATCTTCCAAGGACCTCAACAGTATCCAGCTAAATCGGGTGTCCGTTGCCCAGTGCAGAATCTCTTAGCAGAGTTCTGTATTCAAGCTCATTCCTCGGCGGTCGCAAAGTGGATCTTTTGGGTTCCAGGTTCCATGTTCGTAGTTGTCTCATTAGTTGCCGAATGCATACGTGCGCAGAGTCTTTGCAGTTGCTTTTGTACACAATTAGTCGCCCTAGCTGCAACAAGGGGTCCTTCAAACGCACTAGCGTTGAACGTAAAATTTGGCCGCACTGGCGGTGTCCCCGGCCACCTAGAGCCGTGAAACACATTCTACGTTATGCGTCGCGCAGTTTCAAAAGCGTTACCCTATCTGTTGCAGAAAAACATGTGGGAAGGCGAACCGGTTCACTGCCTATTCACTGTTAGTTTTGTTTCCCACCTGTTCCCGTTACCGTCCTCCCCACCCCATTTACTCTGCTTGCTTCTATAAATGACAGGAGTGGTGATACTGCTGGCGTTCTGCCATCTGCAGCTATCTGCCGTTAGCACCCACTGAACTTTTGTCATCAGGTCACACTGCTCCCTTCCGGTTGTAACCACAGAGACGTCAGATTAACATGACGCGTTTGTACTCACTTTGGACAGCTTGAATGTTGACGTGCGCTGTGTGCGTGGTAATCGAAGTAATTACGCCCAGTCCGCCCTATCGTTTTTGGTCACACACATCAGGAACTATGATGAGAAAGCCACAGGTAAACCTGGAGTGAGTATTGTTCGCCACTGCTTGGCTGAATCAGTACTGGTCGATTGCATTCCCACAAGTAACCGCCAATGTGCAGCCAGTTAGATTAAGTTATCGAAGGTTAACGCACGGGGCTGCATCACAGGTGACTTGGTTGCGGGTGCCTGCAAATGCGTCAGCCGATTTCTATTGTAGTGAGAACAACGGTAGTGGCACATAGTCTTTATTGTCAAGAGCCAACGGGTTAACAGGCTAGCCTGCACGCGAGCACATATAGAGGTCATTTCCCGACCACCACGCACCGCATATCGTTCTTTCGCTCGGCCACACTTTCATGCCAGACTTCATCCGGTCAGTGAAGTTGCCGCTCACCGATTTTCCATCGTATCTTCGTTTCCGGACGTCCTATTCTGACCGAAATCAGAACAACAGTATTGTAAATGGAAGTTTAGTAGAAGTAAGGGCAATGGTACATCGGCAGTCCACACTGGGTAGACATCAACTGTTTAGTTTCGCAGTCCACACGTTTTAGCTAAGCACACTTTTTTTGAACCAATCAATAAGCGTCACTAGTTTGTCGGGAGATGTACACTGACGCACTAGCGCGCACAATGCGGCTCCACAGGCTAGGTAGTGTAACATGACCTTGACGCGCTCAACCTCTGCATCACTTCTCCCACCTTTAGTTGGAGCTATCCAGCCTGGAAACGATCGACCGGTCGGCGTCGGCGCTCAGAGCGCCGCAATTGTGACTCAACTACCGGTTCAGCGTCACGCAAGTGCATGTCGTTCGATGCTTGAGCCGGCTGCTCTGTCTCGGCAACTGTTTCTGTGTCGGACAATCTCGGTCGCACGTGATCCAAATGGCGTCGAACGATCCTGCCATCCTCAGTCTCTGCTTCTATTATCTGTCCGTTAGTTGTTTTAACGACGGCTGGCTCCCACCCCGAGCCTGTAGGTAAGCGGATGTAGATGGGATCTGAATCTGTCACATGCTTGTCTCTGCTACAAGTATCAAAACGCTCTTTCACCCGTTGTTGTTTTTCCGAAACTTGTGGCTCAATAGATCCATGCAATAAATCCAATCGTGTACGCAGTCGACGACCAAACATTAACTCTGCAGGGCTTCTGCCTGTGGTCTCGTTTGACATGTTTCGATATGCGAACAAGGAACGATCCAAACGCACACGCAGCGGAGCATTTGGTTGTTTTATTAGCAGTTTCTTCACTGTTTGTACGGCTCTCTCCGCCAACCCATTAGAAGAAGGATGATAGGGTGCAGTTGTTTTGTGTTTAATGCCGTTCGAGTTGAGGAAGGTAGAAAACTCAACACTGGCGAATGCTGGTCCATTGTCAGATACTAATGTCTCGGGAAGGCCAAATGTTGCAAACGTTGTGCGTACTTTCTCTATAGTACCAGCTGAATTTGCTGAAACAAGAATATGGGCATCAATCCATTTAGAATGGGCATCGATGATTAGCAAGATCATCCGACCTTCGTAGGGACCGAAATAGTCTACGTGGACTCGTTTCCAGGTTGTTTCTGGCCACGTCCATGGCTGCATTGGCGCATGAGGAGCGGCGTTTCGGGTCTCCTGACAAGGTCTGCAACTTCCAACCTTCGCAACAATATCACGGTCCAAATCAGGCCACCACACATAAAATCGAGTTAACGACTTCGTCTTTGCGACACCTGGATGCGCATCATGTAGTTCGTCAAGGATACGTGACCGAAATTTCTTGGGGACAATAACTCGTGCGCCCCACAGCAAGCATCCATTCTGGAGGCTGAGTTCAGACAATGAACAATGAACAATGATTTATCACGAGATAAAAGCAAGTGCTTGATATGTCTCGTAGGATGGTAGCGGTGAATATGATGCAAATAAAATATGTGTGGGTCATCTATCGAACGTCTGCCGAGATGAATACTTTGATAATTAACATCAGTGTGAAATGAAAAAGAAATATCGCGCGTAAGCATTCAGAAAGACACTGGGGTGCAGTGATAGTTGAGGTAAGGAGTAAGAAAATAAAATATGGTCGCTCACTTAGGTCCATCTGATACATTAGTCCTGTTGAAAACATGCTTGGCGTAATTCACAACAGAGGAGCTTAGGTAACAAAATGTTGGGAGCTGAGAACAACATCTAATCGTTTTTTGTAAACATCCAGGGTAGGAGAGGATACTACTGAGTCTGAGAGTGCGTTCCATGGTTTGCAAACTCGAAGAGAAAAGTAATTCCGTCGACACTCTAGACGGCTATATTGTTCCTTCAACTTTAAGCAGTTACCCCTGAGCTGCGTGTTGTGGCTAAGTTTCAGCAAATGGCGGCATACGTGGTTGGGGTCACTCAATATTTGATACGCTAATATGAGATCGCCGCGCAGCCTTCGATAGCGTCCGCTGAAAATTCCCAACAACTTCAGCCTTCGGTGGTAAGAGTGATACCGCAGGCCCATCACGTTATTTGTTGCTCTCCGTTGTGGTGCCTCTATCGCTTCTAGGTCGCGTTTCAACCAAGGTTGCCAAGCTTGGATTGCGTACTTAACTTGCGGGCGCACGTTGGAATTGAGCATCATTGGGAAGATTGATGGGTCAAATCTCCCGAATGCCCTTCGCAGCATGGCGACGTGCTGGTTGCCTCTTTTGGCAGCTACCTCAGCCTGTTATGAACAGTTGAGGTCGCTCTGTACGATCACACCAAGATCACCTTCCTGGGAGCTATTCTGCAATTCCTTTGTCCCAAGTATGTAGGTGTAGTTATGTCTATGGCGTAATTGTACTACGCGACATTTGTCTACGTTGAACGGTAGAGCGCTTTGAACTGACCAGTTCGACACTGTGTTAAGATCGTGCTGGAGCCGTTCATGGTCATCCGGTCCTCTGATCCTTCGCCATATCTTGATTTCATCAGCGAAAAATAAGAAATCGGAAGTAATTGATCTCGCCAAATCGTTAATGAACACCAAGAATAGACGAGGTCCAAGAACCGAGCCTTGTGGTACTCCACACGTCACGTCGATTGCATGAGAAAATGATTCTCGGACTCTCACCACTAGCCGTCGTTCTTGTAGAAAATTGCTAATCCAACTCAGGATTGGATCGCCAATGCCGTAATTCCGAAGCTTCTGAAGGAGAATTCGATGGTCTAAACGATCAAACGCTTTTGAAAAGTCCAGGTAGATGACATCGACTCCAACTCCATCACCAACAGCTTCAGTCCAGCTATTACGTGCAATTAATAGGTTAGTGTTACACGAATGCTTTTGACGAAAGCCATGTTGCTCTGGGGCTATTAAATTGTGGCTTTCCAAATATTGCATCAGCGCGTCTGCGACGATTGATTCCATCACTTTGGATAGCACGGGAAGTAATGTTATTGGACGGTAGTTTGCAGGATCAGTGCGGCTACCTCTTTTATGGATAGGAGTGATGACCCCTCGCTTCCATACTGGTGGAATAGGGTTCTCTTCTAGACATCGCTGATAGAAAACAACCAGTGGTTCTGCTAGATCACTAGCTACCGCCTGTAGAGACTTTGGTCGGCTGTTGTCAGCTCCGGAAGAACTGTGGATACGCAAGGATAACAACTTCTTCAACACAGCCTCCGTAGTGAAGGTGATGTTTTCTAAACCAGATGGTGGAGTATTAGAAATGTGGTGAATGTTTGGGCTCGACACTTGTTGGAATGTTTGAGAGTAATGAAGCCGTAGGAGATCAGCTGCTTCCATTGCTGACCGCGTGTATCCATCAGCTGTGACTAGCGCCGGAACCCCTCGCTTTACCTTTCGAAGGCCGTTAATGTGCCTATACAGGAGTTTGTGGTTAGTGCAGAATCGCTTCATTAACTTCTGCTGATGCGTGACCTTGTCCTCGCGGATCAGTTTCACACAGAAGTTACGATGTGTCACGTATGCAGTCCAGGTTTCGGCATTCGGGCAACCCTGGTGATTTTGCCATGCCAAATCCCTCCGGGACATACATTTACGTGTTCTGCTCCTCAGAATTGACTTACTCTGGTTTTTGGGTTGGAAGGACTTCTGTTCCGATGCTTGCGCTACCAGTGTGCTCAAAGTCCTTGTAAACATATCCCAGGCCAAATCTGGGGGGCATTCGAATAAGAAAGTCCAAGATGTATCCTTAACAAGCTTGGACAACACATTGTAGTGCGTGACAGTGTGCACTTTATCCTCCTCCTTTTCCGGGTACTCGGCATAGCATATATAATCAAAGAGTAGAGTGAGATGATCACTACGACCCAGTGGTGTGCTTGTAACTATCCTGCCAACCATGAGTTCTTCGTTAGTTAGCACAAGATCTAGTATCGACGGCTTGTTAGAAGTTCGAAATCTGGTGGGAGAGGTTACGTGGTTGTAAAGAGGGTGGATAGCAATAAGTTCTTGCAAACAGGCTTTAAACTGCGTACCGTCAGTTGCCGGCGTTTCTATGTCGTGCACGTTAAAGTCTCCCGCGATAAGAATGTGGGTGTAGGACTTGTTCAAAGCAAACTGAAAAACGTGGTACAGTTTGGAGTCCATTTCCGACGTTGAGTTTGGCGGGCGATAAACCACGGCTAGTAGACATGTGTCCTTGTTTCGCAACCAAAGGCGGCACCAAAGCGAATCGGGAGCTCGGATTTCTGGGTGATCGATAACTTCACATCGGAGGCTTGTATTATAGTAAAGAATCACACCGCCACCCATTCCGGTTCTATCGGTCCGAAGCAGCGACATACCGGGTAACTTGATCTCACAGTCTGTTATCTCAGGGTCTAACCATGTCTCTGTAATCATGACGAGGTCTCGTGGTTGGGAGGCATGGAGTTCTCTAAGTTTGGCCAACTTGCTTCGAAGGCCTTGAGCGTTTGCGTACATGCAAGATAGGGCTTTTGTGGTTAGGAGTTCATTGGTGGATGCCAAGTTTGTGTTAGTTTTTAAGCCGGCCGTTAGGTGGCCGGCAATTAATCGTTTTTTGGTTTGTGTATTTCAGTCGTGTTACATGACATTATTGAGCGTTCCTGAACTGATGGTTCACTCGTGCTGTGCTCAGTCCTCCTGTGTGACGTGGGCGCTGTTGTGTCGATCTCTCCGAAGGACTGTGCAAATAAAGAATTTGCAGGATTTGCAACTTCCATCGAATTTCTTCCGACTTTTGGTCGTTCGCCTGCTGCCTTTAGCCGTATTTCTGTTGGCAACCTAGCTCGAAACTTTAACCAGCTATCCAACAGAACTTGCGTCATTCCCTCAGAGTGTAGTATTACCTTCATTAGCCTAGGACCGCAGCCGTTGTAGTTAGGTGACAACGGAACTCTTGTTAGGGATTTGGCAATAACATTGTTAACACAGAGTGCTTCGCGGATGTAGCACCACTGTTCTCGGTCATGTGTATGTGCATCGTGATCAAAAGCATGCAGGAGCTCGGGAACACCATGAACAAATATCGTTTTCTTGCATTCCCTAGTAGCAATACCGCGTTGCTCCACTGCTTCTTTTGTGCAGTCTTTCCAAGGTAGATCAGGTAATATGCGCACTCCGCTCGGTGAGTTGCGAAGACGAACTGCTGAGAGCAGGACAGCCTCTGTCTCATCTGCTGAGTTTAGAGTTACTCGAAGAATCCGAGGTTCACCAGAGTGCACTGAGGTCGGGTGACGTGCTACGCGTTGCAGCATTGCAGGCTCAACCCGAATACCAATCGCTTCACAGATGGAACTCCACTGGTTGCGATCGTCTTGCAACTTGTCTTTTATTGTGCCAGATTTGGATTCGGGAACATTGGTGCACACAAGAGTTAGCGCAGCGTGGTTTTGTCTAGCAAGTGTTGGCTTTATACTTTTTGCCGGCAATTCAGGTTGTTTAGAGGGCACCACTGGACTTGACAGTGAAAGCTGCTTTGGGCCACGCTTGCTCGGTACTGAAGCTGAACTTGTGTGTGTCGCTCCCGGTGTGTTTGTCGATGCAATCGATGCGTACGTTACCTGCTTGTTATCTGCACCGGATTTCCTTCGGCTGTGAGCTATCGGTGTCATGGCTGAATCTCCAAGTGAAGCGTCTATGGTTGGAGAAGTGGATGCAGGCATGTTTGAGGCTTGCCCACTGATGGGAGTGAGGTGACCCAGTGGGTTTAGAGTCACAGAGGCTGCAGTGCGGTTGGATCGTCTAGCTCTTTTCTGCGGTTTAGACGCAGAACTAACTTTGACCGGGTGAGGTATTATCGTGGCCATATTTACCTCCGAGGGAGCGACCTTAGTATTTACAAATTGTGCGATTATTTCAGTCATCCTATCGCATTTTTTCATTAGCAATGATAAACAGTTGACAACTGGAATCACTTGACATGATGGGCAAAACCAAATTGTGTCAGCAACTTGGTTTGTCTGTCTCACTTCTTGGACAGATTTGCCTGCACATTGCGGGCAGTACGATTTAATGCAGCTGGAACAGGTGATACTGATCTTAAGGACCTTACTGCAGTTGTCTGCACAACATAGGCGACGCTGAACCATAGGAATGCTAGTTGTCCTCTTGTTTACAACAAAGCCTTGATGAGTGTATTTTGCGCTAGGGGTGACGCACGAATAGGTCAGAACACGCACACGACATCCTGTTACGGAAGGGCAAGAGTTCTTTAGGGGTGTTGTCCGGCCACCCAACTTGGACATAGCGTTTCACCAGCGATAGAACAGGGTCTCTGTCAGTTTCCTGACGTATGTCTGTACATGTGACTGGGGAATCATTAAAATGCTGGACCAGGTTTACGAGCTCTTGTGGGATAAATTCTTTCGATGGTGTCTCTGTTAAGGGAAGCCGGCTAAGAACATCAGCGGTGGTATTTTGTTTGCCAGGAACGTACTGAATTTCGTATGTATACGCAGAAAGAATAAGCGACCAACGTACCATTCTAGGTGAAGCCATTTGTTGAATACCTTTCTCGTGGCCGAGGAGGAAAACAAGGGGTTTATGATCCGTATGGATCACGAAAGGTCGCCCGAGTAAATATTGGTGAAATCGAGTGGTGCCGAAGATGACAGCGGCTGCCTCTCGATCAAGTTGAGAGTAGTTCCGTTCTGCTGGTGTCAGGGTTCTTGAAGCATAAGCCATCCGGTAATTTGTGCATTACAACAGCTCCGAGACCGTAAGGTGAGGCGTCACAAGAAAGAACAACAGGCTTCTGCGGATCATAATGCACAAGAACATCTGTAGATGCTAAGAGCTTCTTGACGGCTTTGAATGCGTTTTCATGAGTATTGTTCCAATTCCAGCTTTGGTTTTTACGTAACAGCTGGTGAAGCGGATGCAGATGAGTTGCTGCCGATGGTATAAACCTGGAAAACTGAGTGACAACACCGAGGAACGACCGCAATTCATGAACATTTTTGGGTGCTGGCGCCTCAAGTAGCGCCTTTGTCTTTTCTTCCAGTGGGCACAATCCTTCACGTGACAACCCATAGCCCAGATACTGTACACTCGGAACAAGGAACTCACACTTTTCTCTTTTTAGAACCAAACCGGCATCCGATAACCGCTTCAGGACGACGTCCAATGTATGTAAGTGCTCGGCGGTAGTGCGTCCAGTAATTAAAATGTCATCTAAGTACGCACATGTGTTTGGTATATCTTTCACAAGTGAGTCAATAATACGTTGAAAATTAGATGGAGCCGAGCTTATTCCAAAAGGCATGCGTATATAGCGGAATAATCCGAGATGAGTACTAATGGTGGTGTACGTACGTGATTCCTCATCGAGTTCAATTTGTTGGTAGGCATGACTCAAATCTAGTTTTGTAAATAGATCACCACAGGAAAGGGAAGCGTAAATGTCTTCAATCTTTGGTAGCGGATATCGGTCTAATTCTAACGCTTGGTTTATCGTAACCTTGTAATCTCCGCAGATTCTTATCGTACCATCGCTCTTCAATACTGGCACAATGGGGGCTGCCCAGTCTGAATACTGGACGGGTTCAACGGTACCTTCCGACTGAAGTCGGCGCAGTTCACTTTCGACCTTATCACGGAGGGCATAGGGAACAGTGCGAGCTTTCCAGAACCGCGGTTTTGTTTGTGGTTTCAATACCAGATGTGCACTGTAATTCTTTAAAAGTCCTGATCTCGACTGATCAAATAAGACTGCATGCTTCTGCACAATCTCGGATAACTGCGGATTGTCTTTCACCAGGTTGACGTTCGACATTATGCCAGGAAAGCGTTTAATTCCATCGCGGTCCAGGATGTTTGGACCCAGTCCTCCAGAAACGTACACACACATATGACTCGTTGAATTACGGGAAAAAATGCGTGCACTGAAGGTACCAAGCACATTCACCATCCGTCCAGTGTAAGATCGCAACTGTATGTTCGATGGACACTGCTTTGGAAGTTGGGATATGGCGTCTGGTCGGATCAAAGTGACTGCGGAATCGGTATCAATTTCAAACTCTACCGGTTGTTCGTTCACTTGGACGGATACGACAAACGGTTTTTCTGCTGTAATGGTGCGATTAAAAATGGTTGTAGTTTTAACCCAATTCTGGTGCAATTCATCGGTAATGCAGTTTGTAGCCTTAGATTGTTCCTGGACGAGTGATTTCCGCTTGGAAGGACACACTTTCTGAATATGACCCATTTTTCCACAAAATCTGCATAATGAATGAATGTGCGGACAGTCAGTCGGGGACAAGTGATTCTCCCCGCAACGGTAACAACGGAATTCCTTGCGCTGTACGGGGCGAGGTAAGGCATGTCCACTGGTAGTCTGGTAGACCTTGTTTACGTCATGTGAGATTGATTGATTTGAAGAGGGAAATGTGGCTAGTTCCTGGACGAGGTTGGCACGCTGTCGGACTATATCACATGCTTTTTCCCACGTCAGTAGCGTTTCAACTTCAGAGAGCAGACGTTCTCGTGCCTTCTCATCGAAAACACCCACGATTAATGCCTGTAACAGCATCGCTTCTTCGAATTGGGCTGGAAGGATCTGATCATAGGCGCAGTCAGGGAGAGCAGTAAGGAGACGAGAGATAAACTCATTTACAGTCTCATTTGGCTGTTGTCGCATGGTGCTGAATTTATACCGAGCAGTAAACATATGGGGCTTTTCCCCCCATATTCGGTCCAGGGAATAGAACACAGTTTTTAGGTCTCGCTTCGTATGTAATTGTAAACTGTCGAAATGTCGCTGGCCCTCGATGCCGAGATGGTGGCGTAGTAATTTAATTTTCGCTGCATCATCAATCGTGCAATTTCCGCCAAGGAGCAAAAGCAAATCAACGTAGTTAGTAAATGTAGTTTTCCACTGCAACCATTGTTGCGCAGTAGGCCTTTCAGTAGAAGAATTCCAAAAGGGTTGGTGTGCCGTTATTGAATTTGCCATGAGCAATCAGAATAACCTCCGTCGCCAAATTGTTACACTCAACCGAAATCAGAACAACAGTATTGTAAATGGAAGTTTAGTAGAAGTAAGGGCAATGGTACATCGGCAGTCCACACTGGGTAGACATCAACTGTTTAGTTTTGCAGTCCACACGTTTTAGCTAAGCACACTCTTTTTGAACCAATCAATAAGCGTCACTGGTTTGTCGGGAGATGTACACTCACGCACTAGCGCGCACAATGCGGCTCCACAGGCTAGGTAGTGTAACATGACCTTGACGCGCTCAACCTCTGCATCAGTTCTAACGCTCTTGAATTGCTTAATCGGGGTTGCGTGGCTCTCCTCATGTTTATTCCTGGAGGCGCGGTCAAACACGTATCTCTCCGGAAATTCGGGCTGTTCGCCAACACGTCCCCGCTCTTCTCAAACAGGACCTGCTTTTGTTTGTCGTTCGTTGTCCTTTTCCGGCTTGTCCCATAGGTCTCGAGCTGCTTTGTTGACTGTCGCTCCCGGTGTCCTCGTTACTTTTCATCTTCCTTAGTTTTCGCGGCTTGTCCATTCTGCCAGTGATCCTTGCCTTCCGTGCCACTACGCTATCTTAGTGCCGCTGATGAGAGCTTCTACCACGAAGTCAATCCGTTAACATACCGTGTTACTTGTTATGCCACCTTTTTGATTACAACGCGGTGAACCGAAGAAAGTCCACACGAGCAAACCCATACGAAAACGGTGTATTGCGCAAACTCACGGACATGAGTGCCCACACGGAAGAATGCCTACGCCGATAGTGATCACAAAGAAAATTGCCGACTTAGATTTCCCACTTTCCCTCGTTTTAACAAATCGTCACAACTGAGGATATTCTATGTATGTGGCACTAGCAATATACTAGTTTTAACCTTTGCCTCCGACAGCTGAGGTTCCATGTCTTGTGGCTACAGGCTGTTAGATTGACACCCAAATTGGCCGCTACTTCGATTGTTCGGCACAGATTTGACTGCACAAGGTGCCAAAACTAGCTTGATTCGCTTAGAGCAGCGGTTCCAAACCTTCTGTGACTTTTACTACTGAAATGGGTACAGTACAAAAGTTACCACCGAAAAAATCGTGGTTGTTTAACAAATTAACTGGTAGCTACCGTACGTATTTGTTCTAAGTAAAAAAACTCAGTGAATTTCAACAATTCAAAGAAATACCTATGCTTGCCAAATGTTGTTATTAACTCAAGAAGCTTTGTAAGTTAATGACACGTTTGATATTGCTTAGTTTGCATAGTTTTGTTAACATTTGGTGCATTCTCCCTTAATACACATCGTAAGTAGTGCTCGAAGTAAAATCGGCTCCTTTCTTTTGTGTTTTCCTTGTCGTTATTTTGGAGAATCCTTTTTCACACGTGTGGTTGTGACGAATGGGATCTGTAGTACATATGCCTTTTGCGCTAATAATAATAATAAAAACGGCATCAAGTTTTGCCTAAATTTCTATTGGTTGTGGGTTTTCAAAATCTATTTTAAGTGGATTATCATCGCGAAGTCCAAGTGAGTATGCTTGGATTTAATTTCAGTTCTCTGGATAAATCTCTTCAACTGGGATCAAGGTGCGAGCCGACAGACGCGGCATCTAGCGGCACTGTGGTACAAGCCTGTTTTCGCACGTTAGGTATTACTATTTATTACCGGAAATGGTCCAATTCACTAAGAAATCATGGCTAATTTGTCACTCATGGCCAGTTATTAGTAAGCACGTGTTTAGTTAAGTGATTTGGTACAGATGATCTTGTTAATAACTTCGTATCGTGACTCAGCAATGAGCAACTCCTGGTAATTATCTTTAACCCCCGTAAAGCCCCATTTTATCCCTTTGCGGGTTATTGCTCCTGCTTTGGGAAAAAGCGCATCGTCATCGTTGTACACGTTAGCTGCAGGTGAAATAGTCCTCAGCCATTGTACCGAATACAAAAGACAAGGAAATGAAAATAAACGGTGGCACGCCGGCTGAGTCCCCAGTAACGGATGGACATCGTTACGGTGAGCTAACAGCCGGATTTCGTGCCGTAAAATAAGTTTTATTATGTCTAACGAACGAGGTCGTGATTGGAGGGGGAGGCTAAGCAGGAGGGATGGACAAAGGAACTCATAACGCAAACGCCACTGGGGCCGGCTCTTCGCCGTATCAGCAATTGTGTCCAACCAAACGTCTTCATCGTCCTCAGGACCCCAGCCAGGCAGTCGGGATGCACCACCCGATGCCAGCTTCGAGGTAAGGGTTAACATTTCACACGACCAAATCATCGCTTGGCCTCCACTCCTCCTCTACCAACAGCACCCCCGGCCGCGCAAACAAAGCACGTCGCGGGAGTCGGTGTGCTGGCATGCGCAACACGTGGCCCAACCATCGGAGCCTCGTACGTGACATAATAATGATGGGCAGTTCACCTACTCTTCCTGCACCAAACACGCGACGCTGAACACATTTACTGCACAAGCGGTGCTCCCACCAGACATGAGCTAAGCTGCGAAGGCAGCGGTGGTTTACTCTGACGAGCCTCTTTATACCTGTCGACTTGATGGGACAGGTTTCGCAGCCATACAGGAGGTTTGAAGGGACGGCATTGTTATAACCTTTGCTTTTCCGGGTAAGGGTAATGTGGCCTCTGCGCCACAGGTGGCGGAGAGTGGCAAAATCACATCGAGCTTTTGCTATACGGTTCTTAACCTCATCTTCGATCCCACGGACGCTAATATAGCTGCCCAAGTACTTGAATTTCTGATCGACTTCTAGCTGATCACCACAAAACGTTATCTCATTGGTGGTGTCCGGCCAATCTTGGAGAAATACTTTCCGAAGGAGCGAAGCATGGCCCAACAAGATAGACAGTCAGTGATAATCGGTCCAGTGGTGCTCGACACGTTTGGGATCTGTCACCGATTAGGACAATATCGTCCGCAAACATCAAGTCAGCAAGTCGCTCACCAGGAAGTAGCTTCACACCTTCTAGGTCGTGTCCAGCGAAAGCTGTTTCCATGGCTTCATCCATAGCGAAATTAAAGAGGAACCGTGACAACTGGTAACCTTGTCTCACACCGCTGGTGATACTGATGGGTGACAACAGTTTGCCATAAACCGAAAATCTGCCCGAACTATGCGCGTACAGGACCACAGACTGATAATAAGCAACAGACTGAGCACTGCTCACCACATCAAATGAAAGTTGCAATAGTTTGTAAGTAATTAAATTTTTAAACAAAAATCTTTTGAAGGATACTTTTTTATAGTTAACCGACTTGTGGGCTAAAACCTCTAAAAGTCTGCAAGAACTGTACGCATTTTTTCGACGGAATCATACTTTGCCATTATCACAACTCCCGACGCCTTATCTGGTATTGTTATTACCACTTCAAACCGTACGTCACGATGATACCTCCGTGAGATTATCTTCTGCGCAGTCGTGCACTGAAGATGCCACTGAGCGAAATGGTGTAAAGTTTGCCATTAAATTACTCAGCTCGGAGAACCAATCAAAATCTTAACTACTAACCCTAGCTACAGGTATTTCGAAATATTCCTGTTTTTTTCGTCGCAATTGCATTTAAGATTCCCAGTGTTCCTTCGTTAGAATTCGGCGCTTTTCGGTTTCACTAAAATGTCAGCAGCTGTACGCTGGTACGCAGTACAGATGCTTCGCTGCCGCGCAACCACCACCGGTCGCACATGGGCTGAAGATACTGCGAGGGTCGCCTTGCCCTTACGCAGACCCGAACCCCCGCCTTCAGGTTACAAGACAAGCTCGTTACCTTTAGGCTACGGGATGGCTTCAGTTTCACTAACGCAGCAGTGGTTGAGTAGATCTGTCCTTCTAACTCTAAATCAACCGCTTACATTCTCCCTGATCTTTGTTAAACACAGCAGTTATTCGTACGGACATACAAACTTAGCTTCGACACCTATGCTATCACAGTTATTCGGCGGAACCGAGAAAACCAACCCCAGTACTAGTTTGGGGCGAATTAATGGTAGAATATCCAGACTCAACACGTTCTCCTCAGGTTTTATCAGTATTAGATCGTTGAATAATCCCGTCACGTGGGGATCACAAGCCGCCTTTTGGCCTTCAAGTTCATTTACAGTAATAAATCCCGAAAAAATTTGAAGAATTTAGCACAATAAACAAGATATAAAAAGCGCCAATGGCGTCAAGTGCAACGTGTCAAGATGCTAGCGACTCTCTGTCTTTTTTATGAACCCGTTTTATGAGAACACAGCGTAACTTGATCCCGATTTGCACATCTTGGCGCACCCGAAGCTAAAGTAGGTGTTTTTTGAAAAATGGTATCAGAGAACAAATGCGGACTGCGTTGAGCACATGTGTTGTCTTCACATAAGCGCTGCTGTCTCGCACCTCATTGAATTGAACTGTCTTGACTGGTACTCACGGGTCTTGCGTTAAACGTGCAACAGCAACTGCCAGGCCATATGGACAACTCGTTATCAACGTTGAAGACCCGGAAGAAAAATCGATCTGCCTGCGATGGGCATTATAGCTCACATCATAAATGTGGTGTTTGTGACTATGAGCTGAGCTCAGTGCTTCCTGCATCGTCGAGCACACTGCTTAGGAGGATTGCTCAACCTCTGCGAGGATGAGCTGATGAAGGTGGGAATGACGCAGGTTGTCTGCCACGGAACCACCACAGCGCTCAACTGTTACCAAATTGAGCTTAAACCATCATGCAACTTGTGTCAGACAGTTATACTTCCGATAGAGTTGCACAAACTGTAGCAGACAAAAGTGTTGACATGAGAACACTAATCTACATACTCCTGAAACAGATGGCAGTAATATCATGAGGTCAATTGGCTTGGTCATCAAAGTTTTAGGTGTCCGGATGAGGGAGCAGAATTGTTATGCGTAGTACTTTTAGCAAAATAGCAAAAAAAACATGAAAGTTTTGGGCGGTGATGTGCTAACTATCAGCACTACTCTGTTTGCATAACACAGCCTTTATGCGTGTGTCCCTCGACATCACGAGAGGCTATATTCACAGGGGGACGGGCCAGTTTTAGTGACATACCTTTGTGGGTGAAGATGATTCACATACAAAAGACATTACCACTAGAGAGGAGAACGTTAGTTGAAATGCTTTTTCAGTAATGCGGGTAACATGGTTGGCCGCATCCGGTTTTTGGATTTGCCTGTCACTGTGGCCAGCCACATGACGCCTGCGCCCACAGAGGGACCATGGGTGGCTCGCGCTGCACCACCCACAGCTCCATCCACACACCACATATCCAGTGTAGACCCGAAGGAATAAGACCGCGAGGCATGTGGATGGGAACCATGTTTCATCAACTGATCCGGCTCACACTCCCTCACATACAAAACCCAAGTACGCTGTATTTGTGAGTCAATCGCACACAAGACGGTGGCTGGACCGCAGTCCGCTCCACACTGAGTGCATGGAACCGCCCTTTGAGCCTAGCACGGCCACAAGGACCGTGCACCCCGTCCCCTCCAGCAACGACCAACTGTCTCCTGGAGCCAGTATGGACGAGATAATGGGTAATAGACAGGTAGGCACCTTGTCAACATGCACATCAAGCGCAGTCACGCCTGGGATGTCAAACAACAGCCACTCAATTGAAGCGAGAAGAGGAAATAAAATAAATCGAATAATGCATGCAGACACGGTGGCATGGCTCTTGACTAAATAAGCGTATCAAATTAATTGTTTGCGAATGAATCCGCGATAAGTTCAAGATGTCAGAAAATATATTTTAAGGAAATGCCATAAACGCGAAAATATTATCGAAATTAACTACAATTAACTTCAGTGACGTGTGCAAGTTTCTAGATAGTACAAGTAGATATAATTATGCGAAAAAATCATTAGGACGAAATCGAAAACCCACCATCTTAAATGACTCAGCATGCAAGCACGCGGTTAGTAAAGCGGATGCAGCGTACCTACAAAAGCTGTACCGGTTTTGCATACGTTCTCTGCAGGACCCGTCGTTGCTTCGGTAGTGGTCCCGAGTAGCCTCGCTCATGCCTCACTAGGCCTGCCTGACTCATGCACTCGCGACCGCATTTGCTACAGTACCATGCGCTCGATGTCGATGGAGTACAACCCATCGGTGCATGCCGCTTCCGCATTTGCTCTTCTTCTCTGCATGCATGAGGGCTTTCTCCCGCACCTTGGCAATTGCCTTCGTGATCAGATCGCGCCGGTCAACCACCTTCGATTCCCATGACCTGCAATCAAGATTAGAACGTGAGAGGCTCATTTTGATCATGTCCTGGTAACGTAACTTTGGTTTCCCCACATGCCGCTTCCCAATACTCAGCTGACCATATAATAGTTGTTTCGCTAGCGGGTAACATAATGGGTTACGTATGCTATCTTTCGCGTCCAGGTTTAAAGAAGGAGTAATTCCTCTTCTACTATTCGACACTTAAGCTCGGAAGGCGCTAGCTTTCGTGTCTAGTTGATCATCAGTTGAATAAATGAATCGGCAAACGGGAAGAAGGTAGGTTAGTGGAATTTGAAACAGACTGAGACAAACTGGAATAGAAGAGGACAATATTATCGACGGCATCGCTTGTCTCGTTATTCGTAAGAAACTCAAGAGGAATACGGACATTCTGAACAGGGATGTATTTCAAGAAACGACCATGTCCTCTGTAGTGTTTGTTATACAGGTTACGTACACAAAAACGAAACTGCTTTGGCAATTCCATCTGATAACAGCCACCGAGGTATCTTTCATGTTGTGTCACGCAAGCAACCTCTAAAGTCATACCATTGGAAGTGCCGCGCCGGACCAACACCCGGATCCGAAGCAGAACGCGTAAATGGATTAGCACCAGAGACGAGATCTGGAGACAATACGCGCTGAACAATTGCGACGCCACCTGGGAGAATTACAAAATAGTGAGGAACTATTGCACATCACGGATTAGAGCCGATAAGTACGAATGGCAAAAAAACATGGTACTTAAATTCACGAACAATACAAAACTGCTGTACAGGTACGTGAACAGCAGAAGGAAATTTAACACAGGAATACCACCACTCAAGACGGATGATGGCCTAACGACTACTGCTGTGGATGCTGCGAACGTAGTACTTCTGCAGTTTAACACAGTGACTGCAAACGCCATAGAACCGTTGCCAAACCAGCACTCACCCAACGTGGTCGGCATATCAACTGTCACTTTTACCTCAGCAGCTGTCGCTAGCAAATTACGGTCTCTAAGAGAAAATAGCGCTCCGGGAGTCGACAAGATCAGACCAAAAGTTCTTAAAACTCTTGCTCCCACCATAGCAGCACACCTCGCAAGCTTTTTCCAAAGTCTACTCAATTCCCAAACACTTCCGTCTGAGTGGAAAAACGGGATAGTCACTCCGATATACAAAGGAGGTAAGCGATCGGATCCTGCCAACTACCGACCCATTACTCTCCTCCCTGTTTTATCAAAAGTAATGGAATCGTTAGTTGCAGATGAAATTACACGATATTTTGAGAGTCTGGAGCTAATTTCTCACCTGCAACACGGCTTTAGGCGCAAACGATCTTGCCTCACAAATCTGCTTCTTGCTCTGGATTCATGTTCCAAAGCGCTTGATGAAGGATCCCCTTGATGTGATTTACCTATACTTTTCGAAGGCATTCGACAGAGTCAATCACTTTGCTCTGCTTCATAAGCTTCGTGCCTACGGTATCCATGGTTCCCTACTCACCTGTCTAGCAGCATATTTGCAGGACAGAACGATCAAGGTCAGAGTCACCGATGCCCTCTCGAAAACCCTCTGCATCTCCAGCGGTGTTCCTCAAGGATCCGTCCTTGGTTCCCTCCTTTTCCTGGTCTACATTAACGACCTCCCGGATAATATTCAATCCTCGATGCAAATTTTTGCAGATGACGCAAAAATCTGGAGAGTTATTCGATCAACATCAGACTGTGCCCTCCTCCAGAATGATTTGGATCGAATCAACAAATGGGCAGATATAAACCACCTCCCCCTGAATCCTGCCAAGTGTCACCTACTGTCATTGCGCAGCAATCTTACCAACACGTACCTCTTGGGGCAGTACGTTTTACGGCGCGTGACCACAGAAAGAGACTTAGGTATCATTGTGCAAGAAAGTCTGGGGAATTCGCTCCAGTGTTCGAAAGCAGCAAACGTGGCGAACATGAATCTGAGACTTTTGTGGCGAGCTTTTGGTGTTTTTGAACGACGGTTGGTACCCATGCTTGTCAACTCCTATATCCGTCCCCACGTCGAATATGCCGTCCAGGCTTGGTTCCCATGGTTAAAACGGGACATTCATCTCTTAGAGCAGCCCCAACAAAGAGCTACCAAAGCAACACGCGGATTTTCTGATCTCCATTATGAAGTGCGTCTCAGTTTAATCGGAATGTTTTCCTCCGAATACCGACGACTACGCGGAGATCTCATTCTCGCATACCGGATATTAACAGAAAGCGATCACCCGTGCAAATCGCTGCTCACCCTAGCCTCATATAAGCGATCGAGAGGTCATAACCTCAAGCTGATAATCCAACACTCCCGATTAGACTATAGAAAATATTTTTACTCTCTTAGAATCTGTTCACAATGGAATGACTTGCCAACGCATGTGGTAAACGCTCCGAACATTACAGCCTTCAAACAATTGTTAGACATTTATCTGAGTGACAAACAACACATTGTGGTGTGATGTACTAGGTTTAGACTATTGGCATTTCAGTTCCATGTCGGAATCTAACGATTTTTATTTATTATGCACTTACCATCCTATGCGTCTTGTAAAGCCAATGCTTTTTATCCCATCATGCACTATTGAACTATTGTATTCGATACGCAAATGTGCTTCTAAATGAGAGTCACGAACGGGCGTTAGATAGCTGACCGCAATGGCCGAACATTCGGTTTCTCAGCATAGTGATAGAATCGTGATAGCGCTTCGCAAACAGATTTTTTCCAGCAGCCACTCTTCACCCCAAAAACCGCTAGTTAACCCTTGCTTTTCCTTACGGCTCCTCAATGACGTGAATCCGCCGAGTCCTGTGGGGTCCGAAAGCACGCTTTCAATTTTACCAGTCAACTATATAAGACACTGAACCACGGGCGACGGCGACGACTTACGCAAGCAATCAGCCGAACTTCGAAGTTGCTGAGTCACAGACACTCGCGGTCAGCTGGCGGCTACACATCCAGGAATGCACTGAAAGGCTGAGGAATTGTCCGCAGTGCGCATATCCCATCAGGTCTCTTGTGCGACTGAAACCTGCGACACTATGGATACAGGTCCGTGGTCGAGACCACTGGGTCAAATGGGTGGGTGGCGGCCATCGTGATTAAGTAACTGACTGTCATAGGTCGCACATGTTCATCTTCCAATGCTATACGTGTTCCCATTGTGCAGAGGGCAGAGTTGGCCCCTAAACCACGACTTTCCTGACTGAGCCCAGTAGCGGACTGCAGCAGCACAAAAGATCGGTGTAGTACGTATTACCGAAGATTCCCGTAGGGATGAAACGGTCGTCTAGCGCTTTCCGGAACGCACTGACGGCAACAAATCGTATTGAAAGCTAATCCAATTCCTACCTCATAAGACTCGTCTATTCATCAATCTACGTTGTCCCGCAAAACATAACGACGGTACTTAGTAAGGGTAACATCAGCTCTTCTGGGAACAAGTCTTGCAAATTTGGATAAGCGCCGTTTCTGACCAGCCCGTAGTTGGCTAAAAGGTCAACCAACGAGGAGCCCTCTCGTAATAAGGGATATTGAAATTTTGTTTTTACAGGTATTCTGGTAAAGAGGATACGGTGTTAATAGGTTCAAAATTTTTCGTATTGCTCTCCCAAATGTGAAATAAGTCTGCATTCCAGTTCTTAATCCGCGTAGTAGTGCTTTACCATTATACTATCTTGGGAATTTCACGCATGAGAAGTCATTGTCTGAAAGCCGGCTGTCTAAGAGCAAGAGACTTAGGAAACATCGGAGTATCCTCCTCATTCCTGTATGCTTACTTCAGACCTCACCTAAAGTGAGCTTGACTTGTTCAGAGATGCCGGTACAGAAGCAGTCGGCATTCTAACAGTCCCAGTGAAGTTGCGAAAGAGCCTATGGTTCAGTAGGTGACTCTCCAGTATCCGGAATGGTGGAATGTAGGAGAGACTGCATTCAGTCTCTGGGACAGAGCTGCTGCCATGTCCAGACTGTTAGAACATCAGGTACCTACTACGGTAGTGAGACGTCGACACCACATTGAAGAGCGATTGATTACAGGAGCTACGATTCCACTTCTCTTTGATCGACTGACCGGTGGACCATAAGGTAGCCGGCTGGATTGCATCTTGTTGTGCTGGACCACGTTCCGAGAACAAACGCAGCGGCTGTACTGGAGTAATTGCAGGGGGTGGATGGAATACAGTCAGGTGGATGCTGTACAATTGGATGGTTAGTCCGGGTGAGATTACATAGAATAGATGCTGCTTTTGTACCCAGTTGTCTGCAGAAATACCACCGCGAGAAAGCACACTCTGAGAGGTTGGGAAGAGGTAGAGATCATGCAACCCACAAATACAAAATGACAATGGTCAATAATGGCTGCAAACAGTGAAGCGTCTCCGGAACTTCAGTAATGTGTAGTACTCCCGGTGTTAGTTTGATGGATGGATGAAAGTTCACTTGCGGAGCAGAAGGCATTGCTCACACGAAAGTCGTCTATCCGAGAGAGCTAAGGAACACTCCTGGCCCGGCTTGGAACTGATAGCAGTCAACGCATCCATAGCCGCACATCTTACTGACACAGGGCATGCCGCCAAATCAGCTGACTGTTTCAAAACTATTCATCAGGCCTAGGCGAACCGATCAAGCGACATCAGCTGAACCGGAGCTGTGTGTTTAGAAGAATCTAACTAATGGTTTGGGACTGTCTTTGTCTGGTGACCTCTGACATACGAGGTCATGTGTACTGGGTTGTTGTAACCGAACTGCCAGACAATGTAAGCATTCAAATAACTCGCTCCAGAAATAACGACTGATTTGCACGTAAGTGGATATGGCTGAAGATGAATTACCGAAACTTACGTCCAAATCAGCTCAATGCAGGCATAGCGCAATCTGCAACTGGGTGCGCTGAGCACAAATCACCTGATTCCCAAAGGTGTAAAGGGTGTGGCCCTCTGTTCTACTGCGGGAATGGTTTTTCCAACTAACCACTGTCGCGTCCATTAACACACTATGAATTGGCGGTACAACGGCGGAAAATATGACTGTGGCTGTCGTGTGGAGTTGTGGGGAAGTGTTTGTTGCTTTTCCTCATTTTTGCCTCCATCTTCGTTGCACGCGTCAACTTCAACGGATCTACTCGGTGAGACAGAGGAGCAATACCGTTGCCCAATTTCCACATCGCAGTTTGGATCCTGGGCCATTGTCCCAGTGGGTGGTGTCACGCAGTGAAATACGGAGGTATATCTGTCCACTCATGTGGACCGATGAGGTTTGGCGAAACAGAGCGCCTGCTGACCTAAGCCCATGTAACATGCAATCCAGCTATTGCAGCGAATCAGTGTGATGCGCTTAAATTTGGTGGTCCATGTTAGCGTGACCATACTTACAGCAGCGTGCTCCGAAATAATAGTGAGTGGGAACCACAGGGATGGCGGAAACTACGACTTGCACGAAATCGAGGTGGTGTGCTTGGAATACGGCCACAACGGTGTCGGAGTTGAAGTGAATCAATGCAAGAGATTGCAGTAGCCAGCACACTGGGTTCGAACTTGACGAAATAGGCCAAATCACGCTGGTGCGAAAATTCTGGGCAGAACAGCTTGGTGATCACTGCGCCTAACGCTGCAAAAACCGTCTGAAGAAGCCGACACGTAGGTATCGAAGGTAAGAAACACGGTCCGATATATAACCGGAGCTTTCTCGGTAAACGAGTATAGGTTTCGATCACGCAAATGAGTACTGGTCAATTGGATCGTGAGCGCAATCAGCGACGCTTTGCCAAAAACACTTTCGGGTATCCCACATGTCTTGGTTGTTTCGACTCCTAGGTGGAACGAATGAAACGTTTTAACCGATAGTATCGCACACACGGAGAAGCAAATGGAAATCGAATCTGTACTGCCTAAGTAACCTATCCGGCAGATGTTGTACGAACGAGATGAGACTGGGGACGAAACACGTAACTTCCCACGCCTGCACGAGACTCAGAAAAGTACGACTGGTCGATAGCAAGAGCTCTTTTACTGACTCAGTCTAAATCATATTTATAGATAAATAGATGAATTCATTTTTGATTCTCGACAGTGTGAGGCACGCCTGCGTAGACATCATCATTTTAATACCAACACGAATGATGGATCATTGTACAAAAATGTTGCATAACTAGCAGTAACATATTGGATTTATGTGTGTATGTGTGTAGGAATGTATGTAGGTTGTGGCAATTTCTTAAAAAATATTTTCTGAGGTACTGAAACCAAAGTGGATTTTCGTACTCAATTTATTTCATACGTTCATTTAGTGAAGAGTTATGTCACCGTGTCTGTACGCATTATTCGATTTATTTTATTTCATCTTGTCGTTTCAATTGAGTGACTGTTGCTTGGTATCCCCGGTGTGACTGCGCTTGATGTGCATGTTCACAAGGTGCCTACGTGTCTATTACCTACCACCTCGTTCATCCTGGCTCCAGAAGACAGCTGGTCGTTGCTGGAGGGGACAGGGTGCACGGTCATTGTGGCCGTGCTAGGCTCGAAGAGCGGTTCCATGCACTCAGTGTGGAGCCGACTACGGTCTAGCCACCATTTTGTGTGCACTTGATTCCCCAACTACGGCGTGCTTGTGTTTGCTTGTGAAGGAGTGTGGGCCGGCTCCGTTGATGAAACGTGGCTCTCATCGACATGCCTCTTGGTCTTATTCCTTCGGGTTTACGCTGGATATGGGGTGTGTGGATGGAGCTGTGGGTGGTGCATCGCAAGTCACCCATACTCCCTCCGTAGGCGCGGGCGTCTTTTGGCTGGCGACAGTGACAGGGAAATCCGAAACCGGACGCCGCCAACCAGGTATGAATTTAAGTAGCGCTGTTTCTTAATTGTGTTAATGTGACACTGCGTTTGGAATTGTGTTCAATCAGGTAGTCCGCGTGAGAAAGGTTCCAAGGAACTCATCGGCATGGATGACTGACGTTCATGCATAGAGGAAGGCCATCCGGAGAAGCTAGTCCTATGCGCCACGCCACGGTGTTGTTACACAGATATTTGTGGTGTTGCATAGGGAGAACGCTTGCTAGGCATTAGGTCACCACGTCCTGGAACACTGCCGCCGAACCATTCGCTGGGACAGGATTAACCCGAACCACCCAGCTGACACCACGTGAACGTTGTTCGGCGAGCCAGCCAGCTCCATGGTATCTTGGCGTACTGAATAAACTGTGAAGGAAGGTGAATGTTGGCAAGGCGCATGAGTTGCAAAGTGATTGAAGCGTTCAGAGGAATTCACGGTTCAGTGCAGTTTGACATGATAGAAAACGACAGTGTCCTGTGGAGGGCTCGATTGTTACCTGCACAGTTTGATTCACCGCATGGTAATGGTATGGCTGTGGTTAGATCAGGAGAGATCTACGCAAACTTTGCGTAGCTATTAGAGTTCCGCGATAACACCACTTACCTACCGTGAGTACTGCAATAACCCTAAAGTTAATTCTTTATGATTCTGTAATGTGGCTGATGAGTAGTACTCCGAATCATACACGATTACACATGTTAAGATGACCGGTACCCACAGTAAGTGGTAAAGGTTTCAGTCATGGTTACAAATTTAAAAACAAGGGTGAGGGAACATCACTTACCGGTAAAATAGTCAGAAGCTGGAACAAATAGCCAAGGAACATCGCGGAGATTTGCAATGTAGAAAAGAATAAAAGGATCACCACATAGTATCGCACAGAAAGGAACACAATCGTTAGGTCCAAGGCATCACGAACGTGGGGAGTTAAATTCCACAAATAGATTGAAAATTTATGAACAGAAGAATTATACTAAGGAATACTGAGGGTAGAGAGCCAGAAGATAAACACCTGCGTCGCTCCATCGTTGGTGGATCGGGCGCATGCGCGGAATCACGTCGCTGATTCTTGCGCGGTGGCAGTAGATTCCAGCTACACTACATATTATCCGGGTATGATACGCTCCCTATACCTGTAATCCACAAAGTGGGCAACGAGGAACCGCTTCAGTTCCGACAGCGATTTCGCCTCGTCTATTGTTGCAGGCAACTTGTTCCAATATTTCACTACTAGACGCTCGAAGCGTAGAGAGTGAGCGATGCAGTTTAAATCCGGTAGCATTAGTCTATACCGGTGTCTACGTGTGCTTCTTGGTACGCGAACGTGCAGCAGCGGTTTCAACGTAGGGAAGTGGTCCAGGTGCAATATCCGGTATGTCATTATGAGATCAACTAGAAGCCGACGCTACAACAGGATAACAAGCTCTAGTGTTTTGCATTGCTCCTCGTACGACATACCCCGTAAACTCGGGTTGATCCGGGTAGCAACGTACTGGACCCGTTCCAGTCTCTGCATCTCATCTGTTATGATCGGACCATAAACGGGTGAGCCGTACTCAAGCATCGGTCTAACCATGGAAGAGAAAAGACGGGTGGCAATCTCTTCAGACCAAGTTAGAATAAAATACTTGAGACAGCCTCTTTCCCGAAAATATTATCGACAAAACTGGTAAAGAAGAACAACCCACCGAGAAATGTAGGGGGCGGAATCCGACTATGCGTAAAAACGTTTCCTTGTTGGAAGAGGACGTAATTATTAAAAATAATAAAGAACTGTTTTGAATTAGTTACACCGCTGAACGGGTGTCTGAGAACGCGTCTGATAACATCGAAAGACAAACGGAATTCGCAATATAAAAGTACGACCAAATTTGTGAAGAAAAGGCTGTAAATACTAAATATTCGTACCGTCTTCCCTTACCATAAAAGTTTTGTTAGGTTACTTAGGTCTGTTTTTCATTCCTTCCGCCAACGTGATCACCTTCGCCCCTTGTATGATACCGGAGAACATCGACTCGAATGCACTTAAGAAAATATGATCATCTAGGATGAGCTGCTAAAAACCGCTTCTTATCCTATTCTTTAATGCTACATCATATGCGGCTTTACTCCTTTCAAACTTATTTCACACCAAATGTCTTTTGTTTAAAACCGAGAGCAAAATTATTTACTGGTGTGGCGTCAGGAACACTTTTCTTAATTTTCCCCACAAATGGATTAATTCGTAATATTGTTCTGCCATCCCCTCCGCTACATTTGTTCTGCTGTGCAAATCATGTCCCCTTCTTTTCTGGAGTTAACAGTCCAGAAACACGTACCCGAATTCAGTGGTCGCAATAACAGAATCCCTATGTGATTTTTGCCTATGGACAACTTGTACAATTATCTGTCTCCGGCTGTCATGCCACACAATTCGATCGTATGATCGGCTCGATCCATTTGTATGCTGATGTAAAAGACATACCTGCCTATTTTTTACATTAACGATATAGTATCTCTTTCATATAATTCTTCTTTTTTACATTCTGCCTTATTTCATTGTTGGCCACGACTGGGCTAATCTCCTGTGGTGACGGATTATAGCTTCCAGATTATAAAAGACTTTACCTATGCAAGGCACATTGCCACTAATTGAGTGACGGATAGAAAATGGCCATAATTGAATGATCCGCATGACGGACTGGGCCGAGACTTCATCGCTCATAATACATGTATAAAATCAGCCCTAAAAAGAACAGAACATATGATAAACAGGTGACTGCTCATATGCTACTATGCCACATCGGCACGCGCCATGGAACTGCAGGCGAAACATTTCGATGGAATACCTTGGGTGGAAGCAGGTCTCCCGGGGGCGGTTCCACGAGTAGCTGTATTACTTTAACTGCACATCTGTTTAAATCCGCATATCTTATCGTTCCTGATTTTGTACTTTGTTTAGTATCTTAATCCTGCCAATTACTTTAATACCTGTTTTCGATCCATTGTAAAAAACGTGAACAAATTGACTATCTTTGTGATCCAGTCATACACATTGATCAGACCACATAGTTGGACTGCATCTCGAACCACCGAGGAATATAACACTTATTTATTTATTTATTTATTTATTCCGAGTGATCACACACCGAGGACCTTAGAAAACACGAGCACGTTGAGGAGTTGGATAAATCGGTTTTTTCCTTTGCCCTCCTGTATTGATTCTTTCTCCATACCCAGCTAGATGAACGACATGAGTACCTACAATGCAAAAGTTGAAATGCTTGATACCCACTCACTAAACCATCTGTTATGTTCATAATTCCATTTGGCCCTCCGTTGTTATATCTTGCCATTTGGAAGAGGCACGTCGTCCGTTACAATTGATGTAGAAGTTTCATAGTGGAGACATTCCTCAGTTTAACTCAGTTTACCGTCAATCTGCTAACTTGTCTGCTCACACACAATATTTTTGTAAGTATTGTTACATACCAGAGTTGGAAATTTTCACAAGCACTTTTTCCATGTGTATACTGTCGTTCAGCTCCCCTATCCTTGTTATATTACGAGTTTTCCCAACACTCAGTCTAAAGATATCTGAACGATTCGCAACCATCGTCCATTTTGAGGATTTGTGAAGCACAATTAATGGCAAAAGAATCAAGTAAAAATGACGACAATTGTTCTTTTACAGCGGCCCTGTAAACTTAAGTTACATTTTCTATGTATCTGATGAGGGGACTGGTCTTGCCGGATCGTCTCTCACTTTAATGACAATATAACAACTAAATAAGTAATATTTTATTACACAAAGTTTGGTACCTACAGACGACGTTGTAGACCAGTTTTCCCATTTCTTCCAGTTAATCTGTTTGATGCAGTGTTTCTCAACCTGGGCCGGTGGCCAAGAGGTCTGCACGTTTGGTTTGCAACCACAAGGTCACAGGTTCGAATGCGCGTAGAGGTGGTCGTCCTCGCGGTATACTCAGCACGCGCCCGACTGGTAATGGTCGCGCGGCAGTACGGCACCGAGACGAAGTACAGTTGACACAATAGTTATTATATTAATTACCTCCAGAGGGGTAAAATAGCATTTTATGGGGTCAAGGGTAAGTACGAGCAACAGTTGCGCAACAGTTGTCAGTGTCAAAGTGCAGAGAGAAAGAAGTAGCGTTACAACAGAAGGACGTTATAACTGCAACATTTAACGGCATCACATGCTGGCAGAAATCAACGACGTAGCATTTTGTTAACCAACTAGGAAAAGACCATCTAATGAGTCTACTAAAGAGGTCTTACCGAAATTAAAAAATGAAATAGCTGTTATGTGTTAACTTTCTATATGACTAGCTAAACTTAGTCCGTTATTAGAAGGGGATTTTCGTTTTAAGGGTTATCACGGTCTCTAAATTTTTACTGTGCTAGAATTTACACACAACTTTTTACACACAAACTTTTACACACAGCTTTTTCGACTTTCTGATCATTTAATGCCACAAAAATACGGAAGTTTTCCACCCATCTTCAACTTTTAATTAGGTGATTTTCATTTCACATTTCACATTTCACGAGTTTTTGCATATATCCGCTCTCAAACAACTACGCGTACATGTTTGATCGGTGACATGCCACTACTCTTAAAGCGCTGTAACAGATGGGTCCTCATGCGTCACTCACTCGACCCGCGCTGTGTACACAATCTCATCGGAACAGTTTCTCATCAACGTACTCCACACCAAAAATCTCTATAATTCTTATGTTTACACCTAGTACTATGCGAAACCATTTCGTCCACGCAATTCTGATTATGCCTGTCGAGGCGTGCCCCAATATGCTCTACAATAAACTTCATTCAAACTTCGGGTCGTATGGGCCCACACAACTGACTACATCTGTAGTACTTCTGCTTTGGATCAGATCATTATGATATTATATACAACAATACACTATTCTGATCAAGCCGAAAAGTCGTGCCTCATCTTGTCGAGAATAAATGTTATTGATTCTTCGTCTAGTACGGACGAGATGAACTGATTCTCACTTGCGCGCTGCGTTGCATTTCCAAACCAGTGTCACTGAGCCTCACCTAACCATTTTACTGCAATGATGATCACAGTTTCACCTTTCACATTTAAAACTCGCAATAAAAATTGTGATATGTGTCATTTTTGGTTATTATCTCAATCTCAGACTGAATGTTACCCGATATATGTTTGCGTCGCAACTGGTGGCCCACTTTGTACCACGGCTGTGGCCCTTCTCTGAAAATCCTTACATTAAACGATACCCCTATTCCTGTGTGTGGCGCAGTCCGGGACCTTAGTCTAAGATATTCTGCCTCGTTTAATTTTTTAGAGCATATTATATTCTTGCAGTCTTCTGCCAGAATAGTGATCGCCTACATAAGTCGAACTCTTATTTTGAGGGATTCCAGGCTTCAAGTCTTTAAAATATGTGTTAGGCCGAAGTTGGAGTACTGTACGATAGTACATAGTAATCTGAGAAAAGTGGATATTATAGCACTAGAAAACATTCAACGATCATTCACAAAGAGGTTTTTGAACATGCCTAATACTATGACATACCGTGAGCATTGCGAGGCGCTAAATCTGGAGCCGCTATGGCTACGCAGACTCAAACTTAATCTGTGCCTTTTTACCCTACTATTCGGATTAACCTTCACTGCTCAGCCACAACTCGAGTTTCAGACTCGTATGCGCTATGAACTAAGAAACAGCGAGCGCACAGTGAAAATACCAAAGTCTCGCACAATGCTCCGCTCAAATTTTTTCTCCGTAAAATTGCGTTAATATGGAACAAACTTCCATCGAGTGTTAGAAACTGCACTACCTATGCACAATTCAGACGCATGATTAATATTCACCTGACTGTTGTAAAAATCTGGTCAACACTAAGCCAAACGGCGACTCGAGATGATTTGTATGAGAAAGGTCCTGGATACATATGAAAGTCACCATATCCTCTATTCGTTTCACTAATATAAGATTACCTACATATAGTTGCATTCTTGAGTATATATTTGAGAACGATCTTACTCTTATTAATCCGTCTAACCAATTCTGTTTTCTCCTTTGACGCACTGGTTCGTAGATGCACTAAGCATTTCAAGCTAATGTCTCTGTACCATCGTCGTCACTCGCAAAGATTTTCCATTAAATTGTGATTGGCCTGTCGTCAAGCGTTTGTATTCATTATTATGTTTTAAAATTCCTCATACTTTATCTTCTTCATTGTTTCACTGTTGGTCTTGACTGGGATGATCTCTTGTGGTGACGGATTACAGCTTCCAAAATAAAAAGTATACCCATGCAAATCCTATTACTACTGACTCGCTGGCATAAAACAAAAAAGTGCCATACTTGGTTGATCCGCATGACAGAACGGGCTGAGGCTTCATCGCCTATAATGTATGCATAAAACACCCTAAAAAAAGACATTTGATACCTAGTTCTGATGACCTATTTACTATCCTGCCACACAGGCACAGAGCCAATTGGAACATGGAATGGCGGGTGATACCGATCGTGGAAATACCCTGCATGGAAGCAAGTCCCCTGGGGACAGTTCCATGGATGATCGCATTACTTTACTTGAACTTTCCGTGAAATCTACATTTATTACTGTTCCCAGTTTCTTTAGCTCTCTACTTTTTCCAAACTGCTAGTCAATCAAAAAACCCATGTGGGAACTATTGATCAAAAGACGAAAAATTAGCTGTATTATGCGATCACGTTATACATGTTGATAAGACCACCCAATTGGTCTGTGCCTGGCACAGCTGAGGAATAAAACGTTTATGTATTTTATTTATTTACTTAAGCTTGGACATCGCTGGCCTTCAGATACTAACTACATATTAGGCTACCAATTATTGAGTGACCACAACCATGGAACGAGCCACTTGCTGAAACTTAGCCACAACACGCAGCTCTGGGGTAACTGCTTAAAGTTCAAGGAACAATGTAGCCGTCTACAGTATCGACGCAAATACTTTTCACGTCGGGTTTGCCAACCCTGGAACGCACTCCCAGACTCATTTCCATCCACCCCTACTTCGGGTATTTTCAAAAAACGGTTGGATATTGCTCTTAGCTGCCAACACATTTTTACCTAAATTACGCCATTTTGGCTTACACCGAGCATGCCCTTCTACAGGAGTTATGTGTCACATGGACCCAAAAAGACGACGCAGACAGGAGCGACCATATTTTACTTTGCTCACACTTTATATCAACGATCACTGCACCCCGTGTATTTCTGCATACTTACACGCGATATTTTTATTTTACACCGACATTATCAGTTCATTCAACTCGGTAGACGCTCCGTAGATGACTCACATATATTTTGACTTCAATGTATTCAACCCAACCATCTTTCGAGAACTGTCAAGCAATTGCTTTTAGCCCGTGATAAATCAGTTTTCATTGTTCATTGTACACTGTGTAATATCATGTTTATAACAGAAATGAGATAGGATGTTGCTAGCCGTACAATTGAGCTGATTACGAATATGCAAAGCGAATGTTTCCATCACATCGGGTCTTATAAATTTCAAGTTTTCATTTCATGCATCAAATACTCACCTGTGATTTGTCCATTGGCTCCCTGTACTTGTGAAAAAGAAGTCCTCTTGGCCATGGGATCCATCTGATACTGAAAGTTGATTGAGATTGTGTTTCCTTACTTGATGTCTTGATCATGGCTCAAAGTCGCTTTTGTGTCAATGACCGAACTCATTTTTCTTACATTTGTGGACAGTTTACTACAAGGTCGCAGTGCAAACACATTTCTTCACTACTGAATTCTGCCTACCGCGCACATTTCTGGATGAAACTGGGTGATCAGGATAAGAAGTGGGCGTCGCATTTTGTTTATGTGTCGTGTAATCGTCATCTGACTCCATGGCTCAAAGGCAAAGGCAGGATGCCCTTTGCGATCCCCATGGTGTGGAGGCAGCCAAAGGATCACACGCCAGACTGCTACTTCTGCCTAACCAATGTCATTGGAATCTCCAACCGAAATAAGGACAAAAATTCATTACACCGAGCTTCGACCTGTTTCTCATGATGGAACATTACCCATTCCCATGCCTACAGTGAACACGTCACTGTATTTGACTAGTGATTCCGCATCGTCAAATTCCCCTGCGACCGACATTTGTGTAAACATTGAAGCTAATGTTGTCAACTTACATGTTATTCAACAATCAGAGCTATATGACTTGGTACGTGACCTGCGCTTGCCTAAAGACAAGGACGAGTTGCTGGCATCTTGGCTGCAGCAGTGGCACTTGCTTGGTGCAAACACAAGGTTACTGTATACAGAAAGCGCAGTGTTAAATTGTAGAGTTTCTATGACACGAGAGACACCTTTTGCTACTGTTTCAACGTGGAAGGACTGGTGAAAGAGCTTGGCGTGAGGTATGTCAATGATGAACGACGTTTGTTCATTGACTCGTCCAAGATTAGCCTTAAGGCCATACTGCTCCACAATGGAAATGTGTACCCAAATGTGCCTCAGTTGCATGCCACCCATATGAAGGAGACTTACGAAAGTATGTAGCAGATACTCGCTGCACCGAACTACGATAAGTGCTGTTGGAACATCTGTGCTGATTTCAAAGCCATTGGACTCCTAATGGGCATGCAAGGAGTCCTCATAAAACATTGCTGTTTCTTATGCCTATGGGACAGTAGAGCAACTCAACAGCACTACATAAACGAAAAGTGGCCAGAGAGGACGGAGTATGCTGCATAGAAAATGAGTGTAAAGCACACACCTCCTGTGCAAACTACTCATAGCTATCTACCCCCTTGCACATCAAGCTTGGTTTGAATCAAAACTTCGGCAAAGCTTTAAAACGAGATGCGTTTGCGTTTCAGTACGTGAAACAAATGTTTCCGAAGAGCACTAATGTGAAGCTCAAAGAAGGGATACTTAATGGGTCAGATTTCGCCGGACAATGGCAGACCGTGCTTACGAATGCCAGTTGACTTCAATTAAGTTAGAAGTGTGGAGATCATTCAAAGCAGTGTGTACGGGATTGTTGGTCCGGACAAAGGCAGAGAACTACAAAGCCGTCACAAAAAAGCTCATTAGTGCATGAATGTCATCCAACATTCACTTTCTACATAATCATCATGAATTTTCCCTGCGAACTTGGGATCCGGTAGTGATAACCATGGTGAGCGCTATAATCAAGACATTGAAGTCATGGAACAGCGCTACAGTGGCAAGTACACACCTTCTAAGATGGGTGACTTATGTTGGTTTCTGCAAGTTGACAGCATTGGATCGCGGCGAACTCATCATTTCTCAGTGTCAGGCTGCAGTCGGTAGTTAGCGCCGAGTTTTGCAATGACGCTTTAAACGTATTTGTCATATACATAAATACAGTATATTCCGTGACGTAGCCTTAACATTACTGAAAATAATAAGTTGCCTAAAACCATGTAATCTAACGTGCAAGTTAACATCGTAATACATTTCTAAGGTAAGTGGAGTGTATTCTATAAGCTAGTGACAGTGGGATTCCTAATATAGAAAATAAGTGTTATTTTGTTGAACAATGTTATGGGTGAGTGGTCAATGAATTAGAAAGAGAAATGAAACACGAAGCTTTAAGCGAACTATTATTTTCAATTACTTCTTCATCAGGCTCATACATTAATGTATATTAGGGTAAGGTCTGTTGCAACCGTTAGTATAACAAAGAAACAACTGATCAGAAAATTTAACTTGTGATCATGATGGCAGTCATCTGATCACATGACTGAAGTCAGGTGGAGTTGCGGAGTTCCATCACTCCCTTCCCGTCTGGTAGTCGGCCACGGAAGTTGCAGTGTTTGTATCATCTTCTTCTGGACACACAAGTCCGGATTTGTCAGGCGTATGCATACTGCCTCAGCGGTGGCAAGTACGCTTGCTTTCACACGATGGTTATCTCTTAATGGTATTTTGTAAAGAAGCTGAAAGGATGTTTGTTTATTTGTCTAGTGGCCGCTGTTGATTAGATGGTTCGTAATCGGACTGTAGTTCGTTTTATTCTCGCGATTGTAGGACCAACCTGGATGGTGTCCCTTGGTTCTCTTAGCTAAATGCCTGGTCGTCCTTCCAATGTACCTGGCCCCGCACGAGCAGGTGACCCGTAGAGTAACATTGATTAGAGTTGATCAGGCGCAGTCTTTGAATCTCGGAACTGGTAAAGGTCTGCTCGTGAAAACCACATTCAATTGAGCCGTATTAAATATAATATTACAGCTTGCTATAGTCGACGCGTGCATATCACAGCCGCATTATTTCCTTTGAATGGAGGAGTCAGCTAAAGCTGTAATCAATGAACAATGAACGATGAATTTATACTGGTTAAGAAGCGTTGCCTTACAAGTCCCGTTGGATAGTTGGTGGGGATATCAACATAACAATAATGATGATAAGGATAGTAAAATAGTTAATACTTTAAATATGATAATAAGGACTTTCGTTCGCTCCCTTGTAGTCCTGCGATCCTCTTAGATTCACAGCGCCCGCAGTTAACAACAAATAATTCCATGGTAAACTCCAGGTGTAGAATGGAGACGTGGTGTTAAGTGACAAAGTGTAAGTTGGTGAGTGCATCGTCCAACCGTCTTTTAAATACTGTTAGTGTCGGTGCAGAGACCACCGATTCTGGGAGAGCATTCCACGGGTGACAGACACAAATGGAAAAGAAATTTCTGCGGCACTCCAGACGACTGTATTGTTCTGTTAGTTTTAAGGAGTGGCCCCTCAGGTTTGTCTTGCTGCTGAGTTGCAGTAAAGGGTGGCACACATGATGTGGGCCTCGCAGAATCAAGTATGCCATAATCATGTCGCCTCGTAGTCTGCGATAGCTTCCACTGAACACCCCCGATCGTAGCAGCCTCTCCTGGTAGGAAAGGTTGCGCATTCCAATTACTTTCTTAGATGCCCGGCGTTGTGGCTACTCCAGTGCACTGAGTTCGTGTTTCAGCCATGGATGCCAGGCTTGAATTGTGTATTCGACATGGGGGCGGACATACGCACTGAGCATTTGTCGTAATATGGAGCTGTTTATTTGTCCAAACGCTCGCCTCAACAGCTCAACGTGTTGGTTTCCAGTCTTCGTGGCCTTTGCGGATTGCCTGGAGCAACCCAAGTCATCTTGAACCAGGACGCCCAAGTCACGTTCGAGAGTTGATTGTTGCAGTACATCCGTTCCGAGTCGGTATGAGTAGCTGCTTTGATGTCGGATGGAAAGCACGTTGCATTTACTGACGTTGAAATGCAATGAGTTTTGAGTCGACCATTGATACACCGTATCTAGGTCAGTCTGCAGCAGATGCTGGTCGGCGTTCGCCTGGATCCTGCGCCAGATCTTGATATCGTCGGCAAACATTAGGACGTTTGAAGCGATTCCCTGTGCAAGGTCATTAATAAACACCAAATACAACCGTGGACCTAGAACTGAGCCTTGGGGCACACCACACCACACTTGTATGGGGTCCGAAAAAACGCTCCGAACTCTGACCACTAGTTGCCGTTGATGTAGAAAGTTGACGATCCAGCTTAAATGAGGGTCTCCGATCCCGTAATGGTGCAGCTTGCATATTGGTATCCGATGGTCTAGACGGTCGAAAGCCTTGGAAAAATCCTGGTAGATCACATCAACACCTTCTCCAGCGACGGCTGCCTCGGTCCAACTACTGGCTGCAATTAGTAAATTAGTTGTACATGACCGCTGTCGACGGAAACCGTGCTGTTCAGGGGTAATGAGGTTGCAGTATTCCAGATAGCACACCAGTGCATCGGCAACTAGGGATTCCATGACCTTGGAGAGTATAGGAAGAAGGGTTACTAGGCGGTAGTTGGAAGGATCAGTTCTGCTTCCACCTTTGTGAATCGGGGTTATTATTCTAAGCTCCAACATGGCGGGAACTTGGTTCTGGTCTAAGCAGTGCTGGAAAAACTGAGCTAAATGTCCTGCCATTTGGCTTGCTGCTGCTCCCAATGTCTCTGGACGAATGGTGTCGACACCCGGCAAGCTGTGTTTGCGTAGAGAAGTCAGCTTTTGCAATACAGCCTCTGCGGTAAAATTGATGTGGGTTAGTCCTGGCGAGCAGAAGACAAAGCTTGGTAGATCGCTTGGTGGCAAGACTCCTTGAAACGTGGGGGCGTATTGCATCTGCAGCGCGTTTGCAGCTTCCATAGATGTTCTTGTTGGGCCATCAGCCGTCTTGAGTGGAGGAAATCCTTGCCTCAACTTTCGTAGGCTATTAACGTGCTTGTACAGCAGTTTGTGGTTAGCACTGAAGGTTTTTGCGATGTTCCGCTGATAGGCGGCTTTGTCTTCTCTTAACAGTTGAGTGCAGTTGCTACGTTGGGCTAAGTAGCTGTCCCAAGTTTCTGGTGCTGGAGCTTCTCTGTACACTCGCCATGCTGCGTTGCGTACTGTCATCCATTTTCGAGTTCTGTTCCTAACGAAAGAAACTGATTTGCACTTATTGACTGCCACTAATTGACTGCCATCATGATCACAACTTAAATTTTCTGAGCAATTGTTTCCTTGTTATGCAGACGATTGCAACAGACCTTACCCTAATGTATACTTGTTATGTATGAGCCTGACGAAGAATTAATCGAAAACAATTGTTCGCTTAAAGCTTCGTGTTTTGTTTCTCTTTCTGAACTTGAGTAAATACCTGGGCATTCAGCTTGAGTTGAAACACAGCAAATGCGCCCAGAGGTGCAAGGAACTTAATTGGTATATTAAGTTCTGCGTGAGATTTGCCGAAACCGAAGCATCCATTGAGTTCCACAGGCTTTGCATCGAAACGCCAGATTACCCAATATCATTTCGGATAGCCCTACGGAGACATCACATCCGAGCAAGTGCTGCTACTTTGAAATGGCACGCACTCAACCTTATGGAATCGGAGAGAGGGAGACTAGAGGTAACCAAACGACTTATTGATTAAAAAACAGATGCCGCGCTGGACACCCTCCGCAATGAAGAAGGTATGCGTTTTCTTACTTATGTGCGGGTAAACAAGAAACGATGTAGTATGCAGGAAACGTTAAGCGAAACCAAGTGTCAAACTAAGCTTCCATCGGTTCCAGAACAATACGTCCACAATCTTTCCAGTGTTCATTTAGACAGACTACAGCTGCAAGCACTTGCCCACGGTCTAAAATTTAGCCGTCCGCAAAAGAAATACGATCGAGTTTAAATAGAAACACAGTTTGAACACCTAATAAAGCAGACGAACGATTTAGTGGCCAACTCTGCTATGGAACTTGTATAGTTCAAATCAAGTTTGATCAATTTTTGTTTTCAATACCAAAGGCAACCAATGGAACAACATCGACTACTGACAAAAGCATACATTGGTGCCGTGAGAGAACTACAGAAAACTGAGGATCTCATCATAACCAAACCAGACAAATGATCCGGGACTGTACTGATGTATCGAGCTGAGTACATAAAGAAACTGAAAATGATACTTTCGGATACTTCACGTTTCGTGAAATGTGAACCACGGAAAGATACAACAGACTGTGTAGAAAACCATTTGGTCAGATGTTTGAACTCACTAGTGAACGACGGAGCCATCACCAAAGAAACGTACGACCAAATTCGTCCCATAGGCTCCACCATTCCTCGTCTTTATTGCCTCCCAAAAATGCATAAACCCGACACACCATTGAGACCCATACTAGATATGAAGAATTCGCCGTATCATACATTGCGCAATGGCTGACAAAAATGCTGATTCCCATCAGGCAAATGATTGCTCCTCATAGACTGGCAGATACATTCCAGTTCGTCAACGAAATTCGAGATATGAATGTCCAAGAGTATCGGATGTTTTCCTTAGACGTTGTTTCATTGTTTACCAACGTGCTTCTGATAGAAACAGTTAACTACCTGTGCTTGTACATTGACCAGCATGGTATAAACACCGGTATACGGAGTAACCAACTGAACCAACTGATACTCAGATTTACGTACAACGTGTAATTTCAATTCAATAGCGAGTTTTATAGAGAGGTTGATGGCGTTGCAATGGGATCTCCGCTTGGTCCAACGTAAGCGAATATTGATGTGGGAATGATAGAAAGCGGTCCATTAAAACAGGTCATATCGGATCAGAAATTCTATCGGTGTTATGTGGATGATACATTTTGTATAAGTGATCGGACCACCAAACCCCAGGGTATAATTGACTGTTTCAACATTGCACTCTCTAATGCCGCCTTAACAGCTGAGGAAGAAAACAACAACCAAATGAATTTTTTGGACGCAAATCTTATCAGAAGATTCGACGGGTCAACCCAAGTAAAACTATACGGGAAACCATACTAGACGGGACAGAAGGTGAATTTTCATAGCTTCGACCCACTCGGCCAAAAAAGAACACTGGTGCGAACACTATCCGAACGGGCATACAAAATCTGCAGCGAAGACACCATAAAAGCCGAACTCGTACGAATAAAAGAAACGCTTCTCGAAAATGCATATCCGGAGCGATTTATCGAGACCCATATGAGGCGATTCATACCAAATTATAAAAACAAACCATTGAAAAGAAACAGCTTTACCTGTGTCTTCCATTCAAAGGAAGTAGTGTGCTTGTAATTTGCACGCGTCGACTACAGAAAACCTGCAATAATTTATTTAATGCGGCTGAACTGAATGTGGTTTTCACGACCAGACCTTTAATAGTTCCGAGATTCAAAGACTGAGTGCTTGATCATCTCCAATCAATGTTAATCTACCGGTTCACCTGCCCGTGCGGGGTCAGGTACATTGGATGAACGACTAGGCATTTAGGTAAGAGAACTAAGGAATACCATCCAGTTTGAGTCTACAATCGTGAGAATAGGACACACTGCAGCGCGATTACGAACCATCTAATCAACGCAGGCAACCAGCTAAACAAACATCATTTCAAAGTCTCTACAGAATACCACCAAGGCATAACCGTCATGTAAGAGCAAGCCTACTTGCCACAGCTGAGGCAGTATGCGTACGCCTGACAAACCCGGACTTCTGCGTTCAAAAGAAGATGATACAAACACTACAACTTCCGTGGCTGACCACCAGACGGGAAGGAAGTGATGGCACTCCACAACTCCGCCGGACATCAGTTATGTGATCAGATGACTGCCATCATGATCACAAGTTAAATTTCAGATCAAATCAGCTAATTCATCATCGTCACTCCCAATCAGCAGGTTTAGGCTAATCTGCAAAAGCACCAGACGCGGGCGTTTCGATCTTCTGGGTCTCGTCAGTGGTGCGGCTGATCAATTGTTTCTTTGTTATAGCGACGATTGCAACAGACCTTACCCTAATGTATATGAATTTATGAGCCTGATGAAGTAATCGAAAAGAATTGTTCGCTTAAAGCTTCGTGTTTTGTTTCTGTTTCTGAACTTGACGTAATGAATGGTCATTCTGCTAGATTCGGTGAATTAGCCGATTTTCGGTAATAAATTTTCTTACCTATACTACGTATGCAAGCCGGAAGAGCAGCGTAGGTTGATGGCACCTTCTCTGCCCGCTCCTCGATCGTTGTTCGTTTACGTCAACCAGTCGTTCGCCGGGTCGAATTACAGCGCTTACACTGAGGTGGCAGCATTGCTCAACCGAGCAGGTAAAGGAAAGAGTAAACGTTAGCAAGGAAGAAGGGACAAAACCGACAGTTTGTGTTCAGGACGAATCGATACAGAGCAGAAGCGGGTACCTGTCATCCAGGACAGACTTGGAAGGGATGCTTGAAATAACTGAGAAGCCATTGGCCTCAGTTCGTTTGGTCAGAGATCACACACCAATGCAAGTAAGCGAATAAACTTGGAGCACAACTTGCGATGTGCATTAGGCGAAGGTACACCAAAGGTTTCAGAGGTTGTTGGAACAGCAATACCAACCATCTCCCTAGCGTACGTCACGTCTTGTATTAAAAATTGCTTAGAATAGGTGCTTCTTTGTTTAAATGATCGAACCTAATTACTAATAGTATTCATTCCTGTTATTTATGGCAAAATATATATTTCATAGTTATTTAGGCTTTTAAAATAAAAATTTCGTGGGATACGTTTTTATAATCAACCCTCTTTGTGGGTAACAACCTCCAAAAGTTTTAGTACCACCGGTCTGATGCCATCAAACGCGCGAAGTCACAAAACGCAGAACGCGGGTGTTGCTGAGATCGTAAAAGGCTCAGCCAAATTTTCACATTCCACAGAAATGCTTGAGCACCACTCACCCCACCGGGTGCGTGAGTAGCTTGTTATCGATTGGAATCAGAGTGAAGAGGATGAATGAAATGTTGGCATATTGGCACAGATGAAGTGAGTGGACTTGGCCTACATCGACACACTTGGCATACCGCCTGATTCTGAAGTGTTTAATTCAATCGCTAACGCACGCTCTCCGACTCCAATCGTCAGCACCATGTGAACAGAGGACATTTTGCATTCGTCCGCACTCTACATGGTGGTTGATAGATCACGAAACCGCATTTTGTGCTAGACCCACGTAATACTCAGGTCACGAGTATCTATAGTGTAAAGCAAACACATTCACGACTGTGAACAGAAGTAATCATCCACCCACGCACCGTAAAATATGCAGGCAAGCATTGCAGCTCACTTCCTCCGCTCCACGAAATGTGTTGCTGATCGCATCAGTAACCAAGGTTGGAGCAACGGAGCGATGGTTTAGCACGGGTGTAGAAGGAAATGCTTGAGAAGTCCCGTAGGATGTAGTTGGGCTGAAAATTACACGATACAAAAACAGCGTCGGTAAAAGAACGCATGAGTAGATGACTAATCGAAGAGTTTGGGATAGCACAAGTGCGAGTATTCCTGCCTGGAGTTCAGGAGGATGATGACACCGACCATTGTTTCTACGGTACTAATGACATGGGCTATATCCCGTAGTGTAAACGGGGTAGGGTATCAGCAATGCATTTCTCGAATGGGGATACGGTGGGGCCATTAATTACATGCGCCGCGAGAGCGTTCTAGGATTGTGAGGCACGGAGGTAGGAAATGTTTCGTTGACATTCCAGCCAGCGGTACTACGTGGCCAACTTATACTGATGACCCATCAGATATGTGTTTGTCTGAGTTTCAAAAGAGAGTGGCATATGTGGTTGGGGTATTCTAGGATCTGCTGCACGATTTTGAAACCTCCCCGTAGACGTCTGCTATACATTTTATGAGTTGGCAGCCTGAGTGGGTAGGAACGGCCGGACAAACCTCTGTCGTTCTTCGTCACCTTGTGTTGTGCAGTATGGAGCGTGATAGCTGATCTCTTGCCATGGTTGCCACGCTTGTATAGTATATTCCGCGTGCAGCCCCCATACGCGCCAAGCACTTCCGAAATGACTCACACGTCTAACTTCCCGAACGCTCTACAAAATAGGCCGAAGTGCTGGCCTGTTTTCTGTAATCTCTTTTCAGTCGGCGTCATAAAAACCAAAATCACTTACACGGACACGCAGAAATCGCACACATGAGAAGCCAGCTGTGGAATTTGTGGCCCTAACCGGTAGTTGTGACTACTCTGATGGCGTATGCGGAGAACTTCGCAATGGTGATGTTAAACTGCAGTAGGTGCACGCTTTAATCAGATCAGCTTGTAGGGCTGTGTGATCCTCCACTGTAGTGACAGCACGCCAGATCTTTAGATCATCGGTAAATAGTAAGAAATTTGAAGACAGCACCCACGCGAGATCATGTATGAAGACCAAGAACATAATCGGTCCGAGTACTGAGCCTTGTGGTACGCCGCAGTTGACTTCGTTTGGTTCGGATAGGGTACTGCGAACCCCTACATTCAGGTAATGTTGAGAGAGTAAGTCGCCTATCCAACCCAGAGCACGATCGCTGATTCAATAATTTTAAAACTTTTTTCATAGCATGCCATGGTCTATGCCAGCCATTCTCAAGGGGGCCATATGGAATGGCTGGGGTGCTCTGAGATGAGAAAACTTTTTAGGGGGGCCATGAGGGGCCGTGTTTTGAAAAGTGGGTTGCGATAACACAAATACCAAAATACATTTAAAAAGAATTTTCTAACAATTTCTCTCCTTGCACTAATCCTCACTGGTAACTACAGGTCAGTGAAAGGAATTGCACGAGCGCAGTGCCTGTTTATGAAGTTTTGTAAGCCAGGCTAAAGCAGACTTTCTGTTGCGAAGCTAGCATAGCCACTCCAAGCTTGCGCAGATTTCCCTGGGCTCACCTTAAACATATACTCACCACACAGCGACTTAGACTGCACAACTAACACCCGATGCGTCCTCAGCCCTATGAAGCGTATCAACTGTGAACCAACTGAGCAGTAATCAGAACACTGATGCATCCGTCAGCTGCAAGTGAACATAGCGAGCTCTCATCAAGACACTACTACTGTGTGACAAATCATGTGCCAGTCAGTCTTCCTCGTTCGAGTCTCACTAGAGTAGCGCTACGTTACGAGTTTATCGTCTCTAGTCTCAGCTGACAGTATTCCACCAGTCTTTATTTCTAATGGTGATAAGGAGTTTTATAAAAGTATTGGTGTGAAAACACATTTAACTGACATTTAAAATAGTGTGACACTACCGTCTCAGCACCCGTGTAGGTCTGGTGGCTGCCAAGTAAGCTCGCAAGCTTCCGAATTCGAGTGGCTAATCTGCGTGCGTGGGGTTTTATCTTACGGGAGGATATCCGGTTGCTTTTGTGAGTATATATAACAGCATATGTACATAAGGATGCTTCTATTTATACTTATAATAATCAAATGTCTTGCCAGCGCACGTTTGAAGCCACGTTTGGCAATAGCTGTTATGCATTATTCCCTTCGTTGTTGACTCTCCCACGTCGATTACTTGAAATATCCGGCATTTTCTTTCATGTTTGTTTCTTCTGTCCTTCATTTTACCCATTAGCACTGTTTGCTACAAATTTTCTATAATGTACGTGTCTAGCGAGCATGGCCATTTTCTGAATTCATTTGTTTTCTTTAGTGGCTTTTTCAAGACCTGACTTTTGTCATTTTACCCACCTACAGTATTTGCAAAGCCATCCTAGGGAACCGCCTTTAGTTGTCCTCTAGTAGCGTTTCCAAACTTATAGACTTTACCATTGTAGTCACCAACCGAAGGTACAAGTTTGCTTGCCAAACGTCTTATCTTACAATCCCACGGTCGAACAAGCAGAAATTTACTGCCACCAATTTTGATACTTATCGCATGTTTCGCATGGTCGAATGAACTTACTATTATTATGATATAACTGTGTAAGAGGAATATAACAAAAGCGATATATATATATATATATATATATATATATATATATGTCAGCCGTCATCCGGTTTCGGATTTGCCTGTCACTGTAACCAGCCACAGGACGCCTGCGCCTACAGAAGGACTAAGGGTGGGTTGCGCTGCACCACCCACAGCTCCAACCGTACACCCCATATCCAGTGTAAACCCGGAGGAATAAGACCGGGAGGCATGCGGATGGGAACCACGTTTCATCAACGGAGCCGGCCCACACTCCTTCACAGGCAAACACAACCACGCTGTATTTGGGGAATCAACCGCACACAAGGCGGTGGCTGGACCGTAGTCCGCTCCACACTGAGTGCATGGAACCGCTCTTTGAACCTAGCACGGCCACAAGAACCGTGCACCCCGTCCCCTCCAGTAACTACCAACTGTCTCCTAGAGCCAGATGGACGAGGTGGTGGGTAATAGACAGGTAGGCACGGTGTCAACATGAACACCAAGCGCCGCCACACGGGGCGATTTCAAACAATAGCTAATCACTTGAGAGAGATATATACAAAGAAAATAACTCGCTTAACGCATAAGGAAACGGTGACATAAACCTTAAATTAATGAGCATATTAAATAAGTTGTTTACGAAAGAATCCTAGATAAGTTCACGAGGTCAGAAGGTATAATTTACGGAAATGCCACGAACAGGAAAATGTTGTGGAAAGCGAATACAATTGGCTTAAGCGAGGTGTGCAAATTAATGGAATGGAGTCCACATTGACATTTATATGAGAAAGAAAAGCATTATGGCAAAATTGAAAAGCCACCACCTGAAATAAATAGATTTAGCATGCAAGCACGCGGTTAGTATACCTAATGCAGCGTGCCTACAAATGCTGCGCCGGTTCTGCCTACGTTCTCTGCAGGACCCGTCGTCGCTTCGGTAGTGGTCCCGAGTTGCCTCGCTCATGGCTCTCTAGGCCTGCCTGACTCAGGCACTCGCGACCGCAATATATATATATATATATATATATATATATATATTACATGTTACATACAACCTCATATTTTAAAAATGAGCTCCTCAACAATGAATATGTTTAGGCAGTACTTCGTGGAATACCTGTCAGTTGGATTTCTCGCTCATTTCAAAACCCTGCTCTACCTTTGTGTTTAGTTTTCCATAACACTTTCAAATGAAATCAGCAACCGTGTAAACTGGAAAATCATTTGGAAAGTATTGATAAGAGCGAAAACAGAACTTCTGCGGATTTTTTTAGTAAGCTGCGGGATAGCTTCGAAAAAGCACCAACTTTAAAGACAATAGTTGCTGACAGAGCAAAAATGGCAAAGCGAATTACGGCGTCTTATAAAATCAGCAACTTGATTGCCAAAAGTTGCAGTCCACATAATGCTGGAGAAAGTATTGTCTTCAGTATCAATAATACTATCTGACCTGCTGTTTACAGTATTGACCAAATTATTAGAATTTTTTTCAATCAGCAACTTTTTCCATTTTTCATCACATATCTCGTAAGAATCAAATGATGTAACTGTAAAATGGTGATATTTACTAAGAATAACATATACCAAATAGAAAAATATTAAGGTTTGTATTTCGTAAATGACTCTTTGGCAATTTTCAAGGAGTTAACTTGCAAACTCGTGGAGTGAATGAGTTTTTCGCAAAGTTCAGTCATGCTTTCACTGCTAGCCCAGGTCACTACAATTTGTTCACTGAGCAGTTGCTTGTTTGTAATAATTTTTATCTTAATCTACGACTTTAGAATTGCTCACAAATTCTCTATTGGGTTCATATCAGGGTTATTACCAGGCCCAACCCGCATGAAAACAGGTGACTTCACGCCCCTTGTGACATGGAGCACTGTCATGCATGAAAATGAAGTTTCCTGTCACTGTAAATCCTTTTTCCTTTGACCATTCACACAACTGAAGGATCAGTTGTTGCTCCAGTAGTTCTTTGTACTGCTGCTGCTTCATGTTACCCTGGACGATGGAGAGCCGAGCAGTTCCGTAGATGCTCACAGAGCTTCCTATCATGATCTGAGTAGGATGTTTGACTCGTTGAATGATGCAGTCTTCCCTCATCTGTTCACCAGGTAATCGGCGGACATATAGAGATTGCTGGTCAGAGCACCGGATGATGCACTCATCGCTGAAAGCCACCTAAAAGGAAACACAGAAAAGCGCAGAAAACACAGCAAAAGTAATGTAGACACTATTTTTCTGGAAAATCCTTATGAAAATATAACTTCCGCTTCTTATCCGCTCCCAGTCTTCTTTGAACCATTTCTGAAACTGTTTGACCCATTCCTGTCGTTTTTCTTCCATTTGTTTGGTCTACTTTTGCTTCTTCAGAGGCCTGCAAGCTCGAAGTCCAGAATCCAAAAAGTCCTCTTCTTACAGTTCTCGAACTAATTGCAACACCATGCTGTTCCACCATCCCTTGTAGCTGTCTGCTAGATGCTTTGCGATTCTTTAGGCATTCCCTTAGTAGAAGTGAGTCGCCTCGAGCTGTGGTTTCTCTTCTATGACCACATTTACCGAAACGTTTAGGAGACAAGGGTAAATTCTTTTGCGATTTCTTTCGAAGTCGACATACAGACGCTGGGCTAACACCAACCTTGGTTCCAATTTCAATTTATGCACGCGTTTAAGAGCTTAGGTCACATAATTTACCCATTAATATGCCAACACCATCTAAAAAATGGTGATCAATACGTTTGTATCGTTACTTGAGAAGACATCTTGAAAAATAAAGATAAGAGTAATTAAACACACCTATAAATTGATCCAAAACCAGACAAATGTAATCCTGAAATGTAGACTACAGCTGTAAATAACGAAGTATGCTAAAAATGTAACCGTCCGTTTACATAACTACTGTGCACCACACATCAACCAATTTGTCATCATTTACAAAAGTTCTCACATACTATGCCTTTGCGTGTTAACTCCTTGCAAATTGACAAAGGATCATTTGCAAAATACAAACCTTGATGATTTTCTAATCGATATATGTTATTCTTGGTAAATGTAACCATTTTACAGTTACGTCATTTGATTCTTACGAGATATGTGATGAAAGATGATACACGTTGGTGATTGAAAGAAGATTTCTAATAATTTGGCCATTACTGTATGAATCCATAAGGAGTGGTTTTAGCCCTTATATTCCATAACTCAAGTGTATCTACGCGAACAGATGAGATGGCTCAGGACATACAAAGTACATTATTTACCTTACAGAAAATTTTCATCACTAGTAGATTAATCTACTTTTTCTAATTAGGACGCTATTCTCGTTGTATATATTCGATATTTCAAGGCTAATGTATTAATGGAAGAGATGCTGCTTGCCCGGATATATAAAACTTATACAAAGGACCAATCCTTACTCAACATAGTCAAGGGCTACCTGCCTGAAAACTCTATCACAATGCAAAACATAGTTGCAGGTGCTACCGCAATGGTAGGAAGATATAGAGGATACGTTGAACATCTAAAAATTGTTCTCTCTTCTGCTCATGCAATTCACAGTGTGATTCATTGAGAGCACCTGATGACTAAGAAGGTGCGTGGGCGTTTACACGATTCACTGTTGACATTTATCATTGAGGTTAGCAATATCAATCCACGCCCTTTTCAAGCTCGTCTTTTACAACATTTGCGTGTGAGAAGAACAGTGAAGAGTTCCAGGTTCTATTTTGGCATACAGAAGTCAGCTGACACTCCGACGGCAACTCTATTCACCCTTTTGTTGCACGCTGAGACAACACAACACATTCCTTTCTGAAAGTGATTAAGAAATCTGTGTGAATGCCTAAGCCAAATGTGTTTTACCTGGGTGATCATTAAGAAAAACCCCACTTATGGAATAAAACTCTTCAATAAAAGTTCAGTAACCTCATTTCGAGAAAACATCCAATTACATCATTTCTTAAAATGTTGTAAGTATATGCTCAGAACATCGGACGTTGGGAACTTTCGCAGTTCCCAATTGATTGTTTACGTCAGTCATGAACAAGAACTCCGAAAGGAAATGAAAGAGCAAATTGGCGTGGGAATCCAGATTTAGATTTTGGACGCATTTGATGTACAGCCCTGCAATGTTGGAGTTAAAATCCGGGAAAGTCTCATAGTACTTCAAAGGGACACTAGCATGATCCAGGATCACATAATATAAAAGGGGATTTTTTAAATAAAGACTGGTGCCCCTAACAAATATCCCAGACTGTAGAAAGTAGCTGCAATTAATTTCTTTGCTCTTTTATCCACATACTCATTGGAATGCCGATTCGGCGGAGTGGTTTCGCTGACAACACAAAGTAACAGTATGGACAGCACGGCAAGAGGAGATATGGCAACTCTCGTTGTCAGATACGGAGCCGGGCATAAACAGGCTAGTTCAGTGATATCAGGCTTAAGGCTTGTATTAATATTTCCACAGAAGAATTGCTAGTACGTTATTATACAGCTTACTTCATCACGTGCTTTACAGTTAAAAAGCTAACAATAGCTAAAGCCAAATTTGGCAATCCATGATTACTTTTGTTTAATCACAGGCAAGTAACATAATATTGCCGCAAACAAATGTTACCTTGAGGCTGTGAAAGTTTGCAAATAAGGTTTTTAAAAGAGAAGGAGCTGTGCTAACAACATTAAAAACTTAGTCATCGTAGTAAAACATACCAACACGAACAATGGGAATCACAGAGTTACGTCTATTAGATGTTGCCGGTTACTAAAATTGTGGTGCTCAAGGGTGAGGGCCACGAGAACCTGAAAGGTTCGAAAGGGGGGTCACGAATTAATAAAGATTGAATGCCTACTTTATACACCATGGGTCACCGAAATACAGCCCGCAAAATCAGTTCATCTGGTGCACAAACGGTACTCGAATTAAGGCACCCAACTAATCCACACGTCCATCTTAGTTCTGTGCATACGGTTTTTGTACGAATGCACTTTCGGTCATTTGGTTAGATGACGCCACCCTGAATGTGTTCATGCGATATCACCGCATCAACCCAGCCACGTTTGGCCCCTTCTGGTCATTGAGCTGTTCCGACAGTGAGCGATACTCAGCTTGTTACCAAGTCACCGGGACCGCTCACACCGCTTTATGCCGTACTTAGCAAGGAAAGCTCGGTAGAGTTTGGCACTCACTTATCTTAAAACATTCTTTCTCAACCTTTATTCGTCCGTGGTTCACTTTGAAGCCTTTCTTTTTCGCATGGGCACTCACTTTTGAACGCAACGATTTTAGCAATCCGCAACGCCTAACAGACGTAAATCTGTGATTTCCAGTAGTCATTTCGAAATCTCTTGTTATGATGGTTCCGTTTTTAATGTTGGTATCACTGGTCTTTCCCCTGTAAAGTTCATTTTTTAACTTCACAGTCTAAAGAAAATATTCATTCTGCCCTAACATCAAGCCACTTCTCTGTAATTACACAAAACTACTCATTACTAGTTAACATCATATTTAATAATGGTTGGTTTGTAACTGCAAGACATGTAATGAATTAGGTGGTGCAGTACCTTCGTAGCAATATGTTTGTCGAGACCTTAATGCGAGTCAAGTGCCTGATGTCCTTGAGCGAGCTCGCTTATGCTCGGCTCCAGACTTGACAGCGATGGCCGAAGATCTGCTGTTACTCTTATGTCCAATCTCTGTCTACCTTTTACTAGAGAAACCACTTTGCTGAATCCACCTTCGACCCGGTATGGGGATGGAAAGGCAAGGAAATATACTTCAGCCACTTCCCACAGTCTGGGATGCTGGTAGGGGCATCAGTCTTAATCTAAAAACCTGTTTTGTGTTGTGTGAAGTTGGATCTTGTTCGTGTGCCACTTGGAAGCTCTATGAGACTTTCCTGAATTTGAACTCCAACATTGCGGCCCTGTGTATCAGAAGGATTTTCATCATTCAGCTGATCCGTGCGTGTAGCGAGAATTTGGAAAAATGTGAAAATTCCTGATGTGCGATAAATTGATTACAAACTTCTCGCTTCTTCATAAACATCATAATTGCTTCCTTGCCCGAGATGAGATTATTCAACTTCACTTGATGAGTTTTATTTAATAAGTTGTTTTTCCGAAACTGCAGCTGGATAAAACACTCCTAACATAGCCGTTAACTGTTTTCTTTCCTAAGCGGTCCCCGAAAAGAATGTGATGAGGGTGCTTCAGAGTGCAAGAAGACAGCGAAGACATATGCCCTTGGAGAGCCAGCTAAATTCTGTATGCAACAGTAGAACTTGAAAATCATCACCGTTCTTCTCACACAACTGCTGGAAAAGATGATTATGAAGAGGGTGCGATTTGATATTGAAGTTGACAGTGAATCGCTTAAGCACCCTTTCAAGTTCTTAGTCACCAGGTGATCTCGATAAATCACACATAGTTAAATATGTGAACAGAAAGATGAACATCTCTTAGACGGACAATAAATCCTTATACCTTTTGATCCTTGCGGCAGCACCACCTGTTGTACATGTAACGGCGTTCTCTATTTGAATGTAGTTTCCAGTGAGATGGCTATTGACCACCTCAGATTTAGACAGGCCCTTTGGATGCGTTTTCATCCTTCTGGCAACAGCATCCCTTGCACTAATTCATAATCATGGAGGTAAGAACATATGCTAGGAGAGGAACGTCCTTATCAGGTAAAATAGTGACATCTAATTGTAACGAACATATTCCGGACTTTACTACAGTAACTACAGCACGTTCTATGTCCTAAGCTATCGCATCTACTCGCTCAGACACGGTCGAATTGCTGAGAGGAATGGCTTAAACTGCCTCCTGTTCATCAGGTCAGATAGTAATATTGTTACTAAAGGCATAATCTATGTTCACCAACATTATGTGGACGGCAAGTTTTGGCAAACTACTTTCTGATTTCATAAGACGCTATAAGTTCATTCACCATTTTTTTGTCCTGTATAAAGCCATTACCTTTAAAGTTGATCTGTTTTAGAAGTCACCAAGCTGTTTTCTGCAAATATCCAGACCTTCCAATTTAGGTCCTATAAACACTTTCTAAATGATCTTTCAGTTAACTTGGTAACATACTAGCATTTGTAAGAGTGTTTTGCCAAGTTAACCACATAGTTAGAGTGGAGTTTTGAGGTGATGCCATAAATTCTAATGACAGATGTTCCAGTGAGTACTGCCGACACTTCCTCGTTGTTGAGGAGCTCATTTCTGAAATATGGTCGGCGGCATCCGGTTCCGGATTTGCCTGTCACTGTGGCCAGCCACAGGACGCCTGCGCCTACAGAGGGACCATGAGTGGCTTGCGCTGCACCACCCACAGCTCCATCCACACACCCCATATCCAGTGTAAACCCGAAGGAATAAGACCGGGAGGCATGTGGATGGGAACCACGTTTCATCAACGGAGCCGGCCCACACTCCTTCACAGGCAAACACAAGCACGCTGTACTTGGGGAATCAAGTGCACACAAGGCGGTGGCTGGACCGTAGTCCGCTCCACACTGAGTGCATGGAACCACTCTTCGAGCCTAGCACGGCCACAAGGACCGTGCACCCCGTCCCCTCCAGCAACGACCAACTGTCTCCTGGAGCCAGTATGGACGAGATAGTGGGTAATAGACAGGTAGGCAGCTTGTCAACATGCACATCAAGCGCAGTCACACAGAGGATTTCGAGCAACAGCCACTCAATTGCAACGACAAGATGAAATAAAATAAATCGGACAATGCATACAGATAAGTGGGCATAACTCTTCACTAAATGGGCGTATAAAGAAATTGTTTACGAACGAATCCGCGATAAGTTAAACAGGCCAGAAGATACATTTTAGGAAAATGCCACCAACGCGAAAATGTTATCGAAATTAACTGCAATTAACTTCAGTGACGTGTGCGAATTTATAGAAGATAATGCAGGTAGACATTAATATGAGAAAGATAAGCAATAGGACAAACTTGCATTCCCTTTTATAAGCGCGTACGGTCCGAGGTTGTGGTATCTTGATGAAACGCGTGATCACTTCTGCACTCAACTATCCTCCGTGATACGGTCTGTGCCGAGGGGCAACCGACTATTTCTGCTGGGTAATTTCAACGCGCTCGTTGGATGTGATGCATCGGTGTGGACAGATGTTATCGGTGCGCATGGCATTGGTTCAGCGAATGCGAACGGCGACAGGCTGCTCTCACTGTGTGCCACTCACAACTTGACGATTACGAACGTTTTGTTTGCACTGAGTGCAAGCGATATAGCAACTTGGAAGCACCCACGGAGTGGTCACGCTCACCTGCTCGACTATGTCATCGTACCTCAGCGTGATATGCGTGAAGTGCGCATGACACGTGTACTACGTGGAGCTGAATGTGGCACTGATCACAAGTTGGTGAGGACCAAACTGTACATATATTTTCGTAAATCTATGTATTGCACTCCCGCCGTGAATCGGCGTAAATTCCACATTCTCTCCTCAGTATTGGGCGAAACATATTGAGCTGGAGAAGGCGCTGGCTGCACGCCTGTGTGATGTAGACTGCATAGCCACAGTGGGCGACCTGTGGCACGACATTCGCGACCAGGTGACAGCTGCTGCCGAGAAGACCATCGGGCGCGCAAACTGTAATCGGCTGGATGGGTTTGGTGAGAACAATGCAGCGATTGGCCTATTGCTGTCAGCGAAGAATGCAGCATTTGCTGCACATGGGGCAGACCCCAGTGGCTTGGGGCAGAATAGTCAGTTTCGCAAACTTCGACGGCGACTGACCCGAAGGCTACGTCGCATTAAAAGTGCATGGTGGACGGAGAATGCGAGGCAGATGGAATGCTACGCTGAACGCCGTCAACACAAGGAATTCTTTGACTCCTTGAAGGCGGTGTATGGACGGAGATTGGAGCCGCTGAGGACACTGATGGATGGTAGTTCAGGCGCTACCAGCACACAGACTGCAGACATAATGCAGATCTGTCAGAAACACTTTGACTGTCTCTTGAACAACCGTTCAGAGATCGACTGGCCTACATTGAACGGCCTGAAGCAGCACGATGTGAAGGCGGATCTGGCGGATACGCCGACACTGGATGAGACGCAGAGAGCACTTGCTTAGCTGCGAAACGGCAAGTGTGCCGGAGCCGACGGGATCCCGCCTGAAGTATTGAAACACGGTGGACCCGCGTTGTTGACTGCGCTGCACCACTTGGTGCAACGTGTATGGATTGAGGAGGAGGTGCCTCCTGAGCTGAAGGATGCCCTTGTGCTACCATTGTACAGTGGCAAATATAGCAAGCAATGTTGCACGAATTATCGTGGCATCAACTTGCTGAGTTGTGTGGGCAAGTTGATTGCCCGAATCCTGCTCAACCGCCTCGTCAGTCAGATTGTGGAACCTAACGTGGCGGAAGAGCAGTGTGGATTCCGTTCGGGTCGCAGCACTATAGATATGGTGTTTGCGGCTCGTCAGTTGCAAGAGAAGTGCAGAGAACGACACCAGCCATTGTACTCGCTTTTTGTTGATTTCACCAAGGCATTTGATACGGTGAACCGCGAGGCATTGTGGCTGGTGTTGGGTAAGTTTGGTTGCCCGCGTAAGTTTGTAAGTTTAATTGAATGTCTGCACAGTAGTATGCGAGCGAGGATGCAGCTGAGTGGAGAGACCTCGGATGACTCTGCAGTTATCTCTGGTGTGAAGCAAGGCTGTGTCTTAGCTCCTGCTCTATATAATATAAACCATCATGCAATGATGTCTTGTGCTTTTGATGCGGCTTGTGCTTACGGTGTTCGTGTGGAGCACCGTATTGATGCTGGGCTGTTGAACATCCGTCGTTTCGGTGCGGGAACTATAGTCTGTGAGACAACTATCCGTATGTTGCTGTTTGCTGACGACTGTGCGTTGTTTACACACAGCGCGGATGAGTTGCAGCACATGACTAGTGCTCTGGCTTCTACAGCGGCCAAATTCGGGCTCACCATCAACACAAGTAAAACTGTCTGTCTCTTTCTGGCTTCACCGGAGGTGCAATCTTCAATATTGCCGCCAATCAGCATTGGTGCTTAAGTATTGGAAACCACCTCCCGCTTCTGCTACCTTGGGAGTATGAGGTCGACTGACCAGCAGCTACACGTTGAGCTGCGTATTCGCGTGTCGAAGGCAGCGGCAGTATTCGGGAAGCTTGAGTACCGAGTGGGGAACAACCATCAGCTTACCATTGGCACGAAGCTGATAGTGTACAAATCCATGGTACTGTCCGTTCTTCTATACGGCAGTGAAACGTGGACGATGTACCGTCGGGATGTGCGATATCTCGAGCGGTTCCACCAGCAGTTTTGGCGTCGGATTTTCCGCATCGGTTGGGGCGAAAGAGTTGCTCACGCGGAAGTGTTACGACAAAGTGGGATGTATACAGTGGACGGCATACATTTATTGAGACACCTGAGGTGGCTCGAGCATGTGTGGCGTATGGATTCAACGCGGATACCGAAACAGATCTTACCTGCTCAGCTGAGTATTGGGAAGCGGCATGCAGGGACACTGAAGTTGCGTTACCAGAAAATGATCAAAGTAAGCCACTCATGTTGAGAACTTGATTACAGATCATGGGAATTGAAGGCGGTTGATCGGCGTGCATGGCGCGATTTAATCATGAAGGCAGTTGCCGAAGTGCGGGAGAAAGACATCATACTTGTAGAGAAGAAGTGGCAAGTGCGGATGCGGCAAGCACCGATGAATTGTACTCCATCGACATCGAGCGCATGGTGCTTTAGCACATGCGGTCGCGAGTGCCTGAGTCAGGCAGGCCTAGTGAGCCATGAGCGAGGCTACTCGGGACGACTACCGAGGCGGCGACAAATCCTGCATAGAGCGTAAGCAGAACCGGCTCAGCGTTTGTAGGTGCGCTGCTAAGTCTTTGAAATATGACATCGTAACTTAATAATAAGTAATATATGTATATATATACCGCTTTTATTTTATTCCTTGTGCACAGATATCATAATAGTAATATGGTCATTTGTCAAGGCGAAACACGCGGGTAATATGAAAGATTTATTAGCACAACACATATTCTTGCGTGTCCATGCGATTGCAAGAAAAGAGATCTTGTAAGCATATTTGCAACACCCTTTGATGGTTACAGTAATAAAATGCCAAATTGTGAAAACACCGTTAGAGGCAGCCCAAAGATGATTTCTGAGGATGATTCTGAAAATACCCTGGATAGCCAAAATTACTGGAGTAAACTTCTTGACAAACATAAATGAAACTCAGAAAATGACTAAACTCACTAGACACTTGCATCATAGAAATATTCCAGCAAATAGTGACAGCTGGCAAAAAGAAGGGCAGAAAAGACAAACCGATGTGCTAAGTGTTGCTCACGGACGTTAGAGCCATAGTGATTATGGCGTCAGCCTTTAACCAGTCGACCCTGAGTTCCACCGCAGCTCAGACTATCTCCATCTGATGAGTCCAAACGTGGACGAAACCGGTTATAGGCGTCAGTTTTGCGTGGAGCAACATCGAACAGCCTCCAAATTGCCGGATAGAACAATATACTGGCATGAGAGAGTCAACAACGAAACCAACCACCGTACATTGGCTATTGCCAAAAATGGCGCCAAATGCGTCCACGTAAAGCACTTGATTAGTATGAGTATTAGGAGAAGTAACCTTGTGTACACATTATGCTATATACACATACTAGATAAACCGGATATCCATACGTGGGATGTAAGTTGACAAAACTGCTCGCTAATTTGCAAACTTAGGCAAACCGAATGTTAGAAAAGCGTTATACCGCGTCCTAACTGTCTCGACTCTTAGTCGGAACAAAGAAACGTTCTTCAGAGATAGTGCCCCACTCGCGCAGAGTAGCCACTCGAATTCGTCACGTTGCGGTCTACGGTGACCTAGCCAGCAGACTTGCACTCGACCTGAGACTGAAGACGAAAAATGCGAAACCCAGCGCTACTGTACTGAGACGTCAAGATATGGTGGGCGATTAGTACCAATGAAGATCACGATCTACACCAACATTAGCCAGCTAGTATTTATGAATGGTCCAAGATTAACCTGCCCCAGTTAAATATAGCTTAGTGCAATGTGATCCATCTGCGGCACAAGCCGGTAAGGGCTTACAACCTTGGAAACCACACCTTGGAGAAGGCCTCTCAGGAGCGTGACCTAGGTGTATTGGTACAGGAAGATCTCGGGTGTTCAAAACAAGCAGAGAAGGCGACGAGAACCGGCAGTCTACACTTCAGTCTACTTCGCAGAGCCTTCGGTCGGTTTGAACCTTCAATCTTTTCCCAAATGCCTAACGCCTATGTGCGGCCGCACGTGGAATATTCTATTCAGGCGTGGTAGCCGTGGCATAAACAGGATCTCGTTACTATCGAGACTCTGCAATGAAAGGCAACCAAGAACGTCAGGGGCATCTCCGTCTGCCCTAACAACTTAGACTGAAATATCTAAGAATGTATAGCCGTCGATATCGGCTTTGCGGGGAGGTCTCATAATGATGTACTAGATTCTGAAGAACCCAAATCACATTTGCCGCCCGCTGCTGGAATCAGACCACAACACCAAACTAAGAGGTCATCCTCTGAAACTGAACACACAATACAGCAGGCTTAAATGCCGTAGAAACTTCTTTTCCCTCCGCGTGTGCCATCCTTTGAACGCCCTCCCTACGTATGTCGTCTTTGTTCCCAAGCTGGCGATAGTTAAAAAACGAGTTGAAGACGCGTTGTCCCATTTGCAATTCATTTTATGCATTGTTCGTCAGGGGCTACAAAACCCAATGAAACGGTGTCTTTTCAAACTCCCAACCAATGGATTTATGGATTTCTACGTTTAATAAGCGAAAATCTTCGCTGTTCTACATAAGTCTATGGTGAGTCCACTAAAACGATTTTCACTTTATCATGCGATCTACTTTTCGCAATAATTTTCATCCCATAGGATTTTTAGTCGCACATTCTAAGTGGCCGTATGACAAGTGTATATTTAAGGTCGAGCTATATCGCACTTAGTTAACAATTCGTGATGGTCGGATACTGTCCTCCATGGCGCAGTTGCATAAGCTGCGGGCTAGTTGGCAAGAGTCACTAGCAATCATGGGTTCGATCCTCCGCAGAGGACAGAAGGATACGCACCCCTGATGAGCCCCAATAGGGCGAAACGCCCGTCTGGTACTTTTCCGGATAGCTAGTTGACTTATCTGAATTGTCGGCTGATTGCGACGAACAAAAATATTTAAGGTAAATCCAACGAAATCTGCGGGAGGTTGGCGGACTCATGCCACCTCCTCAACAGAAAGTCTGCGCGGTCTGGTTTTCACACCTTCATAAACAGCCACTTGCGTGGAAACTAGCAGAAAAATTATTCAATGCATTTTGTTGTTTTATCACAATCCACGTTTTACAGCATGGCCACCCTATGGCACGCTGAAAAATATTCGCATCCCATGGACCCCCCCCCTCCCCCGGGAAGTCTTTGTGGCTGCCAGACGGACATATGGCTCCCCTTGAGATTGGCTGTTCTAAAGACCCGCTTACACCGACTCAGTCACCTTGTTAACATAGGCACAACTTGGCGTGGCGTGCCTGGCGTGCAGCTGTCCTTGTTAATGATCCAGGTGATATATAAGCTAGTCTAATGGTAACCTAGTAAGCTGCAAGTACACCACTTATGGTGTTGAGTATGTCACCGCGTCGTGGCAAACTAATCAAGCACGAGAAGCGTAGCCTCGTAGATACAAGGGGTGCGTGCGGCAAACGTTTCAAGACAGGTCACATACTTGCTAGCGGTGGGGAGACAGCGAAAGGTGCAGAAGTTTTGGTTTTTTAGTGGTTTCGGTCTGTCTCTACTGCACCTCTCGCTGCCACTCCTGGAACTGCATTTAAAATACACTGTTGAAAGGTGTTTATTCAGGTCGAACTTTTGCATTTATTTACAACACCCATGATATGTTATATTGCCAATTACCTATATGCCGTATCCAGTGGTGGCGTTGTACGCTATCGGGCGCGTCCCGAGCTTGCGGACTGGGGAACGCCTACCTTGTGGAGGTAACTGCGAGTAAGTCTGGTTCGCTTTTGCACGCAAGCAGTCGCAGACAGTCAGCGGTAGCGTCTCAGAGCGTGTGGAGTTCTGGACTAGTCACCTCGATCTCCAGTAAATATCATAAGTGCTCGTACTGCTCTGTATCAAAGCCAATGTGACCGGCTTTAGGGTCACTGACTACTCACTTCTGTAACCAGAGGTGAGTATCTAACGTGGGGCGGATGAACAACCTCGCTAGTGACCGGCTTCTCTGTGGACTGCTACTGAACACAAAGAAGGCGAAAGAGACAACCGGATGTCATCGGTCTTCGTTAATCACCCCTCTGCTTTGCGGGCTAGTTTTTAAGACGAAAGGCTCGGGTGGGGTCCTCGGCCTGGGCAACCAGGAAGATCCATGCCCACACAACACAACATTCCAAACTTTGCAAATCCTCTCACTGACCACCCGTTTTCCCACTTTATTGTTGTTAACTGTGTGTTGTGACACTACCAAATGTACATTGGGCAAGTGGTGAATAATAATAATACTAATAATAATATGCTGTATAATATAAAGTTTCTGTGCACCTTCGATGAGTCGTAGCTCCATCAGCGACCCTTCAATTTCAACTTCAGGTGGGACTAGTGCGATAGGAGAATCCTCTGAGTGCTCCTTCTTGATTGGATCGTGGAGTCAAGGGTTGATGAAGTGCTCCGAGTTCACGATGGATCAAAAGCGGAACACCCGTATCCCACCCTGGCCAACAAATTACTGCCCATGTTACCTGCACTAGCAGTCACTGCTGTGGCAACCACGTGAAATAAGTAGAGGGTAGGAAGAAGAATAGAAGGTGGAGAATAAGGAAGTTCACTTGAAATAAGAGGATAATGCCGATTCATGAAGGGAAGTAGAGACAAGAACATGGAAGTATGAAGATGCGTTAGTCCGGAAAAGGGAAAGATTTCGTGTCGGCACCCAAGCGCGTCAAATTGAGGCTCAAATCCAGTAACCGTAGACTCCCTGATAACAGTTTCCTGGATAATGTTCCAGCGTTTGATGACACCGTGGGTCAGCGTTAACTACCCTTAACTGCTTGTTGTGTTTGTATTCCAGTGAGATTTTAATTATGTTTGCAATTCAATACCTATCCATTTTCAGCTCCAGTTTACTGCAAAGCAACTTTGGCTACTAAGAAGCGAAAATCGGGCACCGAAGGTAGTGTTTCCTACGAATAACGGGCGTAAACTACTTCTTCGTAACAACTATAGGTCCGAACACCAGTTGCGCAATATGAGGCGAAATGTGGCCATGTTGACAGAGTACAATCTCCGACTTCATTATGCAAAAAACTGCTATCTATATATTTAAATTTTTCAGGAAAGCAACGCTGAGCGAAACATGAGTACGTGAAATGGGACTTAAAAACCCAAAGTATTCTCTTCACCAGGAGGGTATCTTAAAAGGAAGCCATCACTCGCATTGTTGACAAAAAAGTGCAAAAATGGCAGACGGTGGAAAGTCGTTTATTGATGGCAACTTAAACGGAGTGCATGATGGAAGCTGTGAATAATTCATCCTCGGAAAGGCGGTTTATTTGTAACTGTTTGGCAAGTTCAGTTTTGCAGTGGACAAAAGAACTTGGAGGAGACGTAATGCTAATGTTACACGAAGAGGCTGAAGAATGTTTGGGGTATTCTGTGGCGCTAGAGCAGTTCACTGACCTCTAGAGTACGTCGCAACTTCTCATGTTTCTTCGAGATGTCAGCTCAGAATTTCTGATGACGGAATAGTTGATATCGGTAGGCAGCATGCATGAAATGACAACTGGAAATGGAATTTTCGTTGGGCTGCACAAAACTTTCCATGGAATCTGCATCGAGGAGTTACGATTTATGGCAGGTGAAATGGAACTGGAATGAGGGTCTGGTAGGGTAGATCAGGACTCACTTGGAAGATTTGCACATTCTGACGGTTTTGTTCGTACACTGCATCCTATGTCAATGCGCACTCAGAAGGAAAAATATTGGGTATTTCTTGTGTACTGAAACCGGTTGATCAATTGTTAACGTCATCAAAAAGATGCTCTCAGACACCATCAATTTCAGTATTTTCTGCAAGATACTGTTTCTAGATTGTGTGGTTTGTTTTAATACCCATCAATGAAGTGGTTCGATTGCGTTAAAGTGGTGTTTTGATTTTACAAGCTCAGAAACGAAGTGGCTGCATTCATCATTGGAAGCGATAGAGCTGCGCCACAACCGTTAGATCCAACCTGGCTATTAAATTGGGTTCTGATGTTTCTAGTTCTCTCCATCTGTTGTCCTGGTGAGCTTGTCAAAACCGAAAGATAAATTGTAGGCACACGAACGCAGTTATATAGTTTACATGATACACTATAAACATTGCGAGAAGATCTATGTGGGCCAAACAGGGAGGAAATTGGTTACAAGCATACAAGATCACAAGCTGGCTTTCCTTAAGCATTAAGCATCATCTCTGGTCTCGACACATGTTGACGAGGAGGGACACAGGTTTGATTTGGACAAAACGCAAATTGTCGCTCAAGGAGAAACAATAACATGCATGCAATTCTTTGAAACAGATATATATATATATATATATATATATATATATATATATATATATATATATGAGTCAGCATAACTGACCATGTGCTAGACCCGCTGCCTTTCGGGTGTTCATTTAATCGAAGGCTTTGGCTGAGGACCCGAGTCGTTCTCCTGTCAGGATTGGGCGCCCTGGCAGTATCCTAGTCCATCCTCTCCGGAGGTTAGTAAGTGGTCGATGGCCCACTTCCCGTAAAACCTAGCCATGGGAGACAACAGGTTACGGGTGATATTCTCAATGCTCGATTGGCGTAGAGCACGAGTGCCACGCATTGTCTCCGACGGTGGGAGGACACCTTCGGGTGTTCAATGGTTTGCTGCTGCCCGCCTCAAGCCAGGCAGCCCCTGGTCAAATTGGTGCAAACCCGCCAAAAACCCACCTGCGTCTGACCGTGGTCGCAGGTGCGTATCCAATTACGGTCGCAAAACATATGATAACTGTTCCAGAACCTCAAAGGCTGCGTGTGACGGCCGTCAAGCAGATCCCAATCTGTCTATGCAATCACATTCCCGAGCTGGATCTGCTCTCCACTGCCTTGTGGGTCAGGCTATTGAGCCAAAGGCTCCGGGTGGAGTCCCTCAAGCAAACTTCCAAACCACCCACTGCCTTGTGGGTCAGGCTATTGAGCCAAAGGCTCCGGGTGGAGTCCCTCAAGCAAACCTCCGAAGCACAACGACCACCTCGCGTGCGATTGCCCACCAATGCAATCGTATGCCTGCGCGCAAAGCACTCAGCATCGGGTGCTGGAACGTGCGCACACTACTGGACCGGAACTCGAGCGAGCGCCCGGAGCGACGCACTGCACTGGTCGCAATGGAGCTGGCGCGCTATCACATCGATATTGCGGCGCTCAGTGAAACTCGGCTCGCTGAGCAAGGTAAGTTACATGAAGCAGGTGCTGGCTACACATTCTACTGGGTGGGGAACGCCGCCTCAGCACCACGTGAACATGGGGTCGGATTTGCAATATCCGACCGCCTGAATGGCCAGCTGGTGGGTGAACCAACGGGCATCAGCGCGCGGCTGATGACTGTTCGCCTACGACTCGGAAGAGGTAAGTTTGCTACTTTTATAAGCACGTACGGTCCGACCATGTGTTATCTTGATGACACGCGTGATCAGTTCTACACTGAGCTATCCTCCGTGATACGGTCTGTGCCGAGGAGCGACCGACTATTTCTGCTGGGTGATTTCAACGCGCGCGTTGGGCGTGATGCATCAGCGTGGACAGATGTTATCGGTGCGCATGGCATTGGTTCAGCGAATGCGAACGGTGACAGGCTGCTCTCAATGTGTGCCACTCACGGCTTGAAGATCACGAACACTCGGTTTGCACTGAATGCGAGTGATATAGCAACTTGGAATCACCCACGGAGTGGTCACGCTCACCTGCTCGACTATGTCATCGTACGTCAGCGTGATATGCGTGAAGTGCGCATGACACGTGTACTGCGTGGAGCTGAGTGTGGCACTGATCACAAATTGGTTCGGACCAAACTGTACATATATTTTCGTAAATCTAGGTATTGTACTCCCGCCGTGAATCGGCGTAAATTTAACATTCTCTCCCTCAGTACTGTGGCGAAACGTACTGAGCTGGAGAAGGCGATGGCTGCACGCCTGTGTTTTGATGTGGACTGCATAGCCACAGTGGGCGACCTGTGGCACCACATTCGCGACCAAGTGACAGCTGCTGCCGAGGAGACCATCGGGCGCGCAAACTGTAAGCGGCCTGATTGGTTTGATGACAACAATGTGACGATTGACGCATTGGTGTCATAGAAGAATGCAGCATTTGCTGCACATGGGGCAGACCCCAGTGACTTGGGGCAGAGTAGTCAGTTTCGCAAACTTCGACGGCGACTGACCCGAGAGCTCCGTCGCATTAAAAATGCGTGGTGGACGGAGAAGGCGGAGCAGATGGAATGCTACGCTGAACGCCGTCAACACAAGGAATTCTTTGACTCCTTGAAGGCGGTGTATGGACCGAGATTGGAGCCGCTGATGACACTGATCGATGGTAGTTCAGGCGCTACCTGCACACAGACTGCAGACATAATGCAGGTCTGGCGGAAACACATTGACTGTTTCTTGAACAACCGTTCAGAGATCGACTGGCCTACATTGAACGGCCTGAAGCAGCACGATGTGAAGGCGGATCTGGCGGATACGCCGAGACTGGATGAGACGCAGAGAGCACTTGCTCAGCTGCGAAACGGCAAATGTGCCGGAGGCTGACGGGATCCTGCCTGATGTATTGAAACACGGCGGACCCGCGTTGTTGACTGCGCCGCACCACTTGATGCAACACGTATGGATTGAGGAGGAAGTATCTGCTCACCTGACGGATGCCCTTGTGCTACCACTGTACAAGGGTACAGGTAGCAAGCAATGTTGCACGAATTGTCGTAGCATCAACTTGCTGAGTTGTGTGGGCAAGGTGATTGCCCGAATCCTGCTCAATCGCCTCGTGAGTCAGATTGTGGAACCAAACGTGGCGGAAGAGCAATGTGGATTCCGTTCGGGTCGCAGCACTATAGATATGGTGTTTGCGGCTCGTCAGTTGCAGGAGAAGTGCAGAGAACGACACCAGCCATTGTACTCGCTGTTTGTTGATTTCACCAAGGCATTTGTTACGGTGAACCGCGAGGCATTGTGGCTGGTTTTGGGTAAGTTTGGTTGCCCGCGTAAGTTTGTAAATTTAATTGAATGTCTGCACAGTGGTATGCGAGCGAGGGTGCAGCTGAGTGGAGAGACCTCGGATGACTTTGCAGTTGTCTCTGGTGTGAAGCAAGGCTGTGTCTTAGCTCCTGCCCTGTTTAATATCTATCTTCATGCAATGTTGTCTTGTGCTTTTGATGCGCCTTGTGCTTACGGTGTTCGTGTAGAGCACCGTATTGATGGTGGGTTGCTGAACATCCGTCGTTTCGGTGCGAGAACTCTAGTCTGTGAGACAACTATCCGTATGTTGCTGTTTGCTGACGACTGTGCGTTGTTTGCACACAGAGCGGATGAGTTGCAGCACATGACTAGTGCTCTGGCTTCGACAGCGGCCAAATTCGGGCTCACCATCAACACAAGCAAAACGGTCTATCTCTTTCAGCCTTCACCGGAGGTGCAATCTTCAATATTGCCGCGAATCAGCATTGGTGCTGAAGTATTGGAAACCACCTCCCGCTTCTGCTACCTTGGGAGTGTGATGTCGACTGATCAGCAGATACACGTTGAGTTGCGTAATCGCGTGTCGAAGACGGCAGCGGCATTCGGGAAGCTTGAGTACCGAGTGTGGAACAACCATCAGCTTAGCATTGGCACGAAGCTGATGGTGTACAAATCCATGGTACTCTCCGTTCTTCTATACGGCAGTGAAACGTGGACGATGTACCGTCGGGATGTGCGATATCTCAAGCGGTTCCATCAGCAGTGTCTGCGACGAATTTTGCGGATCGGTTGGGGCGCCAGAGTCGCAGACACGGAAGTGTTGCGCCGAAGTGGGATGTATGCAGTGGACGGCATACTTTTACTGCGACATCTGAGGTGGATCGGTCATGTGAGCCGTATGGATTCGACGCGAATACCGAAACAACTTTTATACGGTCAGCTGAGTATTGGGAAGCGGCACGTGGGGAAACCAAAGTTACGTTACCAGGACATGATTAAAGTGAGCCTCACACGTTCTAACCTTGATTGCAGATCATGGGAATCGAAGGCGGTTGATCGTGGTGCATGGCGCGATCTAATCATGAAGGCAGTTGCTGAAGTGCGGGAGAAAGCCCTCATGCATGCAGAGAAGAAGCGGCAGTTGCGGAAGCGGCAAGCACCAATGAATTGTACTCCATCGACATCGAGCGCATTGTGCTGTAAAACATGCGGTCGCGAGTGCCTTAGTCAGGCAGGCCTAGTGAGCCATGAGAGAGGTCACTCTGGACCACTGCCGAAGCGACGACGGGTCCCGCAGTGAACGTAGGCAGCACCGGCGCAGCGTTTGTAGGCACGCTGAATTCGATTTACTAACCGCATGCTTGCATGCTAAGTCTCTTTATTTCAGGTGGTGGGTTTTCGGTTCTCTCCTAATGCCGTTCTTCCTCATATAAATGTCTAGTGGGCCATGAGCTGTGCCATTTGGGACCACTACAGAAGCGACGACGGGTCCTGCAGAGAATTACGGCGAACCGGCGCAGCGTTTGTAGGCACGCTGAATTCGATTTACTAACCGCGTGCTTGCATGCTAAGTCTCTTTATTTTAGGTGGTGGGTTTACAGTTTTTACCTTAATGCTTTTCTTTCTCATATAAATATCTCCCTGTACTCTATTCCATTAACTTGCACACATCGCCTAAGCCAATTGCATTTGATTTCCATAATATTTTTGTGTTCGTGGCATTCCGTGAACTATATTTCCTGACCTCTTTCACATAGCTAGGATCTGTTTGTAAACAGTTTATTACATATGCTATTTAATTAAGGTTTATATCACCGTTTCCTTATGCATTAATCGAGTTTTTCTCATTTTCAGTCTCTCTCTCAAGTGTTTGGCTGTTGTTTGATATCCCCGGTGTGGCTGCGCTTGATGTGCATGTTGACAAGGTGCCTACCTGTCTACTACCCACTACCTCGTCCATACTGGCTCCAGGAGACAGTTGGTCGTTGCTGGAGGGGACGAGGTGCACGGTTCTTGTGGCCGTGTTAGGATCAAAGAGTGGTTCCATGCAGTCAGTGTGGAGCGGACTACGGTCCAGCCACCGCCTTGTGTGCGCTTGATTCCCAAATACAGTGTGCTTGTGTTTGCCTGTGAAGGAGTGTGGGCCGGCTCCGTTGATGAAACGTGGTTCCCATCCGCATGCCTCCCGGTCTTATTCCTTCGGGTTTACACTGGATATGGGGTATGTGTGTTGGAGCTGTGGGTGGTGCAGCGCAAGCCATCCATGGTCCCTCTGTAGGCGCAGGCGTTCTGTGGCTTGCCACAGTGACAGGCAAATCCGAAACCGGATGCCGCCAACCATATATAATCTGTGGTACAGATATTGTGCCATCGGAATCATGGCTAAATAAGAAAGCAGTATGAATAATAAGAAATGACCGACGACAGCAAAAGCTTTTTTGTCTAGTTTACCCGCTCAGTTTTTGAAATATTTTCATTTTTTAAGAGGAGGAAGAAGGGACAGCTCAACACACCGGTGCACACGTTTGTCACTAACATCGATCTTGAGCCATGGCTTCCAAGGTCTTCAACCAACAACGCATCTCTCGGACCCTAACTAGGTGGTGACAACAATCTTCCGAGGCCAACTGTAGCGTCAGCCTTTTCATGCGGTTTCTCCATGTTGTAGGCTGTCCACCAGACCGTCTCTTCCAGCCCTGTCCAGCAAGTGCAAACAACGCACGACGGGGGTAACGCTGGACAGGCATGCGCAATACGTGTCCCAACCACCGCAGTTGATGCAGTGAGATGAGCTCCTCGAGCGAGTGGCTTCCACGTCCCAAGACACGCTGTCTAACTTCCACATTGCTTACGTGGTGTCGCCACCACGCACGGGCAATGGGCCGCAGACAGTAGTGCCGGAAGACAGATAGTCTGCACAAGTCATCTTTACGAATGATCCAGGTCACGCATCCGTAAAACAGTACAGCACGCAAAGTTGCACAATAGACCCGCCCATTGAGGGAGAGACAAATGTCGTGGCGATGCAACAAGTGAGGCGTGCTCTCGAGATGCGCATCGAAATCTCGTCTCCAACAGCCCCGCCAGCAGTGATGCAAATTCGCAAGTAGACAAAGCTCTCCACAACCTCTAGTGTTTCACCACCAAGAGTGATTGGATACACAGACACCTTCCAGTCTTGAAAGAGAGGTTTGCATTTGGATGGCAAAAAGTACCTACTAGACTTTGATGCCTCAATCGCCAAGCGGTTTAGTGCAAGTTGGACGACTTGCGGATCCTCACCCAGCAGGACGATATCATCAGTATAATCCAAATCAACAACTCGACTACCTAGGAGGAGCTCAACATCAGCCCTCAACGAATCGCTTAGAGCGTTCTTTAAGACATCCTCAATGACAAAGTTGAATGGGAACGGAGCTGTACGCTATCGGGCACGTCCCAGATGGGGGATCGGGGAATGCCTTACTTGTAGATTTAACTGCGAATATGCCTCGTTTGCTTTGCGGGCCAGATGAATAAGCAGTCGCGGACAATCAGCGGCAGCGTCTCAGAGCATGGGGAGTTCTGGACTGGTCACCTCGTTCTCCAGTAAATATCACGTGCTCGTACAGCACTGTGTCAAAGCCAATGTAACCGGCTATAGGGTCACTGACCACTCTGTCCTGGAACCAGAGTTGAGTATGTAACGGAGGGCAGATGAACAACCTCGCTGGCTACCGGCTTCTCTGTGGACTGCGTCCGAACACAAAGAAGGCGAATCAGCCACTTGGCTGTCAACGGTCTTCGTGAATCATCCCGCTGCCTTGCGGATTAGATCTTAAGACCAAAGGCTCGGAGTGGGGTCCCTTAAGTCAACCCTCTTCCCCGGCCCGGGCAACCGGGAAGCTCAATGCCCACACAGCACATGGAACTTTGCTTCCAATCCTCTTACTCACTCTCTTTTTTGACAAGCTTACTCATTAGTTGTGGCACTCTTTCAAATATTTATTGGGCAAGAGTTAAATGCATACATGGTTGGAGAAATCCGGTTTCGGATTTACCTGCCACTGTGGCCAGCCACAGGACTCCTGCGCCTACAGAGAGACCATGGGTGGCTTGAGCTGCACCACACACAGCTCCATCCCCATACACCCCATATCCAGTGTAAACCCGAAGGAATAAGACCGGGAAGCATGTGGATGGGAGCCACGTTTCATCAACGGAGCCGGCCCACACTCCTTCACGGGAAAACACAAGCACACTCTATTTGGGAATCAAGCGCAAACAAGGCGGTGGTTGGACCGTAGTCCGCTCCACACTGAGTGCATGGAACCACTCTTCAAGCCTAGCAGGACCAAAAGCGCCGTGCACCCCGTCCCCTCCAGCATAGTCCAACTGTCTCCTAGAGCCAATATGGACGAGATAGTTGGTACTAGACAGGTAGGCAGCTTGTCAACATGCACATCAAGCGTAGCCACACCGGGGATGTCAAACAACAGCCAATCTCTTGAAATGACATTGCCAAATAAAACATGTCTGTTAAAAAATACGTCTATGCAGACATAACTGTGCCCTAAATTAGCATATGAGTTAAGTTGGTTAGCACCGAATCCGCGATAAGTACAAAATGTCCAGAAGTTACTCAAAAATGCTACGAACGCAATAAAGTTAAGGAAGATAACCACAATTAAGTTAAGCAACGGGACCAGTTAATAGAAGCTTAGTGAGGCAAGCAGAACGAACCAAATAAAGTGGCTTGAAATTTAGGCAGCTTAAAAATACCTAGTTAAAGTGCAAGCTGATTTAGCTCAACTGCGGTGAAAATGCATCATAAACGCAACATCAGCCTCAGCATAGGGCACATCTTATACATAAATATATACATAATCCACTGGAGACCACAAAGGAAGGCGAAAGCTTGTCATAAGCCCTGACCCTGCCCGATGTCGGACCATAGAGAGGGCGCAGTATGGAGATGAGCTTCACGGGGACACCATTCCTCAGTAGGCAGTGCCACAGTACCGTCCGATAGATGGAACAGAAGGCTGCACGGATATCCAAGAACACAGCAATCTTTGGCCTCTGGTACACATGGCGACGCTCGAGGATATGGCGAAGTGTGAAGATTTGATCGATGCAGCCGCGACCCAGGGCAAAACCCAGCTTGTTATTCTCGTTGCAACGATTTGCGTGTTGGGGAGAGCCTGCGAAGTATGATGGACACCAGCAGCTTGCAAACGAAGGGGAATAAGCTTATTCCTCTGTAGTTGGAGCAGATTGTGCGCAGGCCCTTTTGAAGATGGGGACAACTATCGATTCACCCCAAGATGATGGAACTTTCTCTTTCGACCAAATTTTCGAGAACAAAACGGTGAGTTCTCGGACCAGCGATGCGCCACCATCTTTAAATAGAGCTGGGTGAAGACCATCAGGGCCGGGGGCTTTATAGCACTGCATGTGCCGGAGCTGCTGCTCGATTTCCTGGGAAGAGGGAGGATCTGTTGGGGTAGACCACTCGGCCCCAGAGCGAGTGCTAGAGGTAGCAGATGGAGCTGGGGGCCAACAAAACTGCGAGACAATATGTTCAGCCCATCGCTCCAACCGTCGTTGAAGATTGGTGATTAAGGTGCCATCCTCTTCGCATGTTGTTTCACTTATACCATATCGAACACCTTCGGTGACTCGAATGAGATGGAAGAGTTTCCTAGTATTACCACAGAGACTAGCAAGCTCCATCTCCCTAGCACGTTCACACCACCAAGCTTCGCGGTCCATTTGCAGACTCCTGCGCAACTCTCGACCAAGGTATTGGCGTTCCTCACTGTGTCTGGAATCCGATGGGATCAAGCGGCGTCTGTCCATCAGCGACAAGGAGTCTGCGGAAATCCAATGTTTCGGTGGGTGACGTTAACTCCACAAGTGTCGATACTTGCGGAAGCTAAGGCATCTTTGAATTTCGAATCCAGGTCACAGTCAATAGTTGGGCCAAGCAAGGTTGACTATGAGGCTTGGTACCTGGTTATAATGGCAAGGCCTTTTTAGATTTGTGTCGTCCGGTCGGTAATGAGCGGGCTTGGGTGATCTTCCGAAACGCATGCAAATCTTAGCACGAACCAATGCGTGATCGAATTCTATATAAGTTGACCAGTACGATCGGCAGTCCGTTACGCTTCCGCGCCATCTGTAGTTGATTGTCATGTGATCAAGCTGGGAGCACTCTTGCGTTTGTGACGGCGAGCGCCAGGTAGCAGTGTGTCTCCTAGAGTGTCGAAAACTAGTACTCGAAAGCGACGAGCGAGGATCAGAGCAAAGAGCAAGCAGTCTGTCTCCATTGTCTGATCGACTTCGACCGAGGCCAAAACTACCCCCAATGTGGTGCTCGCTTGGTGGAAGGCGGCCTACCCGGCAAGTATGACTATATCAGTCCTTTTGGAGGAACGAAGAAATTCATGTAGCTGATGGTAAAACCTAAGCTTGACTGCATCCGGGCTGCAGTCTGTAGGGGCGTAGGCGGAGACGACAAACTAGGCACGCTTAACATCTCGACGCCTGCCTACATTACATGAACCTCGTAGTCTGACTGCACATAGCCGACTGTTGACTGGGTTCCAGTCAAGCAGAACTGATACAGCCCTGGCACTCAGTGCAACTACACACCAACATGGTCAGAGGCGGCAGCTTCTGGGTTTCCGGAAAGCCAAAAGTGGTATTTGGCGTTAGGGTTTACCGGAGAGGGAATTTTGATGACGGCGCTAGAGTCTTGTAATCTGGTCTCTGAATGGTAACAGATGTCTACCGAGAGTGTTTCAAGAGTACGGGCCAGATATGCTTGTCGTCCGATCTACATTAAATTTCGAACATTAAACGCTGCGAGAATGAATGGAGAACCGGCTCGAAGAAGAGCTGGAGCTTCGGTGGAGTGAGAGACGGTTGCGGTCGCAGGACATTGAAAACCGGGAGTCCTGCTGTTACTTCCATCAGTTGCGAGATGTGGGTCGTTTGTGCCGGTGACCGAAGAAGAAATACAGGTGAAGGACAGGAAGTGGGGCTATCTGTGAGTGGAGGTTGAGCAGTTGAGTTAGCATAGCTGATAGACATATCAAGAGCAGTAGTGAGCAGTGTGGTCCATGAAGCGTGGTCTGATACAGGGCACTCAATAGACCTGGACCCGGTGTACCAACCAAGGAGATAAAAAAGTGGGGCCCATCGGAAATCACAACTTAAGGCAGGAAGCAGGGGCGGCCGAAAAACAAACTACCGAAGGCCGCGTGATTTGAAGCGGAGGCCAGTTTTAAACGCTCCTTGCCCATCGATCAAGAGCAGACGGCGTAATGAACGAGCTATAGCGCTATAAAGCAGAATTTCTGTAGCTTGGGTTGTATGTTCAGATTTAGGTTTGTTCTCCGAGCCAAACTATTTGGTTGCAGACGTTTCATCACCAATCGAGGTGACTTCGTCAGTGCGTACTAAGCAAAAATTGGCCGATGAGAGAATGATGTTTGAACTTAGCCAATTCAATCCACGTCCCGTGACCATGCTTATTTTGCAGTTCGATCGCCGCCTGGTTTAGACTCGTGGTGAATGACCTTCCTTAAGTGTTTTTTGTAGTTGATGGTAGAGCGTGTCTAAGTTAATGCGCAGGTTTATTAAGTTTTCCGTAGAGAACCATGCTTCGAGAAATTCTCTTCCTCTTCTTGTCTCTTTCTGCGCTAGAACCTCCGTCTTCGCCCAATTGTGGACGCTCACAATCGCAACAAGAAATATGAAACTGGTCTAAAAGAACACAGAACTGCCTGCCTACAAACCCTAGAACAATATTTGACAGAACAACCAAGCGTAGCAGCCAATCGCAGAACATCAAAGTTTAGAGCGAAGAAGCAGGATGCTTTGCACGACAACTTGTCTACATTAACCGGCTGAAAATGAATAAATAAATAAATGGGATATTCCTCGGTGATGCGAGGCGAAGTCCAACTATGAGGTCTGCTCAATGCGAAAGTGCCAATGCGAGTTGGGTCAGGAACCAGTGCAGCCGGACGCTCAGTGATGCTGAAAAGCAAGTGCTGATCAAAGGGTTAAACTATAACTTCAAGGACGCCAGACCCACGGAATTTCTTGCCGGATTCGAGAATGTTTCGCAATCTAATGACTTTGACGAAGAGACGAAAACACTATTAAGCTATGTCGTCGTTCCAATTCTAACATACCACTGGCAACAAAATTGTTTATCACAGCAAGAGAAGAAAATAACAAGGTTCTTAAAGCCTGATGCAACTATCGTGATCCTGCCTGCGGACAAAGGACGTATGACTGTTATAATGGATAAAACAGAATATGTTGAAAAGACAAGGAACCTCGTGAAGGACAGTACAACATACCGCTGCTTGGAAACCGATCCAACAGTGCACTTAACAAATAAAATAAATGAGACCCTGAAAAGACAAATTGAAGCAACTAACAAAGGATGAGCACGATAGAATGTAAGTTCATGACTCAAACATCCCCCGATTCTACGGAGTCCCCAGGGTGTACAAAGCTGGTGTACCACTTGGACCAGTCGTGTCACTCCCTGGTACACCCAAATACAACTTGGCCAAAGAATTATAGAGTCGCCTTGAACATCTGACTAGTGGATCGCCGTATTCCGTAAACAACGCTCAGCAGTTTTTGGAGGATCTCCAAGGACTACGAATCTATTATGAAGAAATAATGGTGTCCTTCAACGTTATTGCGCTGTCCACTTCTGTCAGGTTACTAGTGGCGAAAGAAAAGGCCACTGAACGCCTGAATGTTGGCGGTAGAATAATTTCGAATATAACGACTGAGACTACAAGCCAGATTCTCGACCTGTGTCTCACGACATAATTTAACTTCGATGGAGCATACTATGAACAAGTGGATGGAGCCCCAGTGGGGTTCCCTATATCTGGACTCATTGCAGAGATAGTCACGCAAACGTTAGAGGAAAATCTACTCTCAGTCTTGTAGCCGAAATTGTGTGTCAGATATATTGACGACACCTTCGTGATACTCAAACGCAGCCACGTGCAAATCGCACAAGGCTTGCTGAACGGTGCAATGGACGGTATTCACTTCACCATGGAGTCAGTAATGGAAAACAAACTACCTTTCTTGGACGTACTGATAAGTAGCACAGTGGACGGGGAACTACGAACATCAGTTCACAGGAAAAACACGCACACAGATCAAATCCCAAATTTCAACAACAACCGTACAAAATATCACAAAATCAGCCGCATACGAATCATATTTTGCAGGATAAAATCACATTATAATACTGAGGAAGCAAAACGAGAAGAATAAATCCACCTGCTTACATCCTTCATACGCAATCGATATCCACGCAATTTCATCCGAAGATACATAACCTGCAAGACTATAAATGCCACACCTGAACCAACAACACGAACCGGATCGCTTTGGCCCACATCAAGAACGTATCGGAAATGACTGTTCGGCTCTTCAAGCCTTAGCACCTGTTGTTAGCTCACATATCAACCGCTACTCTGAAAGCGACCCTATATTGACCGAATGGAAAGACTGGAGTGCACGAAGGTCAAAAGGTTGTCCACAAGACAAAGTATAAAAAATGTGATAAACACTATGTGGGTCAAACTGGGGGAAACTTACCTACAACGTTACAAGAACACAAGCGAGCCTGTCGAGACCATTATTCATCATCACTGGTCTCGACACACGTTAATGAAGAAGGGCACATGTTTGACTGGGAGAAAACGGAGGTCTTAGCGCAGGAGACAATACGATGAAGAGAATTTCTCGAAGCATGGTTCTCTACGGAAAACTCGATAAACCTGCGCATTGACTTAGACCCGATCTACCATCAACTGCAAAAAAGAACTTAAGGAAGGTCATTCACCACGAGTCTAAACGAGGCGTCGATCGAACTGCAAAATAACAATGGTCACGGAACGTGAATCGAAGTGGCCAAGTTCAAACGTTATTCTCTCATCGGGCAATTATTTCTTAGTATGCACTGACGAAGTCACTTCGATTGGTGATGAAACGTCTGCAACGAAATAGTTTGGTTCGCAGAACAAATCTAAACCTGAGCTACTACGTTACGTAGTGAGGCACTGAGGATGTCACCTCGACTGGTGTCGAAACTTCTGCAACACAAGTGCTCATCTCGGATAATAAACGAAAACCAGAACGTCACCAGTGTCTTTAATTGGCCTGCAATTTGGAACGGTAGAAGGGATCGATGACAGGTCACAGTTGTAGTTTTGTGTAGTCCCGTTGGTCACAATCCGTTTGGGTCGGCGCCGTTTTAACGTCTGGATGAGGCGCTTCTAAGTGCAGTCTCGTTAACGCAGCCAGCGCCTTATACTACTTGCCTGCGGACGCAGTTTGATCAGTAGTCAGGTCCCTGGCGGATGACCTTGAGTGACAGCCGAATCGGTGAATCGGCCTGTGCCGGCTAGGTGTGCGGCTTTGGGGGGGGGGGGGGGTCTAAATGGATTTCTGTATTCATTTTACAGCCAGGCCAGATGGTGTTCCCTTATTTTGCTTGCATCGCACGGATATGAGAACGCATAAACGCACATTGATTTGGCGTGGATAACCTCCTCCCATGTTTGGTTTTATATTAAAAGTGCTGAGATTGCGTTCATGCTGCTTCCGCACTTACACTTAAACTGGGTCTTCTTAAGCTGGATAAATTTCATTCCACTTTATTTGGTTTGTTCATTTTGCAAGAATAATCTTCTATTACCTGGCCACGTTGCTTACGCTAATTGCGCTTATCTTCGGTAACTTTGTTGTGATTGTAGCATTTTCTGAATAACTTGTGGACAATTCATTGTTATTGCGGTTTCATTGCTAACCAACTTACTTCATATGCTAATTTAGCAAAGTTATGTCGGCATAGTCGTCTGCTTTTTCAGACATATTTTATTTGAGAATGTCATTTCAAGTGATTGGCTGTTGCTTGATATCCCCGGTGTGGCTGCGTTTGATGTGCATGTTCACAAGGTGCCTACTTGTCTATTACCCACTACCTCGTTCATACTGGCGCCACGCGACAGTTGGTCGTTGCTGGAGGGGACGAGGTGCACGGTGCTTGTGGCCGTGTTAGGCTCAAGGAATGGTTCCATGTACTCAGTGTGGAGCGGACTACGGTCCAGCCACCGCCTTGTATGCGCTTGATTCCCAAATACAGTGTGCGTGTGTTAACCTATGAAGGAGTGTAGGCCGGCTCCGTTGATGAAACGTGGCTCCCATCCACATGCCTCCCGGTCTTATTCCCTCGGGTTTACACTGGATATGGGGTGTGTGGATGGAGCTGTCGGTGGTGCAGCGCAAGCACCCATGGTCCCACTGTTGGCACAGGCGTCCTGTGGCTGTCCTGTGGAGGTCACAGAGACAAGCAAATCCGAAATTGGATGCAGTGAACCAAAGGGTAACGGCGCACGAGCGTGGTTTTCTTGCAACCCGAAAGGTTGCAGGAATCTTATGCTTTTGCTTCACGTTACCCAAAAGAAGGATTCTTGTATAACCGAGTCACCGTCGCGATTCCTTGGAAACAGTATTACATCATCCATTTTTCTCAGTTGGATGTGTTAGATTGGGAGTCGAATATGGTTTTATCTGAGCGATAAGAAATGTGGAGTATCGTGCTCTCTATGTTCAAGATTTGTTCCCTGTACATGCGACGTCACAGCGAATCACAATCCAGCGCCTTAATGACCGTACACAGTTGTACAAGACTGCTGAAATTTCTTATTATGTCAACTAGAGTCGTCGTGAGACAGCTATCGCGTCATTGCGGATGTCTAAACTCCGGAGAGCGTGCCATCCAGAGGAAGCTCTACAATCTGACAAAAGTGGAAATATAAGCAATAGGAGGTGCACTGTGTTAACTTCGGCGTTTCTGCCGACTCACGAAGTTCAGCCTAGCGGAGTGCTCACTCGAACTTAGTTCGCAGTAAGATCGCCGTTGAACCGAAGCTGTCGATGCCACGGAATCAGGTATCACTGATTATCTGTGTATAGATAATCTCGTTTTCAGGAATTGCCTAGTTTGATCGAAAACGCTTGATCATCTGCACTGTTCCATGTTTTCTCAATCTCTAATGCTACGGAATCCGGGGTTTCGTCCTCGGTTAAATTAGAACCCTCCTCTTCTAGAGGCATGTGTATGTAGGGTTTATAGCGCCTTGTTTAACCCGAGAGAAGTGTAACCTTATGTTCCATAAGGTTTGGTAGTAATATTACGCATATTCAAGCTCGCAGAAGTAAACTTGTCACATCTTTCACTATAATAATTCTCTGTAGCGTGGCCTTCTACAGAGTTTAGATGCATTCAGGTCAGAAGGGGCCTTAGTTCAAAGCAAATTACAAGGTATACACCATCAGTGCGTCTATTAGCACTTGCTAGAAAAGAAGCGTTCATAACGAGCTTCTCAAGAAAGCAATCCGGGTGATCCGAATGGCTCAAGACAGGGGCAAAAAGTGACACGGAGAGCTGGTTAACATCTATACCTACTACTCAATCCGGATTCACAAATCCGCCGATCTGATCAGAAATTTTTGATCCACGATATGATGTACACGAGTGGAGCGGGTAAGCGAACCGTATACCCAAGAAGTTTACACTTTGGGAATTATTAAGAAAACCTGTAGCTCGGAATGTGGATGAGAGGATTGTTGTCTTCTCCGAGCTAGGCACTTTGGTTACGGACGTTCCGTTGCCAAACCAGGCAACATCCTCAGTGCGGCTATAGAGGTCTGATTTGCCGAGTCTCGTAAGCCACTGCCAGATCCAAGTGACTATTGATCGTCTCCTGCTTTGAATCAGTCTTCGATTGGCTCAAGTGGGTCGGCCAACTGGCCACGTCTACACCCTGTCTATCTGGTACTTATTTGCGGCCTCAGCTTGCTGTTCGTCTGACACAAACTATATATAACTTATCAACAGTGATCGATTTTCAAGTACTCACTTGCTGTAGTTAGATAACGTACAAAGTACGGTAAAATGGGACTCACAAATGAGAGATCTCAATCTCTGAATCTAACATTGGAGAGGTGTACATCCGATAATGTTTTAAACTGATGCACTTAAATGGCTACCGCAATATGCTATGGTGAACCTTTTTCAAACATTAGCCACTCGTCGTGTAAAGCACAGGGGATTTGAAACACTTGTCAGCTCTACGTTTGTGTTGGAGTCGCTACTGTGCTATCTCTGATTAAAGACTACGAACTCAGTCGTGATAGTTGGTGTTACCAGCGCTCCCGTTTGGTAAACGTTGCGGGTGCTTGCAAAGCTAGATGTTTGATTCAGTGGAAACTAGATCCCAACCGAGGCTACGTGCCTGGACCGAAAGTCATGTCAGATATTCCAAGCATCTATTGTGGGGCTCAACGGCTTAACGAGCAACGCCTCCGCTGTTAACTACTGCGCCCAGGATTCCAATCACAGCGCAGGCAGCGTACACATAAGGGAGACACCAGTCATGGTGTACAGTGATGAGATCCACGAACCTCCATCATGGAACGAAGGTTCATTGAGGGTCAAATAGGTCAAGCTTCAACCTGTTCCGCAGAACAGAAGAGAAAGGTTAGAAATAAATGTTTAATGTGGCGAGCAATTGGGCTGTTAAGGCTTGTTAACCTACCAATGAGTGGGCCAGAGTTTCATGAAATTTCTTCGCACTCATTCGGTGGTGTAACCTACCCACATTGGATGGGAAAACGGTGAGTGACACATGGTCCCCGATGAAACCGGTGTCAATCCATTCTCAGCAAGAATGAAAACTATGTGTGTCAGATGAGCAGCAAGTGCCAACGGCTGCGGTATATGATTTGCCTACACACTCCACTCTTGTACGTTGTATCGTGGACAAAAATTTCTGACCAGATCGGTGCATCATTAAGAGGATTTGTGAATTTGGATCAAGTAAGAGGTTGAGCAGCTCTGTCTGTCGCCTTTTGGCCCGGTCCAGAGACATTCAGACCATGTTGTTCGCGCAATCCTAAATCGCCTTCATGGGAAGCGCGTTCCACACTAAAGCGCTACTGATGTCACCTCGACTGGTGACGGAAGGTTTGCAAGGTATTTGCCAAGCGCGACAAACCGTTCATTCATCAATAGATAGATATTTTGATGTTTTTGCTCATATTTCGTTTGATTTGTGCAGAATTAAATTTCTCCTTAGTCCCATAATACAGTAATTGGTAGAGATCAGCAACCGAGTAATCTGACCGTAAGCCACCGACACGTAGTGACTACGGTGGTCAAAACCACGATGTACACTTTTGGTGAGTCCCACCGAAAAGCTTTTCACTTTGTCGCTGTTGGGATAACAGCTAGTTGACATTCGTTTTTTGTGAACGAGCTTAATAGCCATCTCATCATTTCCTCGTTTTGTGATCCTCATGCTGGCCATCCCACCAGACTTATTAAACAATTGCATGTTTGACCCTTAATACACTATAGTTTCAGCATCTTAAGCATTCCTTGTGTAAACGTATTTCGACCATCATTCTCATAGGGCAACGTAAATGCAAACAGAATTAAAACTTGGTTCATTTAATTACTGGGAGTGTTGCTGATGCAGATCAGTAGTAGGTGATCGTTGCCTACAACAGTGCACTCTAAAACTGGTATGGTGTTTCGCTTCTACGATTCGGGTTGGACTAGCGGGAAATACTAACAGGTTCTAGCACTCGTTAAGTAAGCAGGTTATCGGTAAATTACCGTACAAACAACAATCAGTAACCTACACAGTGTGTAGTTTGTACGGGATTGGACAGGCAAAAGTACCAGAGTAATGGGGAACTGCACACAGCTTGGCCCCGAATGGAAAAGCGCACACAAATGCAGCACAGCACGCAATACCGCTGTTTCGCACAGTGCATCGAAATCAATAGGAGGAAAGTGGGGCAGTGGAAATCATGGTGTGGAGGAAATCGCTGGTTGGTTGAGGAAGAAGAGACTCGGTTGACCACTTATTCCAAATATGGCTGTGTGTAACTGGCCAAACAGGGAAGCGAAGTGGGGAGGTTGGAAAAGCTATATAATGGTGAGATGGGCAAGGCTGCACATACGAGCGTATCTCTAAACATACACTGCCCTGTCTAATTGCCCATGGCGGACGACGAAGTTCAGGCCTTGGTTGTGGACAATGGATCGGGAATGTGCAAGGCCGGTTTCGCCGGAGACGATGCACCACGAGCCGTGTTCCCCTCCATCGTCGGTAGACCACGCCACCAAGTGAGTAAGAAGCAATTTATTGAAATTCTGGCTCACCGGTTAGTGAACTAAAATATTTTAACAGCTTAATTACGTGCTATAATGTTATATTTATTGCGTAGATTGTGTATGGTGAACTTCATACGGACATAACTATCACAAGATGTAAAAACGAATGCATATTTCACTCTTCCCACTACCCACCAACAAACAGGGTGTGATGGTCGGCATGGGTCAGAAGGACAGCTATGTTGGTGACGAGGCGCAGTCGAAACGGGGCATCCTCACACTCAAGTACCCGATCGAACACGGAATCGTGACGAATTGGGACGATATGGAGAAGATCTGGCATCACACATTCTACAACGAACTGCGTGTGGCCCCAGAGGAACATCCCGTGCTCCTCACGGAAGCACCACTGAACCCGAAGGCCAATCGTGAGAAGATGACTCAAATCATGTTCGAGACATTCAACACACCCGCCATGTATGTGGGCATCCAGGCGGTGTTGTCGCTGTACGCATCTGGTCGTACGACGGGAATAGTGTTGGATTCGGGTGACGGTGTCACTCACACCGTGCCCATCTACGAGGGATACGCTCTGCCGCACGCCATCCTGCGTCTCGATTTGGCAGGACGCGATCTCACGGATTACCTGATGAAAATCCTCACCGAGCGTGGTTACAGTTTCACGACGACGGCGGAACGTGAGATCGTGCGTGATATCAAGGAGAAATTGTGCTACGTGGCTCTGGACTTTGAGCAGGAGATGGCCACTGCGGCGTCCAGTTCGTCGTTGGAGAAGAGTTACGAATTGCCTGATGGTCAGGTGATCACGATCGGGAACGAGCGATTCCGTTGTCCGGAGGCGTTGTTCCAACCGAGCTTCCTGGGTATGGAGTCCGCTGGTGTGCATGAGACCACGTTCAACTCGATTATGAAATGTGACGTGGACAT
>OX104067.1:3245604-3306554 GCA_944474145.2 Dicrocoelium dendriticum | reverse complement strand
TTCATTTTCGTAATAATTTCCATCCAACGGGACTTGTTAAGCGATGCTTTTTTACCCGTAACACACCATTGACCCATTGCGAATGACTGACCGGCACATGCGTTATCACAAAGTGGTAGTGCCCTGAGGAAAATTCACTTAGTTTGTGGTAACCGGCGCACTTTTCTAAGGAGACTTCGCTAGGTTCACTATAGCTTACACAGTAAAAGCATCAGCATCCGAAGTAAAGATCCGTTGGTTTACTGTGGAGGACATCAAGGTCCTGAGGATGAATCGGCTGTTAGTTGCACAGTCTAAGTGGCCGTATGCCAATTGTATGTTTGAGGTGAGTCCGGCGAAATCTGCGTGCGTTTGGCGGACTGATGCCAGCTCCGCAACAGAAAGTCTGCGCGGTCTGGCTTTCACACCTTCATAAACAGCCACTTGCGCGGAAACTAACAGAAAAATTGTGCAATGCATTTTGTTAAGTGTTATCACAATCCACGTTTTACAGCATGGTGCTCCTATGGCCCGCTAAAAAAATTCGCATCTCCCGGGAATTCTCTGTGGCCGCCAGAGGGACATATGGCTCCCATTGAGAATGGCTGTTCTAAAAACCCGCTTACACCGACTCAGTCACCTCGTTAACATAGGCACAACTTGGAGCGCCGTGCATGGCGTGCAGCTGTCCTTGTTAATGATTCAGGCGATATATAAGCTAGTCTCATGGTAGCCTAGTAACCTGCAAGTACACCAGTTATGGCATTGAGTAAGTCACCGCGTCGTGGCAAACTAATCAAGCCCGAGAAGCGTAGCCTCGTAGATACAAGGGGAGCGTGCTGCAAGCGTCTCAAGGCAGGTCACATACTTGCTGGCATTCGAGACAGCGAAAGGTGCAGAAGTGTTGGTTTTTTAGCGGTTTCCGTCTGTCTCTGCTGCATCTCTCGCTGCCACTCCCAGAACTGCAGTTAAAATACCGTGTTGCAAGGTGTTTCTCAAAGTCGAACTTATGCATATATATATATATATATATATATATATATATATGCATAAGTTCGGCTTTGATAAATACCTTGCAACACTGTATTTGAATTGCAGTTCTGGGAGTGGCAGCGAGAGGTGCAGCAGAGACAGACGGAAACCGCTAAAAATCCAACACTTCTGCACCTTTCACTGTCTCCAATGCTAGCAGGTATGTGACCTGCCTTGAGACGCTTGCAGCACGCTCCCCTTGTATCTACGAGGCTACGCTTCGCGGGCTTGATTATTTTTCCACGACGCGGTGACATACTCAGCACTATAAGTGGTGTACTTGCAGGTTACTAGGCTACCATGAGACTAGCTTACATATCGCCTGAATCATTAACAAGAACAGCTGCTGACAACTGACCAGTGCAGAACTCCCCACACTCTGAGACGCTACCGCTGATTGTCCGCGACTGCTTATTCATCTCGCCTGTAAAGCAGACGAGACTTATTTGCAGTTACCTCCACAACGAAGGCATTCCTCAATCCGCAATCTCGGGACGCGCCCGATAGCGTACAACACCACCGCGGGATACAGCATATAGGTAATTGACTATATATATATATATATATATATATATATATATATATATATATATATATATATATATATATATATATATATATATATATATATATATATATATATATATATATATATAGTCAATTACCTATATGCTGTATCCCGCGGTGGTGTTGTACGCTATGGGGCGCGTCCCCAGCTTGCGTATTGAGGAATGCCTTCGTTATGGAGGTAACTGCGAAAAAGTCTCGTTTGCTTTGCAGGCGAGATGAATAAGCAGTCGCGGACAATCAGCGGTAGCGTCTCAGAGTGTGGGGAGTTCTGCACTGGTCAGCTGGTTCTCCATCAAATACCACAACATTTCGTACGGCGCTATGTCAAAGCCAATGTGACCGGCTATAGAGTCATTAACCACTCACTCTTGTAACCAGAGGTGAGTACTGAACAGAGAGGGGATGAACAACTTCGCTGGCGACCGGCTTCTCTGTGGATTGCTACTGAACACAAAGAAGGCGAAGGAGACAGCCGGATGTCACCGGTCTTTGTTAGTCGTCCAGCTGCCTTGTGGTTTAGGTCTTAAGACCAAAGACTCAAGCAACCGGGAAGCTCAATGCTCACACAACACAACCTTCCAAACTTTCCATATCCTTTCACTGCACCCGTTTTTCCCCACTTGGTTTTGTTAATTGTGTGTTGTGGCACTACCAATTGTACATTGGGCAGGTGGTGAATAATAATAATAATAATAATAATAATAATAATAATAATAATATGCTGTATAATATAAAGTTCACGTGCACCTTCGGGGAGTTGTGGCCCCACCAGTGACCCTTTAATTGCAAGTTCAGGCGGAACTAGAACGATAGGAGAATCCTGTGAATGTTCCTTCTTAATTGGATCGTTGAGTCAGGAGTTGATGAAGCGCTCCGAATTCATGATGGATCAAAAACGCAAAACCCGTATCCCACCCCGGACAACAAATTACTGCCCACGTTATCTGCACTAGCAGTCACTGCTGTGGCAACCACGTGAAATAAGTAGAGGGTAGGAAGAAGAATAGAAGGTGGAGAATAAGGAAGTGAACTTGAAACAAGAGCATAACGCCAGTTCATGAAGGAAAGTAGAGAAAAGAACATCAAAGTATGAAGATGCGTTAGTCAGGAAAAGGGAAAGGTTTCGTGTTGGCACCCAAGAGCGTCAAGTTGACGCTCAAATCCAGTAACAGTAGACTCCCTGCTAACAGTTTCCGGGAGAATGTTCCAGTGTTCGATGAGGCCGCATGTCAGTTTTTAACTACCCTTAACTGCTTGTTTTGTTTGTGTTCCAGTGAGATTTTAATTATGATCGCAATTCAATACTTTTCCATTTTCAGCTCCCGTTTACTGCACCGCCCTTTTTGGTTACTAAAAAGCGAAAAGTGGGTACAGAAGGTCGTGTCTTCTGAGAATAATGGTAGTAAACTACTTCTTCGTAAAAGCTATGGGTCCGGACACCAGTTGCGCAATAGGAGGTGAAAGTGTTGCCATGTAGACAGAGTACAATCTCTGGCGTCATTATGCAAAAACTGCTATCTACATTTTTAATTTTTCTGGGAAACAACGCTGGGCATAATATGAGTATGTGAAACGCGGTTTAAAACCCTAAGTATTCTCTTTACGAGGAAGCTATCACTGGCATTGTTGACAAAACAGTGTAAAAATGGCAGACGGTGGAAAATACTTTACTGACGGCAACTTAATCAGAGTGCAAAATGGAAGCTGCGAATAATTCGTCCTGCGAAAGGCGGTTTATTTGTAACTGTTTGGCAAATTCAGTTGTGCAGTACAAAAGAACTTGGAGAATACGTTATGCTACTGTTACACGAAGCGACTGAAGAATATTTGGGGTATTCTGTGGCGCTAGAGGAGTTCACTGACCTCTAGAGTACGTCGCAACTTCGCATGTTTCTTCCCGATGTCAGCTCAGAATTTCTGATGACGGAATGGTTGATATCGGTAGGCAGCATGCATGGAATGACAACTGGAAATGAAATTTTCGTTTGGCTGCACAAAACTTTCCATGGAATCTGCATCGAGGCGTTATGATTGATGGCAGGAGAAACATAACTGGAGTGAGGGTCTGGTAGGGTAGATCAGGACTCGCTCGGAAGATTTGCACATTCTGATGGTTTTGTTCGTACACTGCATTCTACGTCAACACGCACTCAGAAGGAAAAATATTGGGTATTTCTTGTGTACTGAAACCGGTCGTTTCAATTGTTAACGTCATTAGGGACATGCTCTCAAACACCAACAATTCCAGTCTTTTCTGAAAGATATTGTTTCTAGTTTGTGCGGTTTGTTTTATTGCCCATCAATGAAGTGGTTTGATTGCGTTAAAGTGGTGTTTTGTTTTTACAAGCTCAGAAACGAAGTGGCTGCATTCATCATTGGAAACGATAGAGCTGCGCCACAACCGTTACATCTAACCTGGCTATTAAATTGTGTTCTGATGTTTCTAGTTTACTCTATCTGTTGCCCTGGTGAGCTTATCAAAACCGGAAGATAAATTGTAGGCACACGATGCAGTTATATAGTTTACATGATACAGTATAAACACTGCGAGAAGATCTATGTGGGCCAAACAGGGAGGAAATTGGTTACCACAAATACAAGATCACAAGCGGGGTTTCCTTAACCATTAAGCATCATCTCTGGTCTTCGTACACGTTGATGAGGAGGGACACCGATTTGATTTGGACAAAACGCAAATTGCCGCTCCAGAAGAAACGATAACATGTAGGAAATTCTTTGAAGGACATATATATATATATATATATATATATATATATTTAATCTGCGGTACAGACATTGTACCATCGGAATCATGGCTGGACAGGAAAACAGTAGGAATACTAAGAAACTAACAACAAAAACAACAGTAACAACAACCAAAGCTTTTTTGTCCAGTTGGCTACTGCTAGCTTTTGAACATGTTTTCATTTTTAGAGGGAGGAAGGAGGGGCATCGCAACACACCAATGCACACGTCCGCCACTAACATCGATCTTGAGCCATGGCTTCCAAGGTCTTCAACCAACAAGTATCCGCATCTCTCGGACCTCAACTAGGTGGTCGACAACAATCTGCCGAGGCCAACTGTTGCGTCAACCTTTTCATGCGGCTTCTCCAAGTTGCAGGCTATCCAACGGACCGTCTCTTCCAGCCCTGTCCAGCAACTGCAAACAACGAATGACGTGGCAGGCATGCGCAATACATGTCCCAGCCACCGCAGTTGATGCAGTGAGATGAGCTTCTCGAGCGAGTGGCTTCCACGTCCCAAGACACGCTGTCTAACTTCCATATTGCTTACGTGGTGCTGCCACCACACACGGGCAATGGACCGCAGACAGCGGTGCTCGAAGACGGATAGCCTGCGCAAGTCATCTTTGCGAATGGGCCAGGTCTCGCATCCGTACAGTACAGCACGAACAGTTGCATAATAGACCCGCCCTTTGATGGAGAGACGAATGTCGTGGCGACGCCACAAGTGCCTCAGCCTAGAAAAAGCGAGGCGTGCTTTCGAGATGCGCATCGAAAGCTCGTCTCCAACAGCCCCGCCAGCAGTGATGTAACTTCGCAAGTAGACAAAGCTCTCCACAACCTCTAGTGTCTCACCACCAAGAGTGATTGGAGACACAGGTATCTTCCAGTCTTGAAAGTGAGGTTTGCATTTGGATGGCGAAAAGTACATACTATACTTTGATGCTTCAATCGCCAAGCGGTTTAGTGCAAGTTGGACGACGTGCGGATCGTCACCCAGCAGGACGATATCATCTGTATAATGCAAATCAACAACTCGACTACGTAGGAGGAGCTCAACACCAGCGTTCAACGAATCACCCAGAGCGTTATTTAAGACATCCTCATTGGCAAAGTTGAATAGGAACGGAGCTGTACGCTATCGGGCACATCCCAGGTTGCGGATCGGGGAATGCCTACCTTGTGAAGGTAACTGTGAATAAGTCTCGTTCGCTTTGCAGGCGAGATGAATAAGCAGTCGCGGACAATCAGCGGCAGCGTCTCAGAGAGTGTGAAGTTCTGGACTGGTCACCTCGTTCTCCAGTAAACATCACGTGCTAATACATCACTGTGTCAAAGCCAATGTGACCGGCTATAGGGTCACTGACCACTCACTTCTGTAACCAGAGTTGAGTATCTAACAGAGGGCGGATGAACAACCTCGTTGGCCACCGGCTTCTCTGTGGACTGCTTCCGAACACAAAGCAGACAAATGAGCCACTTGACTGTCAGCGGTCTTCGTGAATCACCCCGCTGCCTTGCGGGTTAGGTCTTAAGACCAAAGGCTCGGAGTGGGGTCCCTTAAGTCAACCCTCTTCCTCGGCCTGCGCAACCAGGAAGCTCAGTGCCCACGCAACACATGGAACTTTGTTTCCATTCCTCTGACTCACACATTTTTGTTATTGTTACCCATGTGTTGTGGCACTCTTCCAAATATTTATTGGGCAAGTGTTAAGTGCATACATGGTTGGCGACATCCGGTTTCGGATTTGCCTCTCACTGTGGCCAGCCACCGGATGCCTGCGCCTACACAGCGACCGTGGGTGGCTTGCGCTGCACCAACCACAGCTCCATCCACACGCCCCATATGCACTGTAAACCCGAAGGAATAAGACCGAGAGGCGTGTGGATGGGAGCCACGTTTCATCAACGGAGCCGGCCCACACTCCTTCACAGGCAAACACAAGCACCCTGTATTTGGGGAATCAAGCGCACACAAGGCGGTGATTGAACCATAGTCCGCTCCACACTGAGTGCATGGAATCACTCTTCAAGCCTAGCACTACCACAAGGACCGTGCACCCCGTCCCCTCCAGCAAAGAGCAACTGTCTCCTAGAGCCAATATGGACGAGATAGTTGGTTCTAGACAGGTAGGCACCTTTCAACATGCACATCGAGCGCAGCCACACGGGGGTTGTCAAACAATAGCCAATCACTTGAAATGACATTATCAAATAAAACATATCTGTTAAAGAATACGTCTATGCAGACATAACTCTTCGATAAATTAGCATATGAATTAAGTTGGTTAGCCATGAATCCGCGATAAGTACAAAATGTCCAGAAGTTACTCAAAAATGCTACAAAGCCAGTTAAGTTAACAATGATAACCACAATTAATTTAAGGAACAGGACCAGTTAATAGATGATTAGTCAGGCACGCAGAACAAACCAAATAAAGTGGAATTATATTTATCCAGCTTAGAAGGATCTGGTTTAAGTACAAGCTGATTTAGCTCAACTGCGGTGAAGAAGCATCATGAATGCAACATCAGCCTCAGCATAGGGCACATCTAATACCTAAATATATGCATACTCCAATGGAGACCACAAAGGAAGGCGAAAGCTTGTCACAAGCCCTAACCCTGCCCGATGTCAGACCATAGAGAGCGCGCAGTATGGAAATGAGGTTCTCGGGGACACCATTCCTCAGTAGGTAGTGCCACAGTACCATCCGATCGACGGAACAGAAGGCTGCAGAGATATCCAAGAATACAGCAAGCTTTGGCCTCTGGTACACATGGCGACGCTCGAGGGTCTGGCGGAATGTGAAGATTTGATCGATGCAGCCGCTGCCAGGGCGAAACCTAGCTTGTTCTTATCGCTACAACAATTCGCGCGTTGGGAATAGCCTGCGAAGTATGAGGGAGTCCAGCAGCTTGCGAACGATGGGGACTAAACGTATGCCTCTGTAGTTGGAGCAGATTGTGCACAAGCCCTTTCTGAAGATGGGGACAACTAACAATTCGCCCGAAGATGATGGAACTTCCTCTTTTGACCAAACCCTTGAGAAGAAAACGGTGAGTTCTAGAACCAGCTAAGCGCCACCGTCTATAACTGGAACTGGAGTAAGACCATCAAAGCCGGGGGCTTTATAACTCTACATGTGGCGGAGCTCCTACTCGATTTCCTGGTAAGAGGAAGTATCTGTGGGGTAGACCACTCGGCCCCAGTGCAAGCGCCAAAGGTAGCAGATGGAGCTGGGGGCCAACAAAACTGCGAGCCCATCGTTCTAAACGTCCTTGAAGATTAGTGATTAAGGTGCCATCCTCTTCGCATGTTGTTTCACTTATACCAGATCGAACACCTTTTGGTGACTCGAATGAGATGGAAAGTTTTCTGGTATTACCAACGAGATTAGCAAGCTCCATCTCCGAAGCAGGTTTGTACTACCAAGCTTCGCGGTCTATTTAAAGACTTCTGCGCAACTCTGGACCCAGGGATTGGAGTTCTTCACTGTGTCTGGAACCCGACGGGATCAAGCGGCGTTTGTACATCAGCGACAAAGAGACGGCAGAAAGCCAATGCTTGGGTGACAGGTAACTCCACAAGTGTCGATACTTGCGGAAACGATGGCATCTTTGAATTTCGAATCGAGGTCACCGTCAATATTTAAGGCCAAGCAAGCTCGACTGTAAGGCTTGGTACCTGGCTATAATCGCAAGGTTTGTTTTAGATTTGTGTCGTCCGGTCGGTAATGAGCGTTTGGGTGATCTTCCGAAACGCACGCAACTCTTAGCACGAACCAATGCGTGATCGAAGTCTATATAAGTTGAGCAGTACGATCGGCAGTCCGTTACGCTTCCGCACCATCTGTAGTTGATTGTTATGTGATCAAGCTGGGAGCACTCTTGCGTTTGTGACGGCGGGCGCCAGGCAGCAGTGTGTCTCATCGAGTGTCGAAAACTAGTACTCGAAAGAGACAAGCGAGGATCAGAGCATAGAGTAAGCAGTCTGTCTCCATTGTCTGATCGACTGCCACCGAGGCCAAAACTACCCCCAAGTGGGTGCTGGCTTAATGGAAGGCGGCCTACCCGTGCGCTAAAGTCCCCGGCAAGTATGACTATATCAGTCCTTTTGGAGGAACGAAGAAATTCATGTAGTTGATGGTAAAACCTTACCTTGACTGCATCCGGGATGCAGTCTGTAGGGGCGTAGGCGGAGACGACAAACGAGGCACGCTTAACGTCACGACGCCCGCTTATATTACATGAAAATCTTAAGCGGACTGCGCATAACCGTCTGTTCACTGGGATCCAGTCAAGCAGAGCTGATTCAGCCCTGGCACTCAGTGCAACCCCAACACCAGCTTGGGCAGTGGTGGCAACTTCTGGGTCTTCAGAAAGCCGCAAAGAAAAACAAGGTTCTTAAAGCCTGATGCAACTATCGTGATCCGGCCTGCGGTCAAAGGGTGTGTGACTGTTATAATGAATAAAACAGAATATGTTGCAAAGGCAAGGGGAATCTCGTGAACGACAGTACAACATACTACTGCTTGGAAAGCGATCCAACAGTGCACGTTACAAATAAAATAAATGAGACCCTGAAAAGACTTAGATTGAAGTACTTCACAAAGGAGGAGCACGATAGAATGAAAGCTGGTGACTCAAACATCCTCCGATTTTACGGAATTCCGAGGGTGCACGAAGCTGGTGTACCACTTCGGCCAATCGTGTCACTCCCTGGTACGCCCGTCTACAACTTGGATAAACAATTATAGAGGCGCCTTGAACATCTGACTAGTGGATCGCCGTATTACGTAAACAACGCTCAGCAGCTCTTAGAGAATCTCCAAGGACTGCGAATCTAGTACGAAGAAATAATGATGTCCTTCAAAGTTACTGTGCTGTTCACTTCTGTCAGCTTACAAGTGGCGAAAGAAAAGGTCAGAGAACGTCTGAGTGTTGGCGGAGGAATAATTTCGGATATAACGACTGAGAGTACACGCCAGCTTCACGACCTGTGTCTCACGACGTAATTTAACTTCGATGGAGCATTCTATGAACAAGTGAATGGAGCCCCAGTGGGGTCCCTTATATCTGGACTCATTGCAGAAGTAGTCATGCAACCGTTAGAGGAAAATATACTCTCCGTCTTGTAGCCGAAATTGTGTGTCAGATATGTTGAAGACACGTTCGTGATACTCAAACGCAGCCACGTGCAGATCGCACAAGGTTTGCTGAACGATGCAATGGACGGTATTCACTTCACCATGGAGTCAGAAATGGAAAACAAACTACCTTTCTTGGACGTACTGGTAAGTAGAACAGCGGACGGGGAACTACTAACATCAGTTCACAGGAAAGACACGCACATAAATCAAATCCCAAATATCAACAACAACCGTTCAAAACGTCACAAAATCAGCTGCATACGAATCATATTTCGCAGGATAAAATCACATTATAATACTGAGGAAGCAAAGCGAGAAGAATAAATGCACCTGCTTGCATCCTTCATATGCAATCGATATCCACGCAATTTCATCCGAAGATACATAACCTGCAAGACTACAAATGCTACACCTGAACCAACAACACGAAACGGATCGCTTTGGCCCACATCAAAACTTATCGGAAATGACTGCTCGACTCTTCAAGCCTTAGCACTTGTTGTTAGCTCACATACCAACCGCTACTCTGAAAGCGACCCTATCTTGACCGAATGGGAAGACTGGAGTGCATGAAGGTCAAAAGGTTGTCCACAGGACAAAGTACAAAAAATGTGATAAACACTATGTGGGTCAAACAAGGGGAAAGTTACCTACAACGTTACAAGAACACAAGCGAGCCTATCGAAACCATTATTCATCATCATTGGTCTCGACACACGTTAATGAAGAAGAGCACATATTTGATTGAGAGAAGACGGAGGTCTTAGCGCAACAGGAGACAAGAAGAGGAAGAGAATTTCTCGAAGCATGGTTCTCTACGAAGGACTTGATAAACCTGCGCATTGACTTAGACCCGATCTACCATCAACTGCAAAAAAGAACTTAAGGAAGGTCATTCACCACTAGTCTAAACGAGGCTGCGATCGAACTGCAAAATAACAACGGTCAAGGAACGTGAATTGAAGTGGCCAAGTTCAAACATCATTCTCTCATCGGGCAATTATTTCTTAGTACGCAGTGACGAAGTCACTTCGATTGGTGATGTAATGTCTGCAACGAAATAGTTTCGTTCGCAGAACAAACCTAAACCTGAGCTACTACGCTACGTAGTGAGGCACTGAGGATGTCACCTCGACTGGTGACGAAACGTCTGCAACACAATTGCTCAGCTCAGAAAATAAACGAAAACCAGAACGTCACCAGCGTCTTTAAGTGGCCTGCAATTTGGAACGGTGGAAGGGATCGATGACAGGTCACAGTTGTTGTTTTGTGTAGTCCCCTTGGTCACAATCCGTTTGGGTCGGCGCCGTTTTAACGTTTGAATGAGGCGCTTCTAAGTGGAGTCTCGTTAGCGCAGCCAGCGACTTATACTACTTGCCTGCGGACGCAGTTTGATCGGAAGTCAGGCCCCTGGCGGATGACCTTGAGTGACTAAGCCGAATCGGTGAATCGGCCTGTGCCGGCCTTGTGTGCGGCTTTGGGGAGGGGGGTCTAAATGGATTTCTGTATTCATTCTCCAGCCCGGCCAGATGGTGTTCCCTTATTTTGGCGGACAAATGTCAACTTGCGTCGCACGGATACGAGAACGCGTAAACGCACATTGATTTGGCATGGATAACCTCCTATATTTGGTCTTATAGTGAAAGAGCTGATGTTGCATTCATGCTGCTTCCGCACTTACACTTAAACTGGGTCTTCTTAAGCTGGATATATTTCCTTCCACTTTATGTGGTTAGTTCAGTTTGCCCGAATAATCATCCATTAACTAGCCACGTTGCTTACGCTAATTGCGCTTATCTTCGGTAACTTTGTTGCGATTGTAGCATTTTCTGAATGAATTGTGGACAATTCGCTGTTTTTGCGGATTCATTGCTAACCAACTTACGTCAAATGCTAATTTAGCGAAGTTATGTCGGCATAGCCGTCTGCTTTTTCAGATATACCTCATTTGAGAATGTCATTTCAAGTGATTGGCTGTTTGCTATTCCCGATGTGGCTGCGAATCATGTCACGTTGACAAGGTGCCTTCCTGTCTATTACCCATCACCTCGTTCATACCGGTGCCAGGCGACAGTTGGTCGCTGTCGGAGGGGACGGGGTGCACTGTCCTTGTGGCCGTATAGGCGCATTGAGCGGTTCCATGCAGTGTGGAGCCGACTACGGTCCAGCCAACGCCTTGTGTACACTTGATTCCCAACTACAGCGTGCGTGTGTTCCCCTGTGAAGGCATGTGGGCCGGCTCCGTTGATGAAGCGTGGCTCCCATCGACATGCCACCCAGTCTTATTCCTTCGGGTTTACACTGGATATGGGGTGCGTGTGGATGGAGCTGTGGGTGGTGCAGCGCAAGCCCCCTGATCCCGCTGTAGGCGCAGGCGTCCTGTGTCTGTCCTGTGGAGATCCCAGATACAAGCAAATCCAAAAGTGGATGCGGCGAACCATAGGGAAACAGCGCACGAGCGTGGTTTTCTTGCAACCCGAAAGATTGTAAGAACCTTATGGTTTTGCTTCATGTTACCCAAAAGAAAGCTTCTTGGATAACCGAGTTTTCGTCGCGATTCCTTGGAAACAGCATTACCTCATCCATTTTTTCAGTTGGAGATGTTAGATTGGGAGTCGAATATTGTTTTGTCTGAGCGATAAGAAAGGTGCAATATCGTGCACTCTATGTTCAAGGTTTGTTCCCTGTACATGCGATGTCACAGCGAATCACAATCCAGCGCCTTCATGACCGTACACAGTCGTACAAGACTGCTGAAATTTCTTAGTATGTCAACTAGAGTCGTCGTGAGACAGCTGTCGCGTCATTACGGATGCCCAAACTCCGGAGAGCGTGCCATCCAGAGGAAGCTTTACAATCTGACAAAAGTGTATAAGCAATGCGAGGTGCATTGTTAACTTCGGCGTTTCTGCCGACTCACCAAGTTCAGCCTAGCGGAGTGGTCACTCGAACTTAGTTCGCAGTAAGATCGCCGTTGAACCGAAGCTGTCGACGCCAGAGAAGCAGGTATCACTGATTATCTGTTTATAGATAATCTCCTTTCCAGGAGTTACCTAGTTTGCTCGAAAACGCTTGATCATCTGCACGGTTTCATGTTTTCTCAATTCCTAATGCTACGGAATCCGAGGTTTCGTCCTCGGTTAAATGGGAACCCTCCTCTTCTAGAGGCCTGTGTATGTGGGGTTTATAGCGCCTTGTTTAACCCGAGAGAAGTGTAACCTTATGTCCCACAAGGTTAGGTAGTACTATTATGTGTATTCAAGCTCACAGAAGTAAACGTGTCACATGTTTTATTTTAATAATAATCTGTGGCGTGAACTTCTACAGAGTTTAGACGCAATCAGGTCAGAAGGGACTTCAGTTCAAAGCAAAGTACCAGGCATACACCATCAGTGCGCCTATGTGCACTTGCTAGAAAAGTAGCGTTCACAACGAGCTTCTCATGAAAGCAATCCGGGTGATCCGAATGGCGCAAGACAGGGCCAAAAAGAGGCACGGAGCGCTGGTCAACATCTATACATACTACTTGACCCGACTTCAAAAATCCGCCTACTGATGCACCAATCTGATCAGAAATTTTTGATCCACGATATGACGTACGCGAGTAGAGTGTGTAAGCGAACCGTATACCGAAGGAGTTTACACTTTGGGAATTATTGCGAAAACCTATAGCCCGGGGTGTGGATGAGAGGATTCTTGTGGTCTCCGAGCTAGGCAATCTTGTTGCCGACGTTTCGTTGCCAAACTAGGCAACATCATCATTGCGGCTATAGAAGTCTGATTTGCCGAGTCTTGTAATCCACTGCCAGATCCAAGTGTCTAATGATCGTCTCCTGCTTTGAATATATCTTCGATTGGCTCAAGTGGGTCGGCCAATTGGTCACGTCTACTCCCTGTCTAGCTGGTACTTATTTTTGACCTCATCTTGCTGTTCGTCTGACACAAGCTATATATAACCTATCAACAGTGATCAATTTCCAAGTACTCACTTGCCGTAGTTAGATGACGTACAAACACTGTAAACTGGGACTCACAAATGCGAGATCTCAATCCCTGAATCTAACCTTGGAGAGGTGTACATCCGATAATGTTTTAAACTGATGCACTTAAATTGTTACCACAATATATTACGGTGAACCCCTCCAAAGATTATCCACTCGTCCTTTAAAACACAGGGGATGTGGAACACTTGTTAGCTCTACGTTTGTGTTGGAGTCGCTACTGTTCCATCTCTGATTAAGGACTACGAAATCAGTCGTGATAGTTGGTGTTACGAGCGCGTAACACGTAGGCTCTCACTTGGTAAACGTTGCTGGTGCTTGTAATGGTAGACGTTTGATTCAGTGGAAACTAGATCCCAACCGAGGCTGCGTGTCTAGACCGAAAGTCGTGTCAGATATTCCAAGCGTCTATTGTGGGGCTCAATGGCTTAACGAGCAACGCGTCCGCGGTTAAGTACTGCGCCAAGGATTCCAATCACATTGCAGGCAGCGTACACATAAGGGTGACACCAGTCATGGTGTACAGTGATGAGATGCAGGAACCTCCATCATGGAACGAGGGTTCATTGAGGGTCAAAGAAGTCAAGGTTCAACCTGTTCCGCAGAACAGAAGAGAACGGTTAGAAACAAATGTTTATTGTGGCGAGCAGTTGGGCTGTGAAAGTGTGTTAACCTACCAATGGGTGGGCCAGAATTTGAGGAAATTGCTTCGCACTCATTCGGTGGTGTAACCGACCCACGCTGGATGGGAAAGCGGCGAGTGACTAATCGTCCACGACGAAACCAGTGTCGATCCATTACAGCAGTAATGAAAACTAGATGTGTCAGATGAGCAGCAAGTGCCAGCGGATGCGGTATATGATTTGTCTACACACTCCATTCTTATACGTTTTATCGTGGACAAAAATTTTTGACCGGATCGGTGCATCACCAAGGGGAGTTGTGAATTCGGGTCAAGTAAACAGGTCCAGCAGCTCTGTCTGTGACCTTTTGGCCCGGTCCAGAGACATTCAGACCATGTTGTACGCGCAATCATAGATCTCTTTCATGGGAAGCACGTTACACACTAAACCACTGCTGATGTCACCTCGACTGGTGACGGAATGTTTGCAAGGAATTTGCCAAGCTCGACAAACTGTTCACTCATTAATAGATAGCTTTTTTAATGTTTTTGGTCATATTTTGTTTGACTTGTACAGAGTAAAATTTCTTTTTACTCTCATAATACAGTAACTGGTAAAGCTCAGCAACCGAGCAATCTGACCGTAAGCCACGGACACGTAGTTACTACGATGGTCGAAATCACAATGTACACATTTGGTGAGTCCCCCCAAAACGCTTTTCACTTTATGGCTGTTGCGATTCCAGCTATTTGACATTCGTATTTTGTGAACGAGTTTAATAGCCATCTCATCTTTCCCTCATTTTGTGATCCACATGTTGGCCATCCCAAGAGACTTATTAATCAATTGCATGTTTGATCCTTAATACACTATGGTTTCAGCATCTTAAGCATTCATTGTGTAAGCGTATTTCGACCATCATTCTCATAGGGCAACGTAAATGCAAACAGAATTAAAACTTGGTTCATTGAGTTACTGATGCATATCAGTAGCAAGTGTTCGGTGCCTTCAACAGTGCACTCTAAAACTGGTATGGTGTTTTGCTTCTACCATTCGGGTTGGACTAGAGGGAAATACCAGCAGGTTAGAGCACTCGTTTAGTAAGCAGGTTATCGTTAAATTACCGTGCAAACAACAATCAGTAACCTACACAGTGTGTAGTTTGTACGGGATTGGACAGGCAAAAGTACCAGAGTAATGGGGAACTGCACACAGCTTGGCCCCGAATCGAAAAGCGCACACAAATGCAGCACAGCACGCAATACAGCTGCTTCACACAGTGCATCGAAATCAATAGGAGGAAAGTGGGGCAGTGGAAATCATGGTGTGGAGGAAATCGCTGGTTGGTTGAGGAGAAGAGACTCGGTTGACCACTTATTCCAAATATGGCTGTGTGCAACTGGCCAAACGGGAAGCAAGTGGGGAGGTTGGAAAAGCTATATAATGGTGAGATGGGCAAGGCTGCACATACGAGCGTATCTCTAAACATACACTGCCCTGTCTAATTGCCCATGGCGGACGACGAAGTTCAGGCCTTGGTTGTGGACAATGGGTCGGGAATGTGCAAGGCCGGTTTCGCCGGAGACGATGCACCACGCGCCGTGTTCCCCTCCATCGTCGGCAGACCACGCCACCAAGTGAGTTAGAAGCAATTTATTGAAATTCTGGCTCACCGGTTAGTGAACTAAAATATTTTAACAGCTTAATTACTTGCTATAATGTCATATTTATTGCGTAGGATTGTGCATGGTGAATTTCATACTTGCATAACTATCTCAAATGTAAAAACGAATGCACATTTCACTCTTCCCACTACCCACCAATAAACAGGGCGTGATGGTCGGCATGGGTCAGAAGGACAGCTACGTTGGTGACGAGGCACAGTCGAAACGGGGCATCCTCACACTCAAGTACCCGATCGAACACGGAATCGTGACGAATTGGGACGATATGGAGAAGATCTGGCATCACACATTCTACAACGAACTGCGTGTGGCCCCAGAGGAACATCCCGTGCTCCTCACCGAAGCACCACTGAACCCGAAGGCCAATCGTGAGAAGATGACTCAAATCATGTTCGAGACATTCAACACACCCGCCATGTATGTGGGCATCCAGGCGGTGTTGTCGCTGTACGCATCTGGTCGTACGACGGGAATAGTGTTGGATTCGGGTGACGGTGTCACTCACACCGTGCCCATCTACGAGGGATACGCACTGCCGCACGCCATCCTGCGTCTCGATTTGGCAGGACGCGATCTCACGGATTACCTGATGAAAATCCTCACCGAGCGTGGTTACAGTTTCACAACGACGGCGGAACGTGAGATCGTGCGTGATATCAAGGAGAAGTTGTGCTACGTGGCTCTGGACTTTGAGCAGGAGATGGCTACTGCAGCGTCCAGTTCGTCGTTGGAGAAAAGTTACGAATTGCCTGATGGACAGGTAATCACGATCGGGAACGAGCGATTCCGTTGTCCGGAGGCGTTGTTCCAACCGAGCTTCCTGGGTATGGAGTCCGCTGGTGTGCATGAGACCACGTTCAACTCGATCATGAAATGTGACGTGGACATTCGCAAGGATTTGTATGCGAATACGGTGATGTCTGGTGGGACGACCATGTTCCCTGGAATTGCGGATCGTATGCAGAAGGAGATCACTGCTCTGGCTCCGAGTACCATGAAGATCAAGATAGTGGCGCCTCCGGAGCGCAAGTACTCTGTGTGGATTGGTGGTTCCATTTTGGCGTCGTTATCGACATTCCAGCAGATGTGGATCTCGAAGCAGGAGTACGATGAATCTGGTCCTGGTATTGTCCACCGCAAGTGCTTCTAGGCCCACCTCAGGGTATGACTGGCTTATTTAGCCTTTGCAAGCTACTGGTGTAACAATAGTGAACAGGTTGTTGCATAAATTCCTTCTTCCTTAATCTAAGTGCTGAATGGGTTCGACAGGTATCTGCACGGCGGCAAGCACGTTCAGTTAATTGAATCTCACGTAATGCTCTCTTCGGCTACTCTTGTTGAAGTAATAGCGATGTTTCTAGGTACTCGCAGCGGCAAAACGTTGGTCCAGTTTCTAGACAGTGCTCTGTGGTTGTCGCCAGACGCAGTAGTGTCTTTGTTAAGAGCCAGCTTCAAGTTTTTATATCTGGCTTTTTAGTAAACGTGCTGCGTTTTACTCTGGGTATGTGAGATTTAATTGCAGCTGGGTGTGCACTAACCTTGCAAGCTACATGTCAGATGGATACGCATAGACTCAGTCACCATTCGGGTCCTTTATCTCATAGCCGCCGAATCGTTGTGTCACACCGTACACACAGCGTTACTTAATGTGCGATATACTTCAATCGTGACTGCATATTCGCCGTCATAGTGCGTTCAGTAAACACTTGATCTCTAATGTTGGTCACCCATCCTATGTCAGTTCACATGGCTCATTCGATTCTTCTTGCTGTGTCTGACACTGGAGAAGGGTGTGGCGATTTTAGGCACTATGAGCCGGGTGGAAGGAAGATAGCTAGCAAGAGATTCGTCAGAGTTGTCAAATGCCTGTCCAGTAGCCGTCGTCCAATTAACTTCAGCGTTCATCTTCCTCTCAGACAGCGTTATCTTACTTAACTTCTCCAATCCATGCACACTGGACATGTATACGATTGTTCATTCACTACATTCTGGTAACCTCTAGGGAATAAGATGTAGATTGTTCATTAGCCACTTTGTATATGAGTTGGTGATTGGAAACTTCTAATATGAATCCTTTGGCTACTGTATGATTAAGGTATCAATAACCGAGTATGATTTGCAGGAAAGCGCAAGCGCGTACGCAAGAGAAATATGTAAGTGTACAAACACAGGTTACCTGTATCTAGTGAGAAATCATGCGTCGAATCTGTGCCATTAATCACTGCCACATTTCAAGGAAGAAACCGGAAGAATAATGTCGACGGTTTACTAGTGGTAGCCATCCAGTACACCACAAAAATATGGTTCAGCTGTGGGTAGGTTAGCACTCATGACAATGTCCCAGATCCTTACTAAGACCCGGAGGGTAGATGTGCAAAACGTGTACCATGAAGAGTCGACTGATGCGAGGCTTGAGGTCCAGAATACCAAACTGACACAAGACAATCACTATATGACAGATCGCTTTATGATGAACCCGTTCTTTGAAACTAACGCGGTAAACTAGCTTGTGCGTCCAGATACCACAGCACCAATCAGCAGTTGGCAATTCCTGGGTATATTTGTAGCTGAGGATGTGGATGAGGGTGTTCAATAGTTCACCAGAGAATTCTTCTCTGGAATTTGTCAGGAAACGAAATGCTTACGTCTAAAAGACCCGGCTAGGAGAACAGCGATGCATTCTTACGATCAGCGTGGTTCTGAGTTGAACCTCTTAGGATTTTGAGAAGATTTATCTTATTTAGACTCACAATTACAGCCATCACACAAACAGGAGATGACAGCCGATCGTTTCGCGGCATCTTTGGCGACAGAAGGGAGTTTCCCTCCGTCTGAAAGGCAGTGTATACAAGGTTACAGTGATGGCCGTTCTACTCTATGGTCGTGAGACTTAGCCCCTTCGGTCTAAGGATTTGAGGCGCCTTCAAGTCTTTGAGAATCGTAGTCTGCGAAACACTGCTGGTATTGAATGGCAACAGCTTGTCCCCCAGGGTGATATGTGTACGCGAGTACTAGGTAGTGATAATCAAGCTAGCTCTGTAGAACAACCGATATCACTGAATAACTTGTGTTGGCTCGGGCACCTGCTACGTATGCCGGGTCACCTTTTACCTAGGAGGTGGCGCAAAGCTCGAGGTGGACAGAAGTTGACTTGGCAGCGGGAAATGAAGTCACTGACGACCAAACTGGGTGCCGTTGGTCCGTCTCGCCTTCCTGGCTGAAGTCCACGTGGCTCGCAACCGACACCAGTGGCGCGTCTGCTGCCGTCTCCTAATCGGATTGCTTGTTTAAAATGTGTTCGGTGCTGAGTTATCTGTGGGGTAATGGTTGATTATGACGTGGGACAGTGAAAGACGCAAGAAAGCGGTCTCTCTGATGCCCCCTTATCTTTGCACGATAGCCAACTGTTTGTGACCGTATATTGACTACCTAAGGTGTAGACGCCTTGACCCTGAGTGTTCGCTTAGGACATTAAGGTTTTCAGGTAAGTCCGCCTTCTTTCCCTCTTATTATTCTTTAGTTTATATGTCAGCATGGTTGTATGGCAGCAAAGCATTAGTTCAACTGGCTGAGGTACTGCTGTTGTTGTTGTCGTTGTTGTTGCTGTTGTTTGTGTTGTTGTTGTGTTGTTGTTGATGTTGTTGTTGTTGGTTGTTATAGTTGCTGCTGCTGTTGTTATCATCGTTGTTAGACGAGGGTTTTGCCTTAATAAGGCTCACCAGTAGCGCGCATCCGCTGCATCCTGCTATACGCGAACTCATGACGCTGCTCTTTCAATCCAGCTGCTCATGCCACTGTACCATGAGCGATGGCAGGGAAACGCCATAACTGATTGCTAACTGCGCTATATCGCAGATCAGCCATCGTTTGCATGCCTGTTGTGAACATGTAGGGGACAGGGCTGTCTCCCCAGAGCATACTTCATCTTGCAATTGTAACGGACCAAATCACGCAAAGCAACTAGAATGGCGTGGCGTCAATGCGCTTTTTGAAAAGCGTTCAAGTACGGGGCAAAAGTGCAGCGTGTTGGAACGGCGTTCTATACTTGGGACGCTAGAAGGGAGAACAAATGTTGGTGCAATCAACTCGGCTGTGGTGCGTGGTCAGTTTGTGCTGGTGGCTTCTTAGGTTAATAATCTGGCTCCGTTGAATCAGGTCGCGACAGGCATAAATCGGTTCACCAGTATCCGGCACGCCATAAGACGATCACCTCGCAAATGATGACATGCACTCTACAACCCAAGAGTTTGAGGTCAGCTTTGGTAAGGAAGGTGAGGAAACCCCTTAGCGAACTTGGCCACTATAAGTCGTGAAGCTTCAAGGGCATCAACATCGCGTTTGCGCCAGGAACGTCAGCCTTGGCTCGCCTATTCCAAATGAGGTCTCATGTAGACGTTCAGTATTTGCGCGAAGACAGATGGCTGGAAATTCCTGAAAGCCTTCCGTAAGAGGACAAAATGAGGATGGGCTCTCTTCGATACCCTTTCGGCCCTTTTCAACCCTTTCGCTTTTCTGTGTAGGACATTGCCACTGCTGTTTCCTAACTGAATAATCATGGGTATGCTGGTGGCATACGCTCAAACTTTGCATTTCGACATGTTACCTATCCTTTGGGAGTACCGTAACAATCCTTGTTTATCGGGTTATTTGGATGGTACGAAAGATCATCGTTGCTGATTTATGCTTGTAGCGGCCATACGGCAATCACCTCACGTCGAGCGTTCATTCAGTAAAACAGAGACAGCGTTTCACCACGTTTCACTCAGTGGAAGCATGAGACCTGCCAAGCACACAGCTAACTTTCAATGTCTGCATCATGAGTTACTGTTAGGATTGCGAGATGCCTGATAAGATTGTCACTGGCACGGTTGGAGCACGCCTACGGTAACGGCTTGGAACGCTGGCCAATCGAACGGATTTGCGCTGACCTGATGGCGTTAACTTAGTCCGGGGGACGCGCTAGTGAGACGGAAATTGAGCGAACGTGAGAGCGTTCCTAGCCGCACGTATTCGGCTAGACGCTGAGCCCTTGTAACGGACGAGGTTACGCACACGAGAAGGGGATACGGTAGACGCGCGCTGGTGACAGACGCGAAGGCTGCCCGGCTATCGACGCACACAAAATCACGTGACTCGACCGACTCCCAACTAACGGCGAAGAGAAAGAAAGGCAAGTTGTCCTCTGAAGGTGCTTTTACGTCCAACAAAGGATAAATCATAGCCAATGCTATGGGTCATTAAGTTAGGGAAGATAGCTACCACGTCGGGGTGGTAGTTTGTAAAAGAACATTGTCAAACTGTGCGCAGTTGTGCCGCTTCTCGGAGCGGCTGAAAACTGCTACATTGTGGGGAGGAATTGGACTCCGCTTTCCACAGCCATTACGCCGGAGTTTGTGGCGCGTTTTCGCGGGGATATTTGACGGTCCCGCAACAGTTGGGTTAGCAAAATCCCATGGATTTGGTAGTTCTTATGGTCGAGGTATTCCGTGAACGATAGATTAATCAAAGCAAGGGCAAAGGAAGTCCTGACCTGGACAGCCAACTACTCTCTTGAGCACGGGACGTAACCTGCATGGTCGAGCTATATCCCAGTAAGGTTTCAGTCCGTGGTGATCGGCTATCGTACCATATGGCTCAATGGCATAATCTGCTGGTTGTTGGGCAAGCCACTAACGGTCAAGGGTTCAATCCCCAGCCGGGGACCGAGGGAAGGCGCATCCCTGACAAGTTCTAAGAGGGCGAAACAATGTCTGGTGCTTTTCCGGATTGGTAGCATACCTAATTACGATGAACCACAATCTGTCTACTCCTTACTAATCAGAGTAACGTTTTCTCAGATAACGTTACGCACGCTCTGTTCATCGAAACGGGTGCCCGAGGTCCGGCATGAAGTTAAAAAGTGTGGAGTCAGCTGTATGACCAGTCTGTGTGGTCAACTCGAAGTTGTCTCCGTGGTAAGGCAAGTAAAGACGAAAATGTTTACCGGTCCCCATATGTTGATGATGTCAAATTGCTTCGGTAGAGCCGGTGTACATAACCGCGTCAAAGGAGACTTTAACTTTGAATTGGTTAATGTCCGTTCTATGTTAATCAGGTGAGAGACAGAGAGACAGACAGCACGGAAGTTACTGGGCTCGCAGCCAACAAGTGAGTCACCGGGACAACATATCATCGGTGTCGCTGGTTCCTAAAACGGCTTTTCACAACCGATTTCGTTCTCAGCTAAACTGTCCAGATAGAATCCATAGTGAAAGCAGAAAGGCGGTGGGTTGCAGACAGTCTGATGACCACTGGGACCCATAAATTCGCAAGCAGCGATTGTTGCGATGATCATGGACTCAGTTTTGGCTGTTTTGGAGTCCCAATTTTTGACCTCAATGCGATGGATAATCACTCTTTTGACCACGATTTCTATGAAGTAAACTTCCGGACGTTTAAGTAACTGAGACCGTATGTGTCAGAGATGAAGCTTGGGTGCTGCGAGGCCTCCTACATTGCGCTCCAGACTTCTTCTGTGCATGTTTGCACTCAAGAAGAAAAACATAGATGTGTCGGAAATCAAATCCAGACAATGTATGTTCCCCGGTAGACATTTTCACCACTGCGCCTATTCGGATCCTACATCAATGCTCGCCACATTTGTCAGGGGGTACTTGTGATAATCTTAATGTAGCATATGCGAAAGTAAACGGTTGTTGCAGTTTTAATCTCCTATTGGAAAAGTAGGTGAATGAGAAAGTGCAAGCTCCTTCCACCAACTTGCAATTAGAGGTTCAACGATTTTAACGTTCCTGTGGCATGCACAATCTGTGGAAGGTTTAGGTGCGTAGCATTTGTACTCATTGCAATCTACCAAATATCCGATGAACCCTTGAGATGTCAGAGTTAGAGTAATTGAAGCTGCACCAATCGAAAATGGGAAAAAGGAAACAGACACAAATAGATAATGTGTTGTAAATGGGTTTTTCAGTTCCATCAGTTCCAGCAATTTTTTGAGGATGAGAATTTAGGAGAGATTATCCTGCCATATCCTTTTGAAAGCTACATGAGGTTAAGAGGAGGGTCTAAGCTGAACAATCGTAATTTTTGACCATTTTGGAAAATCATATAAATGTCCACTGCAGTCATCCTAGAATATAAATCTGCGAACCACTTTTCTGTTAGCATCTTTTGTAATGCAGTATTTCCGCATTTTGTGAAGCATATGTGACTTGTTTTGCTATGTATTCAAGCTCATTATAAGTGCGTAAAATTTAAAATGCTGCATCTCGGCTTGTAGACGTCCTAGAAATTTCATTCAAGTTGCATTCGATTCAGCTTTGCAAGGCAGTTTAAAAGAACCATTTTCATTGGTTCTTAAAGTGAGAGAATAGCCAATTGAACCAATCAGCGAGCTCATCTATTCGGTTGCTAGTAAGCCGCCATCTTGGGCTCAAAGTCCGCTCTGATGTTGCTCTCTCTACTCGAGTAATTAATGATTGGAACCGACTGCCGGACCCGATTATCAATGCGCAATCAGAAGCGAGTTTCAAACGTTTGCTAGACCTCTTCCTACTGAGTACTCAAGGATTCTGCAGGGCTGATATTACATCCTGAGCCATGACAGCCAACTCGCCTGCAATCATTGGAAGATCGGGAAGCGAAGGAGCTGACACGGGACCCCCCTTCTGCTCTCTACCACCCAATGAACTGCTTGCTGAGTTCGAACGCTTTACTTGCTCATCGCCATTTTTTGCTTGGCGCTCGCTTCGGTTGCAACGCGCGACTGCTCTGTGTGCTGTGCTTGATCCGTTCCCCTAGCTAGAGCGTCCACGGTGTCATTCTTTTATAGCTAGCTAACAGGGAATCTTTTACTGTACCAATAGAAGTTTCCCTGCAACTCGATCTGTCTTCTGGAATCGCTCTCTGGGCTCCCGGAATAGGCAACCCTCTAAATTGGTGACCCCGGATCCGGAACAATCTCAACGCCGGATATTTCGAACTTTTCTCCGGTGAGCTCGTTCCATTTATTTTTCATATTTTTCGGTTTTATTTTTGCATACGGTAGCCTATTTTTTCGCGTCATTTTTTCAAATCATGGCATCTGTAGACCATAAGGTAGAGTCTATGCTTAGTGTTGTATCTCTCTCAGTTCCACCTTTTTGGGACATGGATCCTGTTTTGTGGTTCTCTCATCTGGAGGCTGAGTTTTATAACCACAGAATCACTTCCGACTACGCGAAGTATTGCAAGCTCCTGTCCTATCTCCCCAAGGAGATATCAACGCAGGTTCGTGACGTTATCATTTCTCAGACCGATAACCGCTATGAGGCTCTGAAGGAGGCCACGATTAAGCGTGTTATGCCCTCTGAGAAAGTTCGCCTGCAACAGCTTTTCAGAGATCTGCAGCTGGGCGACAAACTGCCCTCAACCCTGCTACGAGAGATGCAGCAACTCCTTGGTTCTTCAACCATGGATGAGACTTTACTTCGTGAACTATGGCTACAACGGCTACCGGAAAACACACAAGCGATTCTCGCTACAGTGAGCTCCGTTTCGCTCACTCAACTAGCAGACTTAGCGGATCGAGTTATTGAACGATCACAGCCACAAGTCGACGCCAGCAAGATGAATGTCGTCGCGTCCCAGGGCACTTCTATCACTGACTTACAGTCAACTATAGAAGCTCTGCAAGCACAAGTCGCGACACTTAGTCGCCAGGTGCAACAGCTTACTATGACCCGTCGTCGTCATAGCCGCTCAAAATCGCCCTTCAAACTTTCTCAGTCTAGCAACAGGCAAGCTAGCTGTTGGTATCATCAGCGCTTTGGTACCGCAGCTCGTAAATGTGTCAAACCTTGCACCTTCGCCGAGAAACAGGGAAACCTCGGTCGGTCTGTAACGGCGACGGACGCGCCTGGCCAACACCAAAGTCGCCTCATCCGCGTTAGGGATTTAACCTCCGGCACCGAGTTTCTAGTAGACACTGGTGCCGAAGTTAGCGTTATACCCCGCAGCTCAGATGAGGTCGTCTCACCATCGCCGACCAAGCTGCGTGCCGCCAATGGCACACCAATCGCAACTTTCGGCGAAAAGTTGCTAACACTCAATTTAGGCCTCCGGCGAACCTTTCGCTGGCCTTTCATAATCGCTGCTGTGCCTTTCGCCATCATAGGCATAGACTTTCTTCAACGCTTCGACCTCATCGTCGACGCTAAAAGGAAGAAGCTTATCGACTCCAGGACACAGCTCAGTATTATCGGGACTAGCGCCAACGTGGCTGCTATCACTCCCATTCGTGTCCTACCTCAAGCTTCACAGCCTTTTCTAGAACTTTTCACCAAGCACCCTAAACTCGTTCGTGTCCTGAACGAGTTGCCTCCTGTGGCGTCGAACGTCATGCATTACATTTGCACTAAGGGCCCACCTGTTTCGGCCCGCCCTCGCCGATTAACCCCGGACAAGCTCAAAGCTGCTAAGGCGGAATTCGAGCAAATGCTCGAACTGGGAATCATCCACCCGTCCAAAAGTCCATGGGCATCATCATTACACATGGTGCCGAAGAAATCCGGTGACTGGCGCCCCTGTGGTGACTACAGGGCACTTAACAAAGTTACCGTCCCGGATAAATACCCTATTCCCACATGCACGACTTGACCTCAGCTCTAGCTGGCAAGTCTATCTTCAGCAAAGTCGACTTAGTTCGTGCCTACCACCAGATACCTGTCGCGCCAGATGACATTGCTAAAACAGCAGTCATCACGCCATTTGGTCTGTTCGAGTACCTCAGAATGCCTTTCGGCCTCAGTAACGCTGCCCAAACTTTCAGCGTTTCATTCATGAGGTAACGCGAGGACTCGAAGGCGTTTACCCTTATTTAGACGACATACTCATCGCCAGCTCTTCTGACGAGGAGCATCTTCATCACCTCGACGCTCTCTTCCAACGCTTGACGCAGCATGGGGTTACCGTCAACCCCGATAAATGCGAGCTCGGCCAAAGCTCCATCGATTTTCTTGGCCACCGCATATCTGCCTCTGGTATCGAAGCCCTGCCAGACAAAATCCAGGCACTGAAGGACTATCCTACTCCCAGTTCCTTCAAGCAGTTACGCCGATTTCTTGGCCTGGTTAACTATTATAGACGTTTTATTCCTAACTGCGCGAGCATTGTTCAACCAATGACTGACTTGCTCCGCGGTAAACAACGCTCTTTTCATTTTACAGACGACGCTAGACTGTCTTTTGAGAAGCTCAAAGACGCTATCTCCAACATAGCGCTTCTCGCCCATTCAGACACGTCTGCATCACTCTCTCTGACAACTGACGCATCAGACACTGCCGTCGGTGCAGTTCTTCAACAACTCATCGACCATCGATGGATACCTCTAGGTTTCTTCTCAAAGCGCTTACAACCTGCCGAATCACGTTACAGCACCTTCGGTAGGGAACTGTTAGCTATCTACCTAGGTATCCGACATTTCCGTCATTATCTCGAAGGTCGAAATTTTACAGTCTTCACCGACCACAAGCCATTGATCTCCGCAATCAATGGCGCAACGGACAAGTATTCACCGCGGGAAACTAGACACCTAGACTACGTTTCTCAGTTTACGACAGACGTACGACACGTCTCAGGTGCTCTCAATCCCGTCGCTGATGCGCTTTCACGCATTCAGCAGATCAGCTTATCGCCTGGCACAAACATTGATCTAGCCGCCATGGCTGCTGCCCAACAAGCTGATCCCGACATAAGCAAGCCACGACGCAACACCACTGAGACGATCACCATTGATCGACTCAAGCCAGCATTCTTCAGCAAGTCTGACTCTTCGGTGCAGCAAGCACCTTCACAGCCTGTGCCATCACAGCCGGCACCGCAACCTCAGACGAGTCAGTCCGGTCCAGCAGATCCGACAACCCCAACCGACAGCACCCCTACTCGCCCTACTCTCAATCGACGCGGTAGGAAGCTCAAACCTAAGGTTCGTTTTTCGGACTCCGTTCGCACTTACTTTTTTACGTAGAACGTGCCTTCGAAATTTTCTGCTCTTACTAAACGTTTTTGAAAATCCACAAAAAAAGACCAAAACGTTTTGAAACTGCCAAAAGAGAGCAAAACTTTTTGAAAATCCAAAAACAGCTTTGCACGTTTTTCGCTTTGCACTCTTTTGTGTATTGCTATGCATTTATGCTGTTTTTTCATTTGCTTTCCATATACACCGTCGGTTGGTTGCACCTCGGTTTCACTTTCGCTGGATCCCCGCACGTCAACTGCAAGTGGAACGAACTTCCTGCTCAACTGCCTACGTGAACTTTATTAACTGTCCCCCCCCACAGTTTTTTTACCGTTTCGACACCGTAGGGAGGACACGGGTGGGAGCCCGCTAGGGTCCGATTGCATGGTTCTCCCCCAGCAGCTGCATCGGGTTTCACAACCTGGTCTCGCAGGTAACTGGCCCGCGACGGACAGTCCTCACGTAGATCGAAGGACTGCTTACACAGTCCCTTCTGGGAGAGGGCTATGTAGCAGTCTGGAGATTCCCCGGTTTGCCTGTGTAAAATTCTAACCAAAATTCTATAATTGTACACTTAGGCAACCGGTGTGGTTTGTTGAACTGATTGCTGAGTTCGAACGCTTTACTTGCTCATCGCCATTTTTTGCTTGGCGCTCGCTTCGGTTGCAACGCGCGACTGCTCTGTGTGCTGTGCTTGATCCGTTCCCCTAGCTAGAGCGTCCACGGTGTCATTCTTTTATAGCTAGCTAACAGGGAATCTTTTACTGTACCAATAGAAGTTTCCCTGCAACTCGATCTGTCTTCTGGAATCGCTCTCTGGGCTCCCGGAATAGGCAACCCTCTAAAAATCTCTCATACGACGGATTCCAATCCACTGGCAAGGTGAACTGCAGAAGCTTATTGAGTAAATGTTAGAAAAGGAGGTAATACGTCCCGCTATATCCCCTGAGCATCTCCGGTTGTGCTAGTGAGGAAAAGGACGGTAGTTTTCGGTTATGTGTTGACTATAGGCGACTAAACAGAGTCACTCAAAAAGACACATTTCCCCTTCCAAGAATCGATGATCTCTTCGACGCACTCGGAGAGTCGCCCTATTTTAGTACGTTAGATCTGGTGTCCGGTTATTGGCAAGTAAAGGTCGAAGAGAGTGACAGAGCCAAGACAGCCTTTGTAGTTGATTCAGGTATTTATGACTTTCAAACAATGCCCTTCAGTCTATCAAACGCTCCTGCAACGTTTCAACGCCTTATGCAGAAAGCGCGTTACGATCTAATTCCTCAAGTGTCACGTTTATCTGGATGAGGTCATCGTACATGGGCGAACGCAAGATGAACATCTAACCAATCTAGTCGAAGGGCTAACGTGGCTGATCAATTTAGGCCTGAAACTCCAACCAATATATGTCACTACAAGAGAAAGTTACCTATCTCGGGCACAACATCTCTAGGGCAGGCATCCGGACCGATCCGCGCAACAGATCTGACAAAGGCGTGGCAAACACCTACCAACGTAGAGGAGTTAGGTATATTCTTAGGGCTGGCGTCATACTACCGCCGGTTCACAAATGGGTTCTCAGAAACCGCAGCCCCGTTAAACGCGCTGTTACAGAAGGGTCGCCGTTTCGAGTGCACCGTCGGATGTCAAGCGAGCCGCTCTGTACCCCCCTGTGTTAATCTTTCTCAACGTGTGACCACGTGCTGAGGAGTTTGTCTTGGACACGGATGCCAGTGCTCAGGCTATTGGGGCTAATTTGTCACATAACGGACAGGATGGCAGCGAGAGAGTGGTTTCTTACAGCAGTAGAAGCCTTACGTCAAGGGAACGAAATTACTGTACGACAATGAAAGAAATGTTGGCATTGGTGTTTTTATAAAACAAAATCTTCACTACCTGTTTGGAAGAAGATTTGTAGTACGGACAGATCACCAATCCCTCCGGTTGTTGCAGAACTTCAGGGACCCTGAGGGTCAGATTGCTCGGTGGCAAGAGCAGCTACAAGAGTACGAGTTCGACTGCTACCATCGGCCAGGGAACAGCACGGCAACACGGACGCGTTATTAAGGTTTCCTTTTCGAGAGCACGGAAACTGTCCTTATTGCGCTACGCAACAACTAGCGCTAGTCAACCTACAACAAGCCGAATATGGTCGTAGGGAATAAGCACAGGCTTCGGACCCAGACATATCACGTATCTAACACGCGCGACGCTCGGGATAGAACAAACCAGCTCCAAAATAAATGGAGGGGAAACGATACGAAGCTCGATCCTTATGGTCGATGTGGGATAAGCTCGCTATGGAAGGGAGTGTGTTGGTCCGCTTTCGGCCCGACTTACCTAAGGAGGCTCGTGGTTCCACAGGCATTAGTTACGGGAGGGTTGTCTGAACTGCACTAACAGCTGGGACACGCTGGGATCAATAAACTCGAGTCGGCGACGCGCCGACGATTCTGGCGGCCGCATCAACGAAGCTGTGTTATCGACTTTATGCCAAGCTTACGAAAGATGCGCGACGTTCAAAAATGCGCGAATGACTCACAGAACGCCGTTACAAACCATGACTGCGGGTTACCCGGAACCACTATTTTGAGTAGAACTCGTTGGTCCGTTACCGGAAACGCCGAGAGGGAATCGCTATCTCCTAGTCATGGTAGACTACTTCACCAAATGATGTGAAGCTGTGTAAATCGCACAGGCTGCTACAGCCAATGTGGCAACCATGATGACTAACTACCGGGATTGTCAATGGGGATCGCCCGGGCAATTGCATTCCGATAGGGGGTCATGTGTCGAAAGCTCGCCGGTGCAGATATGCAGAGCACTCGCGATCGATACAACGCGAACAACGGCTTACTCTCCACAAGGGAACGGACAGGTTGCACGTAGAAATCGGTCATTGAAGTCACAATTGAAGGCCTTCGTGGAACAGAGCATCTACGGATGGGATACTTTGTTGTCTAAATGCTTATTGGCCTACAGCAGTAGTGTCCACTCTGCTACCGGGCCAACGCCGTCGTTTATGTGGACCAGTAGAGAACTTCCACTGCCCTCGGATGTCCGATTGCTGATATCATCATCATCATACACGTTAGCTAGAGGTGGGGAACATCTCAGCTACTGTGCCGCAATACATAGAAAAAAGGAGAAAAAATGCAACTGGTGCAAGCTGGTTGAGCTACCGGTAACGGATGGGCATCGTTCCGGCAAGCTACCATCCGGCTACTGTGCATCAAAAAAATACTCTGCAAAATTATATAAGGCTAAATAATGAGATCGTAGTTGGAGAGAAGGCTAAGAGGGATGGGGTGGGACAAAGAAACTCACAGCACGAACGCCACTGAGGTCGGCTGCTAGACATATCAGCAAGTGTGTCCAACCAAACGTGTTCATCGTCTTTCGGACCCCAACCAGGGAGCCGTGACGCTCCAACCGAGGCCAGCTCAGAAGTGAGGGTCTTCCTTCCTCTGGACCAAGTCATCGCTTGGCCACCCCTCCTCTTCTTCCATCCACACCCCCGACGCGCAAACAACACACATCGCGGGAGTCGGTGGGCTGGCAAGCGTAACACGTGGCCAAGCCATCGGAGCATGGTGCGTGAAATAACGCTGCTGAACGGTTCATTTCCTTTTCCTGTGCCATAAACAAGGCGTCGGACCCGCTCGTTGCTTACGCGGTGTTCCCACCAGATGTGAGCTAAAGCACGAAGGCACCGGTGGTCGAGCGTAACTGGCCTCTTCAGGTCCGCTGCTTTAAGCGGCCAGGTTTCACAACCGTACAGTAGGGTCGAACGTACCGCTGCATTATACACTCTAACCTTCAGGGCAAGAGTGATGTCGCGCCGGCGCCATAAGTGGCGAAGGTTGGCAAAAGTGCCTCGAATTTTGCTATTCGGCTCGTGATCTCATCTTTAATCCTACGGGCGCTGATACAACTTCCCAGGTAGTTGAATTTTTGAACGACTTCTAGCTGATCCCCACCAACGGTCAGCGTAGGAGGCGGTCCAGACCAACCTTGGAGGAATGCTATGCACTTCAAGAGTGCGAAGCAAAGCCCGAAGTGACGCACAGCTAGTGTTAATCTGTCCAGTGCCGCTTGGCACGTTTGAGAGCTGTCACAGACTGGGGCAATATCATCAGCATACTCTAAGACAAGAAGTCGTTCTCCTGGGAGCAGATCCACACCTTCTAAGTCGTGTCCTGTGAACGCGATTTCCATGACTTCGTCAACAGCGGTTGTAGAGGGAAGGTGACAGCGGGCATCCTTGTCTCACGCCGCTGGAGATATTAAAGTGCGACGACAACTTGCGGTAAGCCCTCACTCTGTCCGAGCTACGCGCATATAGTGCTCGGATAATATTCACATATTTCTCAGGCACACCTTTCCTGAGTAGACAGTCCCAAAGTGCATGCCTATCCACCGAATCGAATCGAATCGAGGAACACGACAACGGTGGGCCGCCAATAAATGTGACGGTACTCCAACAACTGACGCAGGGTGAAGATGTGGTCAATGCAGCCACGACCTCGACGAAATCCAGCTTGCTCTTCACGAATCTGGCTTTCACGAGTGCCAGTCAATCTGTAAAGGATGACAGAGGCAAGCAATTTGGAGGCGATGGAGATTCGACCGATTCCACTATGGCTGCCGCATTCCGATCGTGAACCTCCTTTGAAAATCGGGACTATGATGGAGCGGCTCCAATCGGTTGGGACAGTTTCCTGCTCCCACAGTTTGACGAGTAACTCGTGTAACTCATCCACAAGAGCAGGTCCCCCGAATTTGAAGAGGGCTGGAGGAAGACCACCAGGTCCCGCGGCTTTATATAACTTCAACAGTTCGATCTCACGTTCGACTTCTGAGCGAGAGGGTGGATCCAAAGGGACAGCCCAGTGAGCGGGGCAATCAGTGGCCGGTGAGGAATCTAACCATTCCGACCGATTAAATTGCCAATTAAGGTGCTCAGCCCAACGTTCCAAGCGTTTTGATAAGTTGTGGATAGGCTGTCCACTCTCGTCACGTATAGTTTCATTAACACCAGGTCTCCTGCTGCCCGTTTCCCGTATCAGACGGAATAACTTACGATGGTTACCAAGGGCAGCGGCCATCTCCATCTCTGTTGCACGATTAGACCACCAAGAATCGTGGTCTCTCTTCAGGCTAGCACGGAGTTTTGCCCGGAGCTCTTTGCGAGTTTCATTGTGTTCGTTTCCAGCCGGAATATACCGGCGAGCATCTATAAATTCCAGAGACTGTGAAGAGACCCAGTGTCCATGTTGGCGATTAGACATACCACATGAGGATTTTCCTGCTGCTAGTATGGTCTGGTGAATATGAGACCAGTGACCTTCAATTGCATCCAGTGAGCGTTTATCCAACTCGCATGACAGCGTACTTTGATAGGCATTCAGCACAGCTGGCTTCGCCAGTTGGCCGGTGTCAATGCGCTCATAACGTCGTCGTGAGCGTCCGCCAAAGCGCATCCGCAGGTCAGCACACACAAGTGCATGGTCGGTGTCCACACCTGTGCTCCAAATCGAGCGACAGTTCTGGACGCAGCCTCTCCAGCGGTAACTTATCGCAGTGTGATCGATTTACGTCCATAGCTGGTTCGAGGCTGGTGGGCGCCAAGTCACCCTCCGGCGGGTGCTGTGTCGGAAATTAGTGCTCGCAAGAAATAAGCGAACATCCTCACACAAACGAAGTAACCGCTCATCATTATCATTACGGGAGCCTATATCATGTTGGCCGCCCAGATGCAACTCATCTGTGGATAATTTTCCAACTTGAGCGTTCAGATCCCCAGCCAGCACTACAGTGTCCGTGTTTCTTTTTTGGCTAAGGAGCTCGTTCAGTTGACGATAGAAGTCGTCTTTTATCAAGTCATGGCTACAGTTTGTCGGTGCACAGGCAGCGATAGCAAATAGACACCTGTTAGTCCCACGCGATTTCGAAGCTTTGAACGAACCAGCCAATCGGACCGCACACATCCGGCTACTGATTGGAATCCAATCAACCAGAGTAGCTTCAGCCCGGGGACTCAGTACAATACCAACACCAGCTTGGCCGGTGCTCGAAGCTGCATCGCCACCGGATAGGCGCAATGAGAAAATGCTGCTAGTGTCACCTGAAGGGGGTCGCAGAATGAGTGAGATTGCTGATATCACAACAATTGTACCCGTCTGTGGCAGAATACGTCAGTAAGCTTCTTTATTCCGTTGGCCGCACACCCGAAACGGCACGCATTCACTTGGCGAACGTTCCACGACCACAGAAAGAATAGTACGAAAAGAAGGTTTTCTGTTTCCGGCTAAAAGCAGGCGACCTCTTATATTTGCATCAGGCACCAGTAGCCGGAATACCAGCGAAGCTGCATCGTGAGTGGGCAGGCTCTTACGTGGTGGACCGAATAATATCGGATCTGACTTGTGTGGTTGGGATCCAAAGAACGCTGCCGGACAGCACATGGTCGTACGGTTTAATCGACTTAAACCTAGCCAGATCGACACTGAGCCTTTGAATGAGGAAAACCACAAGGAAACACCGACAGTATTAGCCACCGAAGTAGAAGTACCACCTCAAGGGGGTGTTGGCGTAGCAAAATGGACGTTACCTACATGGAAGGGGGCGGTGTAACGAGTAATGGAAACCTGTTTGGCGCGTGGTTGCATTTGAATCGTTGCTTTGACGGCACCTCCTTTTCCGTCTGGCTTTCAGAACGACATTTCTGCACAATTACTGAAGTAGGACAAGAACCTGAAGAGAACAGTTGACTGTAACTTTTCTTTTACCTCCTGTTATATTGATTCTTCCTTAAGGAGCCTACGGGTTGCGTAATGGACGTTACAGTCCAATCTTTGCAGTTCTCCCTTGTCGGTATGTTATGCACCCACGCGCCATGTAGTTGGTGGAAGTGAACTCCCTGTTGTCACTCAGCTAGTTGATCTAGGTAGCACCCACACCTCATTACTTCACTCTGGGACACCTGGAGTAAGGATGCTTGTAGTGGGTTCTGTATGATGTGGTTTATTCGCCGCTCCTTCGGTGTCCTAACGGCCGATATCTTTATGAAGTTGTTCTCAGCTTTTGTGCGACCCCTCAGAATACTGTATGCAGGCTTGTCCACCTTATTTTGTAAGGGACAAACTGGAACTGGAGAGGGTTTTGCGAGTGGGTACAAGGTTAGTGCAAGGATTACGGGGGCAAACGTATCCCGAACGTTTGCTTAGCTTGGGTATGTAATCAATGCGCTACCGCAGAATTAGAGGAGACTTGATCTCACCTACCAGATCCTAGCGGGTAAGATCGGTCCAGACTTGTCCTGGCTATTTAGTCCCGCCAAGCTGCCTAGTCTCCGAGGTCACCCGTTGAAGCTGCACAAACTGCGTTCTGACCGGGTAAAGACGGAAACTCGCTTGTCGCACCGAGTTATTGAACGTTGGAACTCGCTTCCGGAGCACGTCGTTAGAGAGTCTACGGTTGAGGCTTTCGATTGTCAGTTAGATACTCTTCTCCTTATCGTCTTGTATCTTCGACTTTCTGTTCGTTTTTTTTAAATTTCTCACATCTTAGTATTATCATTATTTTTAGCTGACATTCCTCTTGTTTTCTTAGCTTACCCTTCACTCTCTTCACATAAACCGGCCTGGCAGGGACTGCTGGGCAGGACAATGTGGGCAGTAATTGATTGGACAGGGTATGATGACATCTTTGTTTTAGTCTTCAATATCTCAAGCAGACATATCGATTCCCTATCCAACGATACGCAAAAGAAAAAACATTCACTTGATTATCCTATCATTCCGGTCCTAACTGAACTTGATTCACATAACCTGATGCGACCATTGTAGAATCGAAAATGAAAAAAATGTGTCAGCTTATACGCCGTAACGGCGCTTCGCTGCCGCGCGACCACCATCAGTCGCGCGCGGGCTGAGTATACCGCGAGGACGCCCACCCCTACGCGGATTCGAACTGGTGACCTAATGGTTGGAAAGCAAACGTGACAACCACTAGGCCACCGGCCGACAGTTGTAGAATTGGTCTATCTCAGTTAAGCCATCGCTTGGTAGCTCCCTTCTGATCTGTGGACGATGCTACCTGGATTCACACAGCCTGATGGGACCGTTTTATAATTGGTTTATCTCAGCCAAGCGATCGCTTGGTATCTCTGTTCTTGTCTGCGGACTATGCTACATAGGTTCACAAAACCTAATACACCCGTTTTATAATTTGTCTACCTCAGCCAAGGCCTCGCTTTGTAGCTCTATACTGAAATGTGAACGATGCTACCTAGATTAACATAGTCTGATGTAACCGCCTTATAAATGGTCTATCTGACCCAAACCATCGCTTTGTACCTCCTTCTGATCTGTGGACGATGTTACCTAGAATCACGTAGCCTGATACAGCTGCTTTATAATTGGCCCATCTCAGCTAGGCCAACGCTCGATAGCTCCATTCTGTATCCTTGGTCACATCATAGATGTTCATTATATTGCTCCTTTCCTTTGTAGATGGTGCTCACTAATCGTTTGCAATCAACAGTGAGATTCCGCTCCTATATCGACTTCCCATTTTCATTCGGTTTTTGAAGGCTCTAAACAGTTTTTCACTAATAACTGTTACCATCGCATAAATGTTCTTACGCTGCACAGACAAGATAACCCATATCTCAGTGATCTGGTGTGTGGCCGGTGCGCCTTACACGTCCGCCACATATTCATGATCACTTTACATGGGATTGAACTTCCACGGCAGGTACATTTCGCATGTTTATTTTTTAGCAATGCCTCTTCCTGGTAGTTATGATAACGGCATGCATACCGTATAACATACTGATACTTCAATCCCTCTAATTGCCTGTGTAGAGCCTATGTACTTAGGTACATAACGGCTTTCGGCTGCATCATTAGCTCTGTCACTACGCAACCTGTTGCAGGCTGCGCCACGTAGTCTCTATATACGCAGTGGCCTCCGGCTCCATCACTGCGCTCACTGGCACTGCAAACTGTCAACGTAATCACGACTTATATTCACCGGTTACTTCGTGCAACAAGTATAGCGGGGAGCAGCTTGCCTCATGATTCCAACGTTCCGCCTTTCAAAGAAACTCACGCCGTAACCCAGCAGTGCTTCTACGACAAATACACAATGAAGACGTCACAGTGGCGACGTCAAATTTATGTTTACAATGTTATCCAACCCTGGACGCCTCTGCGGATCACGGCGTTGGGTTCCCATATCCCGAGAGAGGTGAGCGGACGTTCAATACGCAAGCGCCTTAGCTGGAAACATCAAGTGGTGCTTAAATTCCCTCCGCTCCATCTAAGCCTGTGCAGGGCTCTGTACTCGGACCGATGCTCTTCTCGCTAACCGTAAATGGTCTCCCTGGGGAGCTTGATTTACCATCCCTATTGTTTGCTGATAACCTTAACCTATGGAATATTGTAGTGGCGCACGGTGGCTCTGACGCCATTCAACATGCCCAAGTTGGTCGAGGGGTCACGGTGGTGTAAGTGTAACCGAGCGCCTACTAACATTAAGTATGTATTGAATGCACTATCTACGGCGGGAGAGCCTATGGTGCGCTGAGGTTGTTGGTGGCTAGATCCTGACAGATGGTCTACCCACTGCTGCTACTGCTGGGCCATAGTCTCATGTCCTGGGCGCCTCCACGTGGCGACCGCTGGGTGGGAGTTGGGTTTCGCCCTTCTCCCTGCTAAGATCCATGACACCAATCCGCATGAGTCGGGTAACTGACCATGTGCTAGACCCGCTGCCTTTCGGGTGTTCATTTAATCGAAGGCTTTGGCTGAGGACCCGAGTCGTTCTCCTGTCAGGTGTGGGCGCCCTGGCAGTATCCTAGTCCATCCTCTTCGGAGGTTAGGAAGTGGTCGATGGCCCACTTCCCGTAAAACCTAGTCATGGGAGACAACAGGTTTACGGGTTATAATCTCAAAGCTCGATTGGCGTAGAGCACGAGGGCCACGCATTGTCTCTGACGGTGGGAGGACATCTCCGGGTGTTCAATGGTTTGCTACTGCCCGCCTCAAGCCAGGCAGCCCCTGGTCAAATTGGTGCAAACTCGCCAAAAACCCACCTGCGTCTGGCCGTGGTCGTAGGTGCGTATCCAATTACGGTCGCAAAACATATGATAATTGTTCCGGAATCTCAAAGGCTGCGTGTGACGGCCGTCAAGCAAATCCCAATCTGTCTCTGCAATCACATTCCCGAGCTGGATCTGCTCTCCACTGCCTTGTGGGTCAGGCTATTGAGCCAAAGGCTCCGGGTGGAGTCCCTCAAGCAAACCTCCGAATCACCCGCTGCCTTGTGGGTCAGGCTATTGAGCCAAAGGCTCCGGGTGGAGTCCCTCAAGCAAACCTCCGAACCACCCACTGCCTTGTGGGTCAGGCTATTGAGCCAAAGGCTCCGGGTGTAGTCCCTCAAGCAAACCTCCGAAGCACAACGACCACCTCGCGTGCGATTGCCCACCAATGCAATCGTATGCCTGCGCGCAAAGCACTCAGCATCGGGTGGTGGAACGTGCGCACACAACTGGACCGGAACTCCAGCGAGCGCCCGGAGCGACGCACTGCACTGGTCGCAATGGAGCTGGCGCGCTACCACATCGATATTGCGGCGCTCAGTGAAATTCGGCTCGCTGAGCAAGGTAAGTTACATGAAGCAGGTGCTGGCTACACATTCTACTGGGTGGGCAACGCCGCCTCAGCACCACGTGAACATGGGGTCGGATTTGCAATATCCAACCGCCTCCATGGCCAGCTGGTGGGTGAACCAACGGGCATCAGCGCGCGACTGATGACTGTTCGCCTACGACTCGGAAGAGGTACGTTTGCTGCTTTTATAAGCACGTACGGTCCGACCATGTGTTATCCTGATGACACGCGTGATCAGTTCTACACTGAGCTATACTCCGTGATACGGTCTGTGCCGAGGAGCGACCGACTATTTCTGCTGGGTGATTTCAACGCGCGCGTTGGGCGTGATGCATCAGCGTGGACAGATGTTATCGGTTCGCATGGCATTGGTTCAGCGAATGTGAACGGTGACAGGCTGCTCTCACTGTGTGCCACTCACGGCCTGACGATCACGAACACTCGGTTTGCACTGAGTGCGAATGATATAGCAACTTGGACGCACCCACGGAGTGGTCACGCTCACCTGCTCGACTATGTCATCGTACGTCAGCGTGATATGCGTGAAGTGCGCATGACACGTGTACTGCGTGGAGCTGAGTGTGGCACTGATCACAAATTGGTTCGGACCAAACTGTACATATATTTTCGCAAATCTATGGATTGCACTCCCGCCGTGAATCGGCGTAAATTTAACATTCTCTCCCTCGGTACTGTGGCGAAACGTACTGAGCTGGAGAAGGCGATGGCTGCACGCCTGTGTGGTGATGTGGACTGCATAGCCACAGTGGGCGACCTGTGGCACCACATTCGCGACCAGGTGACAGCTGCTTCCGAGGAGACCATCGGGCGCGCAAACTGTAAGCGGCCTGATTGGTTTGATGACAACAATGTGACGATTGACGCATTGGTGTCAGAGAAGAATGCAGCATTTGCTGCTCATGTGACTTGGGGAAGAGTAGTCAGTTTCGCAAACTTCGACGGCGACTGACCCGAGAGCTCCGTCGCATTAAAAATGCATGGTGGACGGAGAAGGCGAAGCAGATGGAATGCTACGTCGAACGCCGTCAACACAAGGAATTCTTTGACTCCTTGAAGGCGGTGTATGGACCGAGATTGGAGCCGCTGAGGACACTGATCGATGGTAGTTCAGGCGCTACCTGCACCCAGACTGCAGACATAATGCAGGTCTGGCGGAAACACTTTGACTGTCTCTTGAACAACCGTTCAGAGATCGACTGGCCTACATTGAATGGCCTGAAGCAGCATGATGTGAAGGCGGATCTGGCGGATACGCAGACACTGGATGAGACGCAGAGAGCACTTGCTCAGCTGCGAAACGGCAAATGTGCCGGGGTGACGGGATCCCACCTGAAGTATTGAAACACGGTGGACCCGCGTTGTTGACTGCGCTGCACCACTTGGTGCAACGCGTATGGATTGAGGAGGAGGTGCCTCCTGAGCTGAAGGATGCCCTTGTGCTACCACTGTACAAGGGTAAAGGTAGCAAGCAATGTTGCACGAATTATTGTGGCATCAACTTGCTGAGTTGTGTGGGCAAGGTGATTGCCCGAATCCTGCTCAATCGCCTCGTCTGTCAGGTTGTGGAACCTAACGTGGCGCAAGGGCAATGTGGATTCCGTTTGGGTCGCAGCACTATAGATATGGTGTTTGCGGCTCGTCAGTTGCAGGAGAAGTGCAGAGAACGACACCAGCCATTGTACTCGCTTTTTGTTGATTTCACCAAAGCATTTGATACGGTGAACCGCGAGGCATTGTGGCTGGTGTTGGGTAAGTTTGGTTGCCCGCGTAAGTTTGTAAGTTTACTTGCATGTCTGCACAGTGGTATGCGAGCGAGGGTGCAGCTGAGTGGAGAGACCTCGGATGACTTTGCAGTTGTCTCTGGTATGAAGCAAGGCTGTGTCTTAGCACCTGCCCTGTTTAATACATATCTTCATGCAATGTTGTCTTGTGCTTTTGATGCGGCTTGTGCTTACGGTATTCGTGTGGAGCACCGTATTGAAGGTGAGTTGCTGAACATCCGTCGTTTCGGTGCGAGAACTCTAGTCTATGAGACAACTATCCGTATGTTGCTGTTTGCTGACGACTGTGCGTTGTTTTCACACAGCGCGGATGTGTTGCAGCACATGACTAGTGCTCTGGCTTCGACAGCGGCCAAATTCGGGCTCACCATCAACACAAGCAAAACCGTCTGTCTCTTTCAACCTTCACCGGAGGTGCAATCTTCAATATTGCCGCGAATCAGCATTGGTGCTGAAGTATTGGAAACCACCTCCCGCTTTTGCTACCTTGGGAGTGTGATGTCGACTGATCAGCAGCTACACGTTGAGTTGTGTATTCGCGTCTCGAAGGCAGCAGCGGCATTTGGAAAGCTAGAGTACCGAGTGTGGAACAACCATCAGCTTAGCATTGGCACGAAGCTGATGGTGTACAAATCCATGGTACTGTCCGTTCTTCTATACGGCAGTGAAACGTGGACGATGTACCGTCGGGATGTGCGATATCTCGAGCGGTTCCATCAGCAGTGTGTGCGACGAATTTTGCGGATCGGCTGGGGCGCCAGAGTTGCAGACACGGAAGTGTTGCGCCGAAGTGGGATGTATGCAGTGGACTGCATACTTTTACTGCGACACCTGAAATGGCTCGGTCATGTGAGGCGTATGGATTCGACGCGAATACCGAAACAACTTTTATACGGTCAGCTGAGTATAGGGAAGCGGCATGCTGGGAAACCAAAGTTACGTTACCAGGACATGATTAAAGTGAGCCTCACACGTTCTAATCTTGATTGCAGATCATGGGAATGGAAGGCGGTTGATCGTGGTTCATGGCGCGATCTAATCACGAAGGCAGTTGCTGAAGTGCGGGAGAAAGCCCTCATGCATGCAGAGAAGAAGCGACAGTTGCGGAAGCAGCAAGCACCAATGAATTGTACTCCATCGACATCGAGCGCATGGTGCTGTAGCACATGCGGTCGCGAGTGCCTTAGTCAGGCAGGCCTAGTGAGCCATGAGAGAGGTCACTCGGGACCACTGCCGAAGCGACGATGGGTCCCGCAGTGAACGTAGGCAGCACCGGCGCAGCGTTTGTAGGCACGCTGAATTCGATTTACTAACCGCATGCTTGCATGCTAAGTCTCTTTCTTTCAGGTGGTGGGTTTTCGGTTCTGTCCTAATGCCTTTCTTTCTCATATAAATGTCTAGTGGGCCATGAGCTATGCCATTTGGGGCCACTACAGAAGCGACGACGGGTCCTGCAGAGCATTACGGCGAGCCGGCGCAGCGTTTGTAGGCCCGCTGAATTCGATTTACTAACCGCGTGCTTGCATGCTAAGTCTCTTTATTTCAGGTGGTGGGTTTACAGTTTTTACCTTAATGCTTTTCTTTCTCATATAAATATCTCCCTGTACTCTATTCCATTAACTTGCACACCTCGCCTAAGCCAATTGTTTTCGATTTCCATAACATTTTTGTGTTCGTGGCATTCCGTGAACTATATTTCCTAACCTCGTGCACTTAGCTAGGATTTGTTTGTAAACAACTTATTACATATGCTATTTAATTAAGGTTTATATCACCGTTTCCTTATGCATTAATCGAGTTTTTCTCTTTTTCTTTCTCTCTCTCTCAATTGTTTGGCTGTTGTTTGAAATCCCCGGTGTGGATGCGCTTGATGTGCATGTTGACAAGGTGCCTACCTGTCTATTACCCACTACCTCGTCCATCTGGCTCTAGGAGACAGTTGGTCGTTGCTGGAGGGGACGGGGTGCACGGTCCTTGTGGCCGTGTTAGGCTCGAAGAGTGGTTCCATGTAGACAATGTGGAGCGGACTACGGTCCAGCCACCGCCTTGTGTGCGCTTGATTCCTAACTACAGCATGCTTGTGTTTGCCTGTGAAGGAATGTGGGCCGGCGCAGTTGATGAAACGTGGCTTCCATCCACAAGCCTCCCGGTCTTATTCCTTCGGGTTTACACTGGATATGGGGTGTGTGGATGGAGCTGTGGGTGGTGCAGCGCAAGCAATCCATGGTCCCTCTGTAGGCGCAGGCGTCCTGTGGCTTGCCACAGTGACAGGCAAATCCGAAACCGGATGCCGCCAACCATCTACGGCTTTCTGGAGACCTGATCCTCAACCACCGCATTTAAACTTGGAGCGTAGAACCAGACCTGAGCTGGCTATTTAGCTGGGCTACGGTGGTCTTGTCTTCGTGGTCATCCCATGAAGGAACACGAGCCGCGTTTAGCCTGGATCAGGGCACACACTGGGTTATGATGTAGTTATCGAGCGCTGAAACTCGCTTCCAGAAAGTATTGTCAGTGAGCCTACGGTTTCGTTTCGATTTCATACCTGTACATGCAGGTGACGGCAGTGAAACATCCGCACCTGAAACCCAACATGTAGTGATAAGGCAAGTTAAGGGAACTAGGTACACGTTTATTGCGGAAAGGTTCAATCCCTCTACTTGAATGACACCGCAAAGCGAACCAACTATGGGAGATGGGGAAGTGCACAGTAGTTCTAGGTAACGTTCCGTGCGGATGCACAGACAACCTGTTGCATATACTACTGCTTCATGGACGCAAGCAACCAAGAGCAACATTCCACCTAGCAAATACCCTAACCACCTAAAGTACAACATAGAATGAACTTCTATAATAGTTTGCACCTCGGTCAACAGACAAAGGGGATATCTTCGGGTCAGTGAGCGGTCGCCTCTGCGAAGTGATTGCTGTGACCCTTCGATCTAACTGAGGACTATCCATCGCGAGCCAGCCTTCTGCGAGACCAAATGGTAAAACATGATGCAGTTGCTGAGGAAGAAACAGGCGAACGGATCCTAGCGGCCTCCCATCCGTGTCCTCCCTTACAGTACCAAAACAGTTAACGCAGGCGGATTCCATGCGATGACATCTTCATCCAAAGGAATGCCATCTCTCTGGTTCGTATCATGAAAAGAAAGAAAGCAGTGTCGGTTATCGGCATATTTCGAATGCAGTGCGTAACTGCACGAAACCCTTACCCATAAAGGAGCACCATCATGCAGACATATGTGGAGTAATATACATTTCTGTCTACAAAGATTTTTGTGTTTTGCAACACCGTTTTGGTTCTTTGGGGTTTTCAAAACTTTTATCTTTTTTCGGTTTTTAAAACATTTCGATGTGCGCAACATCATCAGTGTCGGCTAAAAGCCGGCAAGCACGTGAGGTCATTGAAACCTGACATTCAAAGCGGAACTCGATCAGTAAGCACTTGGACATTGAAGTCGCTTACGAGGCACTGCGAACCAGGTCCCTGAAGCCGCACTGATGATGTTGCCTAGTCAGGCAACGAAACGTCTGCATAATAATCACTCAGCTCGGAGAACAGGTCTAAATCCGCTGTTGCTCTTTACCGCAAATGAAACAAGCATTCCAATTATGCGATACCTTCGCAGACGTTCGCCACTTTTTCTGCAAACGGTACGCCGCTGCAGTAGTAGTTCGCATTTGTCGGAAATTCGTCTTCTGTAACGGATCACCCACGATTACTATATTCTCATCATCCCCTTCCTACTGACCAGACTCTGTTTCCGTTTAGACGGCACTTCTGGCCACCTATTCTGTGACGTTGACGGCTCACAATGAACAGCATTGTCTTCATTCGCTGCTCATTTATCCAGGAAGACATCCACACGCCTCCGCTTTTTCCCACAACGGGATACAGTGTTCGCAACCCCCTCCCCAATGGTCATGAATTGTCCGGTGGTGGGATCCTTAGTCATTATTTCTAAATCAGGTCTCTCACAAAGATGTGCGTCGAGATGCTTCAGAGCGCGTACCTGCTTACGGAAGTTGGTAATGCCCATTGCATTTAAAGCGATAGCTAGTTCCTTTCCAACACTTTCACTAATGACTAGCTTCTCCGCAGCCGTGCACTGTGGAACCGTATGCACCTCCTCGTATTTTTGTTCCCCTGGCTGGGAAACTTTCCCTGGTGCTTGCGCAGGTGAAAACCACCGACTTTCCTGGAATAGGTTTACTTGTGGATAACCAATTATGCGGCATACCTCTAGGGCATGAGCACACGGCAGATGCCAATGCATACTGAATGGGCATTTGCAAACCGGGGCGCTTGCATATTTCACCTAGAAGGAAAGACCACGGGTAGTTTGAACATTCCAGAACCTCTGGCTATAGCGCATGCCTATCACCTTCTTTACCGATAAGTGTTTCAGCAACACTTTACGGAGATATGTCCCCAAGGAATGCAAAACCTTCGTTAGCCAACGCGCACATGAGGGGGTTTTGATGACACTCATGTGAACTTTCGCTAGGCGGCTTTCCCTTGCCTGGTCTAACTCATGATTTCGTCGTAACATCTGCTTAAAGAATTGCAGAACACGATCTACGGGACAATCCTTGTTTCAGGTGCCTGTTCTCTACCTTTGCTCTGTTCGTGCTGAAATTGCCCAAATTTCTTACGCCGTTTAGAATGTGTGCTGCCCACTTTTCCGTGTAGGAGAGCCACGTGCTATTAAGGTACTTAAACGTCTCCTGACTTCGAGCAGCGATGGCAGCAAGCAATTTGTTGAATTGCGGTCGGCTTTGTGTATACACCGAATTACTCATCTTTAGCGCAACTTGACTGCGGTCCATATCGTTGCGACCTTTTAAATGAGCGCAGCGCTTTTGCATGTCCCTTAGTACATGGAAGCGGCAAAACATCACATGCGCATTTGGGATGTATGATTTGAAAGCGTTCATTTGCACTAAACAGCGATCTAGCACCAGCGTTCTTGCCGAACGGGTTGTTGGTAAATGCTCCGCCATTCGCTGCATCGCATCATGACAACTGACCCCACTTTGGTTATGCATGAGCGCACAGAAAAAACTACCAGCGAAGCTGATTTCTTCAATCGGTATTGCATGCCATAAGTACCTTGGTTGTGCTGATGTGTGACGTCTGCCAAGATGACATCGCAGAAGCAATTACATAATGGTATAACGCTTCGCGGTATAAAGAATACATACTGCACGATACCTTCGTTCTCTACTATGTCGCATTTCCCTTCACTCTACAGCATCTTCCTCACCCGAATGGCTTCGTTCCTACGCTCCATTTTAACGTGTCGGTTATGTATAGATCTGACGTCTGCACGTTCCAAACGCACTTGGAAGGTAAGGAACGCAAAATCTCTTATCTCACGCATACTCTTAGAACACTGCATGAGCTCGAAAACCTGCTCCTCATGCTCCTGTGACAGTCTGCGATTACGCACGTATAACCATGGTTTTCCCACGTGAAAATCATGGCTATGCGTCATATAGCAATCCGTTACTTTATACGAAGCCTCGACAAAATGACGCCACATGAGCGGCACAACTGCAATCTCTGTAATTAAATGGACAGTTTTAACAGCATAAAGGAAATCACTTACCGGCGGTCTTCACCACTTTTTCGGTGGGTATGAACACATACGTACTTCACGTACAAATATGCTATCCCTTTCGAAAGCACAATACAACGGTTTCGGCGGTATCGACCGGCAGGTTCCGAATTGTACACGGAAAATGACGCGCATGATTGATGTTGAAATGCCGAGAAGTCTTTCATTGAGTTCATTGTTCATCGAGTTGTAGAGAGCAGGGGGGAAATCCCGTGTCAGCCCCATCGATTTCGTATCATACTGGGTTTGATGCGTGTCTTTGCGTTACGACGTTGAGGGTTCGTCGCAATTGCAGTGACAGCCGCAAGATTCCAGAATTATCAGCGTATGTTTGTCTAGCAGCCGCTTGAAACTTTCCTCGGATGACGCGTCTGCAGTTTCTTCCGGTAGGCCGTTCCAATCATTTCCCACTCTAGTGGATAGGGTGACGTTCATGCGGATTCTATCTTCTTTGCTTAAATAATTTCCATTTGTGACTTCATGTGGGACAGTCAATGTTGAGCCAGAAGAATTGGCGTAACTCCCTTCCAAGTTCCCCTCGGAGGATGCGCCTAGTGTAGATGAGATCATCACGGTGACAGCGGAGCTCGATGGAGAACAGTTTTAGGTGCTGGAATCGAATTGGGTACGGGAAATCACGAAGCCTCAGAACAGCTTTCGATGCACGTCTCTGAACCTTTTCCAGTAGATCGTATTCAAACTTTACAAGCGGATGGATAGCTGGTAGGCCATATTCTAAGACTTGACGGACGTACGAAGTGAACAATTGTTCCATATTCCATCTTCATTATCTGTTTGAATAAGTGATCATCGTCCAGCAAACGTTGTGTAGCTGACTTTGAGCTATTGCAGCCGCCATCCTGGCGACCGTGAAGCTCTTAGCGTCTATAGCGCTGGCAGGTATGGCGGAGCACCATAGTACGCTCCGTTACATATGCATCGACAACCTCGTCAATTAAAACAACCATTGCACAAATTTTCCATATACTCATCTTTTTTACCGTTTCTATCGGTTTCCAAATGCGCTGATTACGATTTAAACGTTTACTTTGCGATTTTCCTCTTAATTTGCCCGCCGCAGCAGGTAGATGAGTTGTCCACTACCGACCTTGCCGTAGGAAGTTCGAAATGGTGGCGTAAGCGGTCGCGGTTCTGGGTTAAAGGTCAAACTGTCGAAACTGCTAAGGGACATGTGGTGGCCAAATATTGTTGGGATGCTTTGGTGATAATTTATGAGCGTGAGCAACAACGAAGTGATCTTGAGTGCGTACACACGAAGGACGTAAACACAGCATCATCATCATCATTATACACGTTAGCTTCAGGTGGAAAACACCTCAGCTATTGTGTCGCAATACAAAAGAAAAGAAAAGAAAACAAACAGTGGCACGCTGGCTGAGGCCCCAGTAACGGATGGACATCGTTCTGGAGAGCTAACAGCTGGCTATCGTGCCGTAAAAATAGAGTTATATTATGCTTAACGAGTGAGATCGTGATTGGAAGGCGATGCTAAGCAGGAGGGGGTGGACAAAGGAACTCACAACACAAACGCCATTAGGGCCGGCTCTTCGTCGTATCAGAAAGTGTGTCCAACCAAACGTGTTCACCGTCCTTAGGACCCCAGCCAGGCAGTCGCGATGCACCAACCGACGCCAACTTCGAAGTGAGGGTTTTCATCTCTCTCGACCAAGTCATCGCTTGGTCTCCCCTCCTCCTCTTCCAACCGCACCCACAATGCGAAAGACGGTGTGCTGGCATGCGCAACACGTGGCCCAACCATCGGAGCCTGGTGCGTGATATAATGGTGCTGAGAAGTTCACTCGCTCTCCCTGCACCAAATACGCGACGCCAAACACGCTGATTGCTCATGCGGTGCTCCCACCAGACATGAGCTAAGCTGCGAAGGCAGCGATGATCGAATATGACAAGCCACTTTATGTCTGTCGACCTGATGGGCCAGGTTTCACAACTATATAGGAGAGTTGAACGGACGGCTGCGTTATAACCTCTGCCCTTCATGGCGAGAGTAATGCCGCGTCTGCGCCACAGGTGACGGAGATTGGCAGAAGCACCTTGTGCTTTTGCTATACGGTTCGTAGTCTCATCTTCAATCGCAAGGGTGCTAATATAGTTGCCCAGGTACTTAAATTCCTGAACGACTTCTAGCAGATCACCACCAAGCGTTAGCGCAAGGTTGGGTCCTTGCAAATCTTGGAGAAGTACTTTGCAATTCGATGGAGCAAGGCATAGCCCAAAACGATTGACAGCCAGTGCTAATCGGTCCAGTGCTGTTTGGTATGTTTGGGAGCTGTCACAGATGAGGGCAATATCGTCCGCATACTTTAAGTCAAGAAGTCGCTCACCAGGAAGTAGCTCCACACCTTCTAGGTCGTGTCCAGCGAACGCTGTAAACGCAGCGCCTGAAGTTTGTTCGCTAGTGCAGTGTTGACCGAGATTACGTACCAGTGAATGACATTCCATAGCTAGCACACTCACAAGGGGAAGATGTTAGTGCGACATTATAGCGGGGTATACTGCGTTTCCAAACTTAACCTGATGATTTTTCAGGTGGGTGTTATGAATAATTTTCCAAAGTCTGTTTCGCTGATGAACAGGATAAAAATTCGAAACAGCGTAGCCTGTTCTCATCACACCATCTCATTCCCATCCACCCCGTATTCCTTAGGCATAACCATGAAAAACAAGTATTGGCATTGTGAACCAAGTTGCATAGAAATGGTCAGTCTAAGCGATGGGTAGTGGTGCGAATACTTCGTCGGGGCAGAATGAATGCAGAGCTGACGTTAATCTCGTATTTGCCAAGTCATCCAATTATGACTACCGCCATTCCTCTGTCAATCATGGTTTTCACATGGTGACAGAACAGCAGTTGGCAAGTAAGGTAGAAGCGGCTTAAAATAAAACCATACTGTGATTGATTGATCAGGGCAATGGTGACAATAACTTTGTTCCTGAGTATTTTTTGCAAGACTGCATAGGCAGCAGAGTTATTGTTTATAGGCTAGAAACTGTTCTTTACCGATGCAGTGAAGATGTTTAGCTACAAGATGGAGATATTTTCACCACAAATTCTCGCTGGCGACTTCTGCACTTTGATTCAGCCGTTATGGCTTTAAGATGACGCACCTGGTCATTATGCACAAACGGTGCGAGATTATCTTAACGAGATGTTCGATCATCGGATGATAGAGAGCAGAAGGAAGTTCCTTTGTCAGCTCCGTCACTTTCCAATCGTTGCGGAGATAGCCTGAGTCATTTCGGAACAAGACCCCCAGAGAACCACTGAAGCTGCATTGGAAACATCTGGATCCCCGTAAACTAAAATGGGAATCCAACAAATGCTTGAAACATTCCTCGGTCTCGGCATCGACGGTGGACTCCGGAAGACGGTTCCAGTTATTCACAACGCGAGTGGATAAAGCCAAGCTGGATCGTACTCGATGACTCTTCGCTTTGAACACTTTCAATCTGTGGCCTCTCCTCGAACTCCCCAACTCTCCTCTAAGAATACGTCGAGTGAAGATCACGTCTCTGCGTTGACGACGGTAATCCAGGGAAAAGTTCACTTGTTCGAGTCGGAGAGAATAGGACAGGTCCCGCAGTTCAGGAACAGATTTGGATCCACATCGTTGAACCTGCTCATTCATATCACATTCGAATTTCGTAAGAGGGTAGGCGGCAAGTAGTCCGTATTCGAGAAGCGGGCGTACATATGAAGTAAACAGGACTCGAAAGAGCCCCGGCGTCAGGCGAGATAAGGTTCTACGTATAGAGTGAAACATCCTGTAGGCCGCAGCAACCTTTTTCTTGCTGTCTTCCTTAGATTTGAGGTCAGACGAAAGCGTCACTCCCAGATCCCTCTCCTGAGTGGCGTTTCTGTGCAAGGAACCACCAATATAGTAGATTCCAAATGGGTCAGAACCGAACATTTCTCACTGTTCATTGGCAACTGCCACTTAATTGACCAATCATGTAGCAGGTCGATTGTAATCTGTCAGCATCTTCCATACCGGTGGATCGGTCACGGAGGTTCGAAGAATTGGACTGCTTGGTCACCAGCTTTGAACCCTTATATTTCTTCCTATAGAGTTATCAGAAAAGAAAAGTTTACAAGACAACGCCTATTTCACTGGAACAACTGATAGACAGTCTTGTCAACTAACGTCGTGTCATCAACACGGAAACCTTGCAAAAATTTATAGCCTACCACCTCAGGCGATTTCCGAACTGAAAGCAAAACGCTGATGGAGATGTTGAGCATCTACTTCGTTGAGGGATATATCACTGTTTTATGTTGTTTATGTTAACATACGTATTCACCGTTATTACTAATTGCTGGACTACATTGGTGCACGGCTACATGGTGCCAAAGGTGCATCGGGCCAGAGTGCATTCAACGAGCAAAGCTGATTTGACAGCGCTTAGACTGACCACTTCTATTCAACTTGGTTCACAATACCAATACTTGTTTTTCATGCTCCTGCCTAAGGAATACGGGGAGGCTGCGAACGAGATGGTGATGTTACTTATGAATGGAAGGATTTTGGTGAGTATTTTTGTTCGTCGCAATCAGCCGACAATTCAGATATGTCGACCAGCTGTCCGGAAAAGCACCAGACGGCCGTTTCGCCCTATATATCGCATTTAGCTAACAATTCACGATAGTCAGATACCGTCCTCCATGGCGCAGTTGCATAAGCTGCGGGCTAGTTGGCAAGAGCCACTAGCAGTCATGGGTTCGATCCTCCGCAGAGAACCGAAGGATGCGCACCACTGATGAGCCCCAATAGGGCGAACCGGCCGTCTGGTGCTTTTCCGGACAGCTGGTCGACATATCTGAATTGTCGGCTGATTGCGACGAACAAAAATACTCACCAAAATCCTTCCATTCATAAGTAATACCAATTCGCCCATACGGATTCCACAAAATGCTATGTCGATTCATAGCTGCCGTAACCGGGAAGTCCTGACGCCGGAAGGCCGACCGCTGTCATCTGCATGGCAGGTGCCTGCATGGCAGTGGAGGATGCGTCGGGCTATATCGCATTTAGCTAACAATTCACGATAGTCAGATACCGTCCTCCATGGCGCAGTTGCATAAGCTGCGGGCTAGTTGGCAAGAGCCACTCGCAGTCATGGGTTCGATCCTCCGCAGAGGACCGAAGGATGCGCACCACTGATGAGCCCCAATAGGGCGAAACGGCCGTCTGGTGCTTTTCCGGACAGCTGGTCGACATATCTGAGATGGTGATGTGAGAATAGACTACGCGATTTCGTATTTTTATCCTGTTCATCGGCGTACAGACTTCGGCGTGGGATGAGTGCTTCCAAACAATAACATACGGGTCACATAAAGTGGAAAGAAATATGGCACCATGATTTTTCAATACGAATACAGACCGTGAAAGCGTGGCTGATCAATTCTTTTTATTTTCAGGCTCGGAATTTCCAGCAATATGTGGCGGAAATGTTACCACAGTGATAACTGGCTTGTGGTGGACAGTATGCGTGAGAACCCACATGCGTGCGCTGTGGTCCCACGATTTGTCAATCAGTTTGGCGAGCCAATGAGCTTCGCGCTTTGTGGAGTAGGTGAATCTCAGTAACCGCGAGGATTAGATATTGCCTAGAAATGCAGCTTCTCAGTTCCATGCTAATGGAATCTTGTCGCACCAGTGAATATGTTGGAATGAACGCTCATGTGCGACAGTGAAGACAGTCTTCGGTCCCCGCACGGTCACTCTAAAACAAATTGGGCAACGTAATCCCACTTGTATCCTGCAATTGTCAACAAGACTGTGCCGGGAGAATAGACTATGCGGCAGCAAGTAGTCTGTAGGCGGCATAATTTTTCAAGACTCCTTTCTCAAAACGTTACATTTCATATGTGCTGGGCGTAATTGAAAGGAATGCCGATTTCGCTAAGGTAGGTTGTTAGAAGCTAACTTTCAGTCTACAAGAGGGTTGCAAATAACCCTGTTGTCATCAGGTGGGATAACACTAAGCACCTAGTGAACACTCCTTACTCAGGCCAGTTAGGCCTGTCCAAGCGCAATCACAATTATACCGCAGTCGCCCGGTATAGATGCCTTGCTGTCTTGCTTTTTCACGCCTGTCTTCGCTCCAACCAGCCCGAAACGCGGCATGTATCGATCGGGGAACTGGCCCTGTGGTGTGCCGTAAGCTGACGTCAACTCAACGATCCGCGCCCATCCAGCGTTTTCACGATGGACGAGACTGACAAGTACACCCGTACCCAGATGCAAGTATACGACCATCACTCCGGTCGTTCATACTCATATGACCGAGTGAGGGACATTTGGAGAGAGACCACGCTATTCAAGCGTTGTAACCCTGGCTCAAGCACCATCTCACCGCGCTCGATACTGCACAACGTAGGGCAACGAAGAGCGTCAGGGGTTTGGCCAGCCTTCCCTACCCACAGGCTGAAGACCCTCAAAATATACAGTGAACGTTATCGGCGTCTAAGGGATGATCTCATAATGGTGTACCAGATCCTGAGAAACCCCAACCACCCATGCCATTCCCTTCTAACACTCAGTCAAAACACCCCGCTAAGAGATCACCAGTTTAAGTTAGTCACGCAGTACAGCCGCCTGGAATGTCGGCGAAACTATTTCTCCCTTCGAGTGTCACAGCCTTGGAACGCCCTCCCGGAACATGTAATTAATGCACCCACCCCATCCCTCTTCAAAAAACGTCTTGACGATACTCTGTCACATTTACACTATGTGCCATAGTCCATGACCACCAGATGCTGGCACTGATGCACAACAGACAGGGGATAGTGCCATAATCCTACTGGAGAATGAGTCCCTCCAAACCCCTTGCACGAAATTTGATAATCGCTACTACTATAGAAACTGGATTTCTGTATCCTGTCGACCCAAGATAGTTGCACATGAGTAAGCGTTGTCCTTGTATGTTTTTTTATTTTTTATCACCTATCATGTGATCAATAACCACTCGTCTTACTGCTTTTTGTGCGTACATTTCCATTTCAAACTCCTTTTATACGACAGTGCAGTTAAATCTGTAATCGCCCGAACTGACGACTCCATTATCCCTTGATCTATCTTTGTTCACGCTAAACACCCTACGGGACATGTCAAGCACCTGCTATTTTACCCGTTATAAATCATTGTTCATACTATTGGACAGTTGGCAATTTAGTGCGCTCTTCTCTCATCCGAAGCCGTTACCCGTAGTCCTCGAGTAACAAAGTAAAGAGGGACAAGACTTCTGCGACTAACTGTAGGTAAATGAACTCGGATTGAAAAACCCAGCACATTGGGGCCCGACTTGAAGTAGAGTGAACGATGTTCATCGAAGTAACGTTTTGCCTTAGAGTTTTGTAGTTTACATTCCCCCACATTAAGCCAGTCCTAACTAACACTCGGTCAAATTGTCAACGGCTGGCCGCGCTAAACTAAGGTCGAATGTTGCAACTGAACTAATGACAAAACTGAACACGTCACTAATGGAGACACTGTGTGCGGTGTAGACGATTGTTGGTGCTCGTGTAAATGCAACAACCTATTCACGATGAACCCAAGAATCGAGGGTGCAAGCCAGGGAATGTGGACGGCAGTATTATTATTTACCTATCCTTGTGCGTCGAATATCTCTTCTGGGTGAGTAGTTTAACGCGTTTTCATGTTCGCACGTCTGCAGTTTGAAAACCCCAGTTGTGAGGATTCTAAGCCTTCGCTCAGATAGATGATGATAAAGACTTTAAAAGTTCGCTTATCTAAATATGATGTCCTGTTATTGCAACATTTAACAACATAGAATCATTTCGACAAGCGCCATAAAACTGCTAGTAACGGAATATTGCACACTCAGGTCGCATTGAGAGATATATGTGCCGTAAGTTACCCGGCTTTTTGGTGGTATTTCTCACTTGTACGACAGGCAATAAAATTTATCACAAATGGCACCAGCATTCAAGCGATGTTCAATTATCGTGACACTGCATCACCTTGCCCACGGTATTGGCTCCGTCTAACACTTAGTCATGTGAACCACTGCAGCTGGTGAGTTACTGTCCATTTGACAAGTTGGCAGACAGCCCTCTAGGTCAGCTGTGAAAACATCCATATATCCACGCCAACTGCACCCCATTTGTTTACGCATCCTATTGGGTCAAACGATGGATCAACCAAACAATCAAAACGGTATCCAAGTCGTGCTGGACAGCTTTTCAGGCTTTTCGATCACGTAAATTAACTTGAGTTTGCTGTAGAAAAGGTTGACTTATAACCTAAAGTACAGCTTCCGAACCGGTTGATGTGGGTTCCGAAAGTGACATACCAACTTTCAATCGGTTAACGAAGTAACGCGCCAGTACACTCTAATACAGCGGACAAACATCGCACAGAGACGGTTTTGATTAGACAAGCGATTCATTCGGTCAGCTTCAATGACGACATCTTGTTTAGCAATGGACACGTTTGCGAATTCGCATCTGCGCATATATCAGTTACTCTCAATCTTGGAAAAGGCTGACATGACATGCTCAGTAATTTCCTAGTTCTTACTATTCAACTATCCACGCTGATAGCCCATACTGTGATCTATCTTCTGGTTACTCCACCCGGCAAACTCACTTGGTCCAATAATACACTTTCCAAACATCCCAGTTTTCCGAATAAAGAAACCCTATATACATTATCTCAGGCTGAGCATGAACAAATAGGCCGCGGCGGATACCAACACGAAGACCATACGCTGAACATATCACTCGAACATGGCTCACTGGATGTCGGTCCCGTGTCAGTACCTTGCGCTAGACAGCGGATATCTCTTCAACTCTCGTACGAGTGCATAACCCTACTTACGTGCATACATCTTTTGAATAGACTTTGAATACCTACGCGTTCCTAGTGACATGTGCTATACAACCAGATACGTAAAAATAGGCCAGCAACGTGATTAAAATATGGAATGTTTTCTAAACAATTAGGAAAATGTACACGGATATGTCGAATAGCATTACGACATCCCACAAAGCTGATATCGCTAGTGGCTGTTTCGGCAATGCTTTCAAGGAACCGCAGCCTCCATTCCATCTGCGTCATGAGTTTCTGGGGATGCCCAGCCAGAAGTTCCTCCTAGTACAGTCTCATCTCACTCTTCATTTTGGTCTTCACCATCTGCCAAACATCCTCAATCGGATTGAGGACCGGGGACTACGGGCTTAATCTCAGATTGGTTACTCCCTCGTATCCATCTACTGACGACAGTTCTTCTAGTTGTGTGTGTGACATGGTGCATTATCACATACCATGACAATCTGCCGGAGCTCCATCTTCCGCTTTAAATTGTCTAAATAGCTTCTTAGCCATTTGAGAGATAGGGGATCATTGAACGAGCCTCTCCGGTTGGTCATCGACAGTTTCCCTACCATTGTGGGTGCACCTACCAAATGTAAATCAAGGCCTCTACTGTTGGCAACTTTGCAACAGTCCCCCACTCCTCTGGGGCCCCACCACGAGTACGTTTGCAGTAAACTTTGGAGTTCGCTTCGTCAATCCAAATGAAGAACTTTCCATCGCTTTCAAGTTGGAGCAACTGTTCACCGAATTCCTTGCGTATCCCTTTGGTTCGCTTATTGTTCATTCCTTCAGGAGCCTGATCGATGTTCTTCTTCGTAATCAAACGACCATCCAAGTGCCGCGCGATTGTCAACTTTGAAATGCTCTTGTCCATTTCTGCCCGTACTCGTACTCGAATTTCCCTAAGTGTAACAGTTGAGTCCTTTACGATCCAATCCAGGATGTCACCTACGTCTTTCTTCGACAATCCGCTTACGACCACGCAGCTGCGTAGTACTCGGCTCCTGATCAAGAGAACGACATATCCAGGAGTAGGCTGTTTGATATTTGAAGTTTTTCACAGTTGCCACGAACTGGCAGTCATCACCGTTGACAGAGGCACCCACAACTCGGTCATGTATGTCTGATTACATACTCTGTCGAATGCGGGAAGGTATGCCGACGAGGTTAGAATCATAAACATGGATTCGGTCGTGCACTTTTGTTCCGGCTGTTCATTGCTCTCAGACCAATTATGATCCAGCTTTTTGGACGCAAGGGGAGCGCGGACAAGCTCGTTGCACCGCCGATGTTCATGCCCTCATTCACATGTCTCGTCCAGTCAATAGCCGCTGATGCACCGAACCAATGAGAACACACTGGAGGTCCAGAGGATAAAGTCTCAGAGCGGCTGGGGACTCGCACTGGGTTTTGCAACATCTTGAACTTTCTTTGCCAACATTTGGACTTTCGTTGCAAAATTTTGTGCTTTCTTTGTAAAATGTTGGACTTTATGCAATGTTGCGGAAAATGCTGTAGTGACGGCCACCGGCACAAGTTAAGGAGTCCGCTATCTAAATAGACCTTATGGTCAATGGCGTGTGTAGCCTGGTTGGGGTGGTCCGCATTGATTACTGTTTTCCCTTTCTCCAGAAGTATTTTATACCCTGGCAATAATTGACGCTTGTTTGTTGTGGCCTAAACTATTCCTAACAGACCAACCAAATGCTAATTTTGAGATTCAGACGTTAAGTAGCTTATTTAATAGTGAAGGTGTTCCTTTAATTTTCAAGTGATCGATTGAAACAGCTACTTTTGCTATGTACTAGTAACATACAATTTCAGTTTAACGGGGCGATATACAGACAAAAAGATGGAGTAGCAATGGGCTCACCACTTGGACTGCTACTGGCTGATGTGTTCATGAGCAAATTAGAGAATACCTATCTGAGCGGAGTCATTACCAGTCTATCATATTATGGACGATATGTGGATGATATATTTTTCGTGACAGATAGGCACTGTTGCCCAGAGACAATTTTATCCCATTTTAACTCAGCGCACCTTAATGCCAAATTCACCCTAGAAACTGAACGCAATGACACGATGTCCTTCCTAGACGTTCAGCTTAATAGAAGACTAGATGGATCGGTTCAACGGAGGGTGCATAGAAAAGCAACGTGGAACGGACAATATATACATTTTGCCAGTTTTGTCCCAATAAATCAGGAACGCAACTTGATTAGATGTCTAACCGAAAGGGCCAGAAGGATTTTTAGTGAGGACACACTTGCGGACGAGCTCAGTTTCTTAAGTGGCGTTTTCGAGAGAAATGGCTATCCAGAGAAATTTGTTCGAAAATATATGGAGTGCAGAGAAATGAGAGCTAAACCAGCTTCCGTAGAAAAGAAACCGGTTTGTTTGTCGTTGCCGTTCAAGGGGGATAGTAGAGCGCAGGCAACATCTAGAAGCTTATCCGACTCTATGAGCCATACCTACTACGCAGCGAGCTTGCGGCTAAGTTTTACTTCAACACCAATTGTGAGGCATCAACTCAAAGACAGACTTCCTTGGTCATGTACTTCTTACTGTGTATATTTCTTCTTTTGTTCATGTCGAGCAAGATACATCGGAAGAACTACTAGGAGGCTGTCTGTGAGAATACGTTAGCATTGTCTAGCTAATCTACGCAATGGTGGGAGAAAAACTGTGATGAGCGCCGTGTTGGCACACTTGGTTGATTCTAATCATCAAATCGACACCCGCCAATCTTTCCAACCCATTTACGTGTACCTGGACGCCTTTCACGAGCGGTAAAATGTCGCTTACTAGCAGCAGCTGAGGCAATTGCTATCCGCCACCAGTTCTTTTAATTGTTGTGAGTGATAATGGTTCACATTTCACTGCATCGTGTGTTATTGATTGATTACGTCACCTGTTTACCGCCCCCAGACATCCTTGCTCAAACGCAGTAGCTAAAAACTTTGTTGGTACTTTGAAACGTGCAATTCCTTCAGGAGACTCGACAACTTTTGATGCATTCCATCGATTCATTGGCAACTTTCTGCTTCATTATCGTAACTGTGTTTATTCTGCCATTAGGGAGACGCCTGCTAATATGTGCAAATCCCAACGACTCTGTTCCAAGACGCTCGGGTTGAGAACTGCCATAGTATCCTACCTCTTGGGAAACGATTTCTGACCCAGTTCTGGAATTGCTGTGAGCAATCTCGGAAGTCCTACGGCGCGGATATTGAATCCGGATAATTCGTATGTCCGCAAATGTTATACAGACCAGATGCAGTTCAGATACCCAGGTCAATTGATCGACAGTTCCACCGCATATGCAATCATCACTAACGTATCTACTGTAGATACCAAAGATCAGATTCGACTTAGACGATCACAATGACTTCAAGATAATCCTCAGAAGAATCACAGAAATCTCGAGTTGCATTCGAGCTTGTAGTGAACATGGAACAGTTACGCTTTTAGTATTTCTGACATTGGATTTTATTCTTTTTGTATCTTCCGACCGTCCATTTGTTTTACTGACGGTACGTTTAGTTCACTTTCGACCTCCTGATTCACACGCTACCTTGCTCTGTGCTCTTGCTAAGTTGCTGCTAGTTCATTGCAGCTCTTTACAATACACGTTACTCATTTCTGAATAATTGATATCCGTATTGGTTCCTACTGGTTCTCATCGCAACCAGTAGCTGAGTTGCGCTGTACAAGCTTCGATACATGCAGTGATATTGCTTCATTTAACAGTTCTTAACTTGCGTTATATACGATACTGAGCAATGTATATCGCGTTATTCGAACTCACAATTCGGTTGTGTTTCCAATATTTCGAAGACAGCTTTGTTTTGAGCTATGCGTTATTCCAGAGTCTATAACTACAACATCCCTCTACGCGAACCACTGGATTGGATGCATAATAGTGTAGTGATACGCACCCATTTGTGCCACGTCTGCAATTGTTTACCCGAGTATCCATCCAAACTCTGAAGTAAACCACCTTTCACGCATGCTAAAGCAGTGTTACCTATGGGGACGGGTCTAGCAAATTAGAGCATATTGGCCGTTACTTACGTTCTCCGAGTTCTTTGGCTGAAATATCATTGACAGCTTCCTCTGGGATGAGGAAAGCATTTGTAACAGAACCATGTTACGTGTACACCTCCTGACTCACACTAAGCATGTCGTGTGTGTGTTCTACACACACACACACACACACAGCGTGTTTTCTTTTTGGGTGTATGTCTGTCGTGTTGCCGTCCGTCCACCTTGTTACTTCTCCGGACTCCGTGTTCCCAGTGTCCTTAACAGTTTTGTTGTGACACGCTCCCAATCCGTACACACACACAAGGGCGCACCGCGCCAACCCATTGACCTAGTTTGCGGCATCCGGTTCCGGCTTGGACTGTCATTGCGGCCTTCATACGGTAGCCCCAGGACGCCTGCGCCTACAGAGGGATCATAGGTGGCTTGCGCTGCACTGTCCACAGCTCCATCCACATACCCCATATTTAGTGTAAACCCAAAGAAATAAGACCAGGAGGCATGTGGATTGGAGCCACAGTTCATCAACGGAGCCGTCCCACACTCCTCCAACATGCACAGCTGCGGCATTCCTGTCTATCTAAATAAGTCGTGGCTGGGCCGTAGTCAGCTCCACACTGGATGGAACCACTCTTTGAGCCTAACACGGCACAAGGATCGTGATGCAGGGTGTTCTACAGATAGGCACCTTGTCAACATTCGCCGCCATACGAGGAATATCAAACAACCAACACAACAGCCGAAAGAAAACTAATGCACAAACTTGATACGGAAAATGCAGCAGAATAGCCGAACTGAGCAAATCAAATAATGAGGAACCCTTTTTATCCAGGTTAAGATCTAGTCGAAGTGGAATTCTCTGTAGCCCAACATCAATCTCAACGTGGGGCACTAACACATGCAGTCACTTATCCTACGCGATGTACCCCTAGTCTTTGTCTTCCGATCGACTGACTGACAGGATTATGGAACGTGTTCCACGGAACCTGGCAAATAGTGGCCCTAAATTCCCTGCCATCTCAATCGCTCAACATCTGCTCGATTGTACCTTGTGCGGAAACCCACGTGACGCATTCAAGGTTATCAGCAGACAAAACAACGCGAGCTTGCTTCGTTTCGCTGAAGCCTCTGCCATCCGACGAATGAGACCTAATCTTTGCAAAAAGGTGGAGCTTGTGGCCAGTCTTGCCTTGCCCTGGTAGGACATAGGCGATGACCTTGATTTTCTCAGTGTTTTATTGATTTCCTTATTGATGCTTTTTCAATTGCATTCCTTTACTCTTTCCACGATTTGTCTTCAAGCGGTTGAATGAGAAGACACGAAATAATCTGAATTCAGGTTATCCCGTACAAATGTTGTTCCTTCTTGCTCTCTTAAAATTTCTGAAAGGAAATGACTGCATGAAATTTTGGATCTTTTCTACGTTTGGGTAACCGGTATCGCTTTTCAACTTGATCATTTACACATTCGATAGTTCGAAATTTTTGCGTGCTTTCAAGCAAATGCACTGAGCACTTTTCCCTAATCAAGCCGTACGAAACCAAATAAAAAACAGGGGCTAAGACGGATAGAAATCGCGTCTGTCATAGCAAATATGCGGCATTTAGTCACTTCGGATCGGACTCCTTTCAGGCGATAGATCGGGTGGAAGGCGCTTGTGGTGACAACTGAGTGATTAGTATCGGTCAGATGTGCGACAATCGCAATGGTGCAAGTTCTGCCTACCCCACGACCCGACTACACTGGGTGATGCTCTCGTACACATTCGGCTAAATGTCTTGTGGTGCCGCCTATGTGGCTTGTTTCACAGGAACAAGTAAATTGATACACACAAAAGGAGTGGCATCCACTGACAATTTATTATTCAGTTGTAGAGTTAACACAGCTGTGGAAGCATAGCACATTCTTAGCTGTCCTGCAAAATACGTGATCCTGAGTGCACTTCTGAGGCTTCTGCTAATAAGCGTGGCTGCTTTACCATCTGTGAAAGACAATGATATATACACATTTTCTTTTTCTACTGTAGAGATTTTAACATCGCCCTGGTCAGTCAGCATGTTTCTGTCGATGAACGGCCCGGTGTAGCCATTGGTAAGAAATGGTTAAATTATTTTTACACTTTCCTGTATAATCCTATCTTCCGAGCAAATTTTCATTGCTCTTTGAGTAAGGCAACGGATTAGGTATGGCTTCTGTTGTTGTGGCAAAAAAGACTATCCAAATGATGCCAATTTGACAGTTTTGTGTGCATAAACAAGTTGTGAGGACTCTGGCCCTCTCCTGACCGTCTGTCGTGCACTTAACGTTTGATGCGACGGCTACAACTTAAGAAGAAGTAAAAAGAGGCAAAATAATTTTATGCAAAAAGCACCGTGCACGATGACGGACTGCAGTTCCGAGGAAACATATCGGAAATATGAGCCTACCTGTTTTACCTAGTGCTAATATTCAATCGCTACTTTGAAAATTAGAAGGCCTTTAAAGTTTTATAAATTTTTGCGAGTGTTCTCGTTTGGGCATCATTATGCTGCAGGGAGCCTGGCTTCACGTTGATGTTGAAGATGCAGTTGTGGAACTCGACGGATTTCGCTCCTTTCGTATTGACCGCCAATGTACAAAGAGGAACCGCGGTGGTGTCTTTTCATATACGTTAATTATTCACGGTGCCCGTCGATTAAAACCATTTCTCAGTACAGCTGGTAACACTACAGCTGTTTAATTGTGCAATGCAAAGCAGGATTACTGAGCGGTTATCGTTCAATTTTATTGCCTGATTTTTATATCTCAACCAGCTGCTAAAGCTATGAAGACGAAGCATTTTACGACGGATTTACGGCTGCGATCCCCAAATACCTAGAGCTCTTCTTGTGCATAGTTTCCGGCAATTTTAACACATCTGACACCAGCTTCTTTGCGAGCCTCAGACTAAAGAAAGTAGTACAATCTCAAACGGGGTTGGATTCAACACCTGTTAACAACCTGAAAGTGTTTTCTTTTTACAAGCGGGCGCCACTTTCGAACTCTGATCATGCCATCATAAAGTTATCTATAGCAAACTTATTTATAATAAGATGAACCATAAAGGTCCCACTCGTTACGAAGATCGAAAGTTCAGACGGAAACAATGCCTTCCCC
>OX104067.1:3219870-3245109 GCA_944474145.2 Dicrocoelium dendriticum | reverse complement strand
ACGCATTCATTGGTGCTGTGGTGTCTGACTAACGTTCAATCCTCACAGCCAACGGTATGGTATACGCTGAAATCGTAGACATACATGTCGCGTCTTTGTGCTGCATCTCACCCATCCAGGCAAAGCAATTTGCCCCATTGGACTGTTAGCAATTTGGCTTACCTGAGTATTACGTAGTAGCGAATTCAAGCTAATCACGCCCCCACACAGTAGTTAGGCAAGAACAAGACATTACGGTACGAAGTGTGTCGAGCGAAGCACTGCAGCATGGCTCACATGACACATGAGTTATAACATGATTGAGGGTCTATTGATAGGTCAATGCGAGGAAACCCAATAAGAACGCAGTGATGCTGGACTAAGTAATCAATATCATTGACTGAATTAACACGGGGTACGTCAGCACCTGAGTGCAGCCGCTCCTAGCTCCGGATATGATTAATTAAACACCTTGTAGAGTGGGATACTTGCCATAAGTTCTTGCAGTTCGGCCTTTTATGTTTCTCTGGGGGATACCGAACTTCCCAAGTCGTGCACGTTTCCATCACCGAAGATAACAATGTGGCTGTAACTTGGAAGTAAGCAATTCATCAGTGATGATATTAGGGGGGTTTCCATCTCTGGAGTGGGTGATAGGGAGCAATATACGACTGCCACAAAGCAGTTGTCGTTGTGTTTGAGACACAAACGGCACCCTAGAGAATCGGTGACCCGTGTCTTCGGATCCTCCAGTGGTTCGCATTATAAGTCGTTATGATAGCGTAGGATATCACCACCTCCCCTGCTGTGATGATCGTGTCGGAACAAGGGCATACCCTGAAAGGCGATCTCGGCATCCGTAATCCCTGAGTGCAACCAAGTTTCGGTTACGGAGATGAGATCCCAAGCGCGCATTGCCTGGCGCAACCGAAGTTCGCCAATTTTGCTGAGGGGGTCTTGGGCATTCGTGTAATGCAGAAAAGTGTTTCGGTCCTCAGCAACGATCCGATTCACTTGTGGCTATAATATGAGTTTGTCCCAGCCGTTTTTATGGCCGCTAGCTAGTCGTTATTCGTGATATTATCGGCGAGTCGCTTGAAGTTGGGTTCAGTGGCATCGTGATTACCGCCTCTGACAACTCAGTTTGAACAATGCATGGGGATGGGCTGCAGGATTGCACAGAAAGATCTTCACTTCCTTCATACTTGCTTACGGTGTGAACTTCGGATAAGATCACTGATTTGTTTACCTGCTGTGGTGCTATAAGTTGGATGACAGTTACGCTCTCCGTTTCGAACAAAAGCTCGGTTGGCAGTCTGTTCCGAGATGAATGCCAGCGTTCCAGTAGCGTAAGCGCTATCTGCCTAATTTGTAACACAACCTTAATTTTCCTTGGGCCGCATACTTTGTAGGTTTCCGATCTTGGCAACCTCGACTGAGAAGTAGCAACAACGTCATTCAAGAACAGCGACTCACGAATGTAGCGTCACTGCTCCCGGTCGTGTGCCTTCGCTTCGCATTCACCGCGCTCGTGAGACAGGGGCGCGCCGTGGACAAAAACGGTTCTGGCTGCGGCGTTTAGCCGGAACTCTTCTAAGCTCTGCCTCGCTCGCTTGCGCTCGCTCCAGGGAACGTCTGGAAAGACATGGACCAGACCGATTTCGTTCTGGAAACGAGCAATCGAAAGAAACATCGCTTCCACCTCATCGACAGAGTTTAGCAAAACCCGAAGAAGCCGGGCTTCGCTATAATGCTTGGAATTCGGGTGGTGGGTGATCCTCATCAAGTTGGGGGATTTAGTCAGAATACCGAGGACGTTACATTTGGCATTCAATTGGTTCAGGTCATCCACCTGTTCCCCTGCAAAGAATTCGATGTTTACTCAGGTACGTTGATACATACTATAGATAGAGCGTCCAATTGTTTCTGAGTGTCTTTCTTGGGAGGGTAAACTGTAGTTGGGAGACCCAGCGATTTGCTGTGCATCCGTGCAGCGTTGCCTTACACATTAGTTATAGGTGTGGTTATAGAAACAGCAGCGTTTGATTTTGAAGTGCACCTTGATGCAATTCGTTGGTGAGCAGTGGCAACCACTAGGTTTCTTCTCCAAATGCTTGCAATCAGCGGAATCCCGCTATAGCACGTTCAGTTGTGAACTGCTTGCCATCCAGTTAGCTATTCGTCACTTCCGACACACATTAGAACGTAGGGCTTTCACAGTCTACACTGACCACACGCCTCTCATTTTCGCCTTCAAATCCTCTTCTGACAAATATTCACCACGAGAAACTAGACACCTAGACTGTCACGCAGTGCACTGCTGACCAATGTCATGTCTCAGGTGTCGCCAACTCCGTGGCTAATGCTCTTTCTCGCGTCAACCTCACTCTTCACTCTTTGCCTACTGTCGATCTCGCCGCCATAGCATCGGCTCAGGCCCAAGACGAAGACTTCCAACGCACCCTGCAGTCCACTTCACCTCATGTGCGACCCGGTCTTCTCCAAACTACGATCAGAACTATCCTTTGTGACACTTCCACAGGTTGTCCAAGACCCATCGTGCCCGCCTCTTTCAGATGCACAGTCTTCGACACATTTCACTCACTGTCTCATCTGGTATTCGGGCATATTTAAAACTGGTCACCGAGCGTTTCGTTTGGTTAAGCGTAAACAAAGATGTTTGTAACTGGGCTCCAGCTTGTCTTCACTGTCAGCGCTGCAAGGTACATCGACACACCCGTAATCCTCTCGGCTCATTCCCTGTTCCGGATTCTCGGTTTTCGCACGTACACCTAGACTTGGTAGGACCCCTGCCTCCCTCTCGCGGATCTGTATACACACTGACATGTGTCGAATGCTTCACAAGATGCCTAGCAGTCATACCTGTACCAGACGGTAGGGGCGAAACAGTCATTCGTGGGTTTTTGGACCATTGGCTGTTCCACTACGGATGCCTATCTACCATCAATACCGACCGTGGAACGCTTTTCGAAGCTTCGCAATTTGATAGGTTCTGCAACTTCTTAGGCTGCCGCCGTATCCACACGACGGCATATCACCCTGCAGCGAATGGCCTAGTCGAACGCTTTCATCGACAGCTTAAGTCATCTATCTGTGCCACTTCTGACCATGACTGGAGCGAAAACATTCAGTCAGTACTTCTAGGTATCCGCGGCGGCATCAAAGTCAACCAGCAGTGTGCACCAGCAGAGCCGGTCTATGGCACGACACTAAAACTGCCAGGAGAATTCATTTCGCTCCTCTCGCCATCCTGTATACCACCGTCAAACTGCGCACCCTCCCTTTCTCACTGCATGCGTTCGCTGCGCCCTACCCCTCCTCGTGAGCAGACCAGAGATGTGCAGATGCACAGAGGACTCTTTACTTGCATTCACATTTTCGTACGCTTAGACGCAGTGCGTCGCCTCCTTCAGCCTCCCCACAGCGGCCCTTTCAGAGTTCTCTTATGAAGTCCTAAGCAGTTTACCTTAGACCGGAATGGTCACGGAACAACGGTGTCCATCGATCGTCTTAAGGTGGTAATTTTTGAAGAACCGCCCCCAACCTTTCCTGGTACAACCGCGAAGGTAAATTCACTAGCAGCTGCATCTTCCACACCAGTCACCCTAGACCCATCCGTTAACCTTGGCTCTCCGCCAACTCAGGCCCAATCCCAGGCGACTGACACGTGCGGTAGACAGGTCAAACGTCCAATCCGCTTTTCAGATTTTGTTAACATTTGCCATGTCCCTTGACATGCGTATTTGCCACCTTTCATGGTAAGCGTGTATTTCATCCACAATTTTACAAAACGGCAAAAAATCTAAAAGGTGCGAACCTTTTTGTTTCGTATACTTGCCTCGTTATAAATACGGCATCACGCCACCTATCCCGACCATGTCCCACCTTCCTCGAGTTTTACTTTCCAGAACTCAAGCCCCCCGAAAAACCGTGGTATCCCTTGTCCCACTTGCCGGAAGCCTTCGGCCCCATAATCCTGAGTCCAAGCGACCGCGAATCCGCACTACCGGTGCGACAACGACTGGTCGGGCCCCCAAAGACGATGTCCGGGATTTTTCGTGGGACGAGGATTGTTACGGCCATAGACTCGGAGTGCGATGGGGGGAGTGACACTTCCTATGCGCACCGTCGGAGAAATTGTCCTGTCGGTCGTTTTATGGAATAGCTGGTATTTTGCAGTCCGACCAGCCCTCCCCTACAGCACATCGAGGACGCACTCCAGTCCACACACACATAATAAATAGCAAATGACAAAGAAGTGCCCTCTCCGTCCGCGTGCGCCTCCTGCAACGAATAATCTACTTTCTCATCCTCACTTTGTCCTCCCACTCGAGAGCTCTATCGAAGGCTTCCCTCATTCAGCCTTCTAGAGAGAGACCCCTGTAATGAACACGAAACAATTGCGTTCTCAGTATTTTGTGACACTGGATTTTATTATCGTTTGCATCTTCCGATCGTCCGTTTGTTTTACTGACGGCTCATCTGGTTCAATTTCGAACTCTCTGTGATTCGCCCCTATATTACTCTGTGCGCTTGCTAATTTGCTTCTAGTTCATTGCAGCTGTTTGTGGTAAATGTTGGGCCCAGCTACGTACTCACTTCTGAATAATTGTTATCCGTATCGTTGCCTACTGGTTCTCGTCCCAACCAGTACCTGAGTTTCTGACAGTTCTTAATTTGTGTTACATACGATACTGAGCAATGTATATCGCGTTATTAGCTTACAATTCGGTTGTGTTTCCAATATTTCGAAGACAGCTTTGTTTTGAGCTATGCGTTATTCCAGAGTCTATAACCACAACATCCCTCTACGAAAACCACTGGATTGGATGCATAACAGTGTAGTGATACGCACTCATTTGTGCCACGTCTTCAATTGTTTACCCGAGTATCCATACAAACTCTGAAGTAAACCACCTTTCACGCATGCTAAAGCAGTGTTATTCATGGGGACGGGTCGAGCAAAGTAGAGCATATTGGCCGTTAGTTACGTTCTCCGAGTTCTTTGGCTGAAACATCATTGACAGCTTCCTCTGGGATGAGGAAAGCATTTGTAACAGAACCATGTTACGTGTACACCTCCTGACTCACACTAAGCATGTCGTGTGTGTGTTCTACACACACACACACACACAGCGTGTTTTCTTTTTGGGTGTATGTCTGTCGTGTTGCCGTCCGTCCACCTTGTTACTTCTCCGGACTCCGTGTTCCCAGTGTCCTTGACAGTTTTGTTGTGACACGCTCCCAATCCGTACACATACACAAGGGCGCACCGCGCCAACCCATTGACCTAATTTGCGGCATCCGGTTCCGGATTGGACTGTCATTGCGGCCTTCATACGGTAGCCACAGGACAACGGTGTTTACAGAGGGACCATGGGTGGCTTGCGCTGCACTATCCACAGCTCCATCCACATACCTAATATTTAGTGTAAATCCAAGGAAATAAGACCGGGAGGCATGTGGCTTGGAGTCACGGTTCATCAACGGAGCCGTCCCACACTCCTTCGGCATGCACAGCAGCGGCATTCCTGTCTATCTATGCAGAGATTCATGCGTACCAGACGTACACGAGGTGGTGGCTGGGCCGTAGCCAGCTCCACATTGGATGGAACCACTCTTTGAGCTTAACACGGCACGAGAACCATGTTGCAGGGTGTTATCCAGACAGGCACCTTGTCAACATTCGCCGCCACACCAGAAATATCAAACAACCAACACTGTAGCCGAAAGAAAACTAATGCGCAAAATTGATGCAGAAAATGCAGCAGAATAACCGAACTGAGCAAATCAAATAATGAGGAACCCTTTTTATCCAGGTAAGATCTAGTCGAAGTGGAATTCTCTGTAGCCCAACATCAATCTCAACGTGGGGCACTAACACATGCAGTCACTTATCCTACGCGATGTACCCCTAGTCTTTGTCTTCCAATCGACTGACTGACAGGATTATGGAACATGTTCCACGGAACTTGGCAAATAGTGGACCTAAACTCCTTGCCATCTCAATCGCTCAACATTTGCTCGATTGTACCTTGTGCGAAAAACCCACGTGACGCATTCAAGGTTATCAGCAGACAAAACAACGCGAGCTTGCTTCGTTTCACTGAAGCCTCTGCCATCCGACGAATGAAACCTAATCTTTGCAAAAAGGTGGAGCTTGTGGCCAGTCTTGCCTTGCCCTGGTAGGACATAGGCGATGACCTTGATTTTCTCAGTGTTTTATTGATTTCCTTATTGATGCTTTTTGAATTGCATTCCTTTACTATTTCCACAATTTGTCTTCAAGCGGTTGAAGCAGACACGAAATAATCTGAATTCAGGTTATCCCGCATAAATGCTGTTCGTTCTTGCTCTCTTAAAATTTCTGAAAGGAAATGACTGCAAGCAATTTTGGATCGTTTCTACGTTTGGGTAACCGGTATCGCTTTTCAACGTGATCATTTACACACCCGATACTTCGAAATATTTGGGTGCTTTCAAGCAAATGAACTGAGCACTTTTCCCTGATCAAGCCATACGAAACCAAGTAAAAAACAGGGGCTAAGACGGATAGAAATCGCGTCTGTCATAGCAAATATGCGGCATTTAGTCACTTCGGATCGGACTCCTTTCAGGCGATAGATCGGGTGGAAGGCGCTTGTGGTGACAACTGAGTGATTAGTATCGGCCAGATATGCGACAATCGCAATGGTGCAAGTTCTGCCTACTCCACGACCCAACTACACTGGTTGATGCTCTCGTACACATTCGGCTAAATGTCTTGTGGTGCTGCCTATGTAGTTTATTTCACAGGAACAAGTAAATTGATGCACACAAAAGGAGTGGCATCCACTGACAATTTATTATTCAGTTGTAGAGTTAACACAGCTGTGGAAGCGTAGCACATTCTTAGTTGTTCTTCAAAATACGTGATCCTGAGTGCACTTCTGAGGCTTCTGCTAATAAGCGCGGCTGCGTTACCATCTGTACAAGACAATGATATATACACATTTTCTTTTGCTACTGTAGACATTTTAACATCGCCCTGGTCAGTCAGCATGTTTCTGTCGATGAACGGCCCGGTGTAGCCATTGGTAAGAAATGGTTAAATTATTTTTACACTTTCCTGTATAATCCTATCTTCCGAGCAAATTTTCATTGCTCTTTGAGTAAGGCAACGGATTAGGTATGGCTTCTGTTGTTGTGGCAAAAAGACTATCCAAATGATGCCAATTTGACAGTTTTGTGTGCATAAACAAGTTGTGAGGACTCTGGCCCTCTCCTGACCGTCTGTCATGCACTTAACGTTTGATGCGACGGCTACAACTTAAGAAGAAATAAAAAGAGGCAAAATAATTTTATGCAAAAAGCACCGTGCACGATGACGGACTGCAGTTCCGAGGAAACATATCGGAAATATGAGCCTACCTGTTTTACCTAGTGCTAATATTCAATCGCTACTTTGAAAATTAGAAGGCCTTTAAAGTTTTATAAATTTTTGCGAGTGTTCTCGTTTGGGCATCATTATGCTGCAGGGAGCCTGGCTTCACGTTGATGTTGAAGGTGCAGTTTCGGAACTCGATGGATATCGCTCCCTTCGTATTGACCGCCAATGTACACAGAGGAACCGCGGTGGTGTCTTTTCATATACGTTAAGTATTCATGGAGCACCTCGATTAAAACCATTTCTCAGTACATCTGGTAACACAACAGCTGTTTACTTGTGAAATGCAAACCAAGATTACTGAGCGGTTATCATTCAATTTTATTGCCTGATTTTTATATCTCAACCAGCTGCTAAAGCTATGAAGACGAAGAAGTTTGCGACGGATTTAGGACTGCGATCCCCAAATACCTAGAGCTCTTCTTGTGCATAGTTTCCGGCAATTTTAACACATCTGACGCCAGCTTCATTGCAAGCCTCAGACTAAAGAAAGTAGTACAATCTCAAACGGGGTTGGATACAACACCTGTTAACAACCTGAAAGTGGTTTCTTTTTACAAGCGGGCGCCACTTTCGAACTCTGATCATGCCATCATAAAGTTATCTATAGCAAACTTATTTATAATAAGATGAACCATAAAGGTCCCACTCGTTACGAAGATCGAAAGTTCAGACGGAAACAATGCCTTCCCCATGACATCCAGCGACCGCGTGAAACCATTGCTTTTACAGAGTTTAGTTTATTTTACGTTGCGGACCTATCGAACTATTATGACCAGTTAATCAGTTGCTTACACTTCCGTTTCGATACTTGTCCAATTGAAATTAATTTTACCGTGTCGACAGGTTCTCGTCTCAATTTTTTAAATGACTTTGTAATCGCAGAGACGTCGCATCGGTAAAGTCTCCACCGATTAATGTTATAATGGAATTGCGTCACCTCTACCATATCTACATTCAAGCCATTCTCGGTAACAATAATTGTCGTGAAATATGTAAATGGGTTCAACAGTTAAACGGAGTCACCCGCGAGTTCACGCATGCAACTCCGGAAATGGAAAAACTAGACCACAATTTCCGTGCTCAGGATAGTACTTCATTCTTTGTTATATCCTCTGTTGCGTTACAGCTAAAATTCCTGTTGTAAACAGACTAGAAGTAGACGGGGAATTAATCGGGTTGCAAATGAACAAAGCACCTGGTCCGCATATACTGTCTCCTGTATCTCAGGAACAGTGCAGGTTACCTGGCATAGCGTCTCAACAACTTTTGCCCATTCTGCTCCAAGCAAGCAAATATAGCTTAGCATTGGCGAAGCGCATCACGCCAACGCCAAAGTGGAAATCTGCAAATATCGGCCGATCGCTTGCAAGTCGATTGCTTTGAAGAAGATTGAGAAACCTTATTCATAAAAGAATCAGCTCAGACCCATTTGGATGACTCGGGTCATTTTACATATCACAGCTCAAACTCTGCCTTAGATGCAGTAGCACGTCTGGTACATACTATGCGCTCGTCATTGGATGTTACATCCGTCGATCATATTGATTAGTTAGTTCGGCCGCACCGCTTTCTTATTGGTTTTCCCCGTATTGACCAATCAGTAGTTCCTCACGCATGTTTTAACCCTTGTATCATGTGAGCCATGTCGCACTGCTTCGCTCGATACACCTTATAGCTTGCTTTGTCTTGTTTTTGCCCAATTCGTTAATACGTATTAGATAATCTACACAAATCATTCCGTGTCTGCATCCTGGAGATTGGCAACGCTTTCGTATGTGTCAATCGTGAACTACTGTTGCGCGATCTATTAGATACTGGAATTCAAAGCACCATTGTTTTCCTGTTTAAAAGTATTTCTCGAGGCATACCTAGTATACCAGGTTAATGGGAAAAACTCTCCTTCACTCACCATGAACTCTGGTGTTCTCCGGGGGACCATTTGGTCCCCATGCGCATTTTCCACTTACATTGCCTCAATCCCCGTTTCTGAAAAAGCCATCTTGCTGAAGTATGTGGGCGATGTAAGCCATGACTTCACACCATCCAAGCATTGAGTCATTGGTCGAACTAAAAACTCTCCTGGACAACCTCACAGCTTGGTCCAAAACTCTGCCTACCGGTGAACACCTTAAAATGCAAGGATTTCTTTTTACCGCTGTGCACAGGAAATTGTTACCAGCAAATCCTTACGCCGTGTCCGCAAACTTGCATTGACGACGAGTTTTTGACCTCTTCCACCTCAGTAAGATACCTGAGAGTGACATTGAGCCGTGGACTTACGTGGTCCCTTCACGTGAACGAAACATTCATTGAAGTTAGAAGGCACTCACTCTGTTACACGTCACAGGCCTTCTTTCCGAGCACAAGTTTCGATCCAACGTTTTATCATTGCATGTGTTACCCCACTGGACTTATAGATCCCCCGTGATCTTTCCTGGTCTCCTACGTCAGGACCTCAAAGTAATGGCCAGATAAGTGAAGCAGCTATCCCCATGTGGTGGCATTTCAAAGCTGGAACTTGTAAACATCAATGTAGCCAGCCATGTTAACTCATGTAACGAGCTTACTTTTAAGTACTCACTGATGTTATCCACCCAGTGCGCAGGATGTTGTCTGAATGCGTATCAACCTCCTCGACGAAAAAAAACTGTATGCGCCCGCACAAGGGCCTGCGGTACATCAGTAGTTCCTTGCCTGTCACATGTAGTGAAGGATAAAAACCCGGTCACTCAAGAAATGGCTATTGAACTATCCCAATAATATTTGTTCGGTCAAGGTTTTTATAACGATTGTGTTGTTATACCTATTCTCATGTGTTATTCGTTCTCCTTATTTATCCCTGTACGTGGCGTGCCTGTTAGAGCTGAATATTCACCCTTCAAGGGTGCGTAAAGCACATTCTTGACTTGAGTTGCAAACTACGTCATAAGCGGGGACATTGCCTGAAACTAAAACAACCGAAAGCCAAACAGAAAATCAGGGTGAAATCTCTAACACATCCTCCAGTAAGCAACTGGAATGCGGTACGGTAGTGACCTGCAAAAGGTCGGATCATTCCACAGGATTCTTGTAAACTTCGTGTTAATTGCAGCTGTGAGAATTTGTGTGTTGATCCATGAAAGTACGTAGTTTGCTTTCGCTCTTGCTTCATTTTCTTTGCAACAGCAAAGTGAGTCAGCCGGCGGTGGAATTACCGAGGGCCCTAGGTTGCTTGTCGGTACAGGAAGAAGGACGCCCATCAGGCGAGAGCTTGTATCAAGTCTGGACCATGACAGGAACTAACCTGGCCTTAGATTGCACATATAGACTGTGAACCACCAAAGTACGCTGTAGCGCGTCCGCCGTACAATGGACCGTGAATCTAGCGAGACATGTATTGGTGGCGAAGCCACTTCACATATCCATCACTGGCCTGTAAAAGGCAACCAAGGAAATCCCTTGCACCTACCAGACGAACATTAAGAAAATGTTATCTTGGAGGTAAGAATACTCTACTACTCCGCGTCGTTTGGTGAGTTTTGCCCCACTCAACCTATTCACCTCACCCTCTTTTATGGTTCCTCGCATACGCTCACTTTTGCTTCACCTTTGTGATTAGCTTGGGTTGACACTGGATCTTACGCTTAATGGCTTCCCTTACTCTGTACATTTCGCTAGTTCATGAGACACCGTATCGATCCTTCGCCCCTGTAATGACTAGCTTTGATTGATCGATTGTCAGGCTTTCTGCATAGCCTGTGATATGCCCTAATTTGAATCATGTGATTGAGTTGCACACACAGACACTTGGTGGCCGGTTTGGCCTGCGGCGTGAACATCGTTTGTTGCCCGGTTGTTGGTGTTCTCACTACCGTTAGTGGGTGGAAGCAGTCGCGAGGATCCGACACAACAGAAGAAAGAGATGTGCTGAGATCTGATTGGCTGCAGCAATTGATTCAAATTTCGATTATAAAGCATCAAATGATAGAAAATTGAACAGGAGATTTCAAAAGGGAGAGTTGGCAAGTCACACGGAGTGATTGAAGAAGTACAGTGCAATAATACCCAGACGCAAACAAAGCGCACAAAAGCCTAATTCACACTTTGCTGAAGTAGTAGTTCTGAAGTAAAATAATCAAGAAGATTCGTCACAACATCAGCTAGTGAAACAATAAGGTGGGTCAAAGGCAGAGGCTTACATCTAATTGGTCGTAGTTATGCTGGTTCTGTCTGGTTTGGGTCAGAAAGTATAAGATGGAATTCCATATTGGCCCCAAAAGAATAAAATGTGTACGAAAGGTGTGGCTAGGAGAATTCCGTATTCTGATTCATCTGGCTGAACGATCACAGCGTTTGTGAAAAGAGATGTGGTGTGATAATGCCCATCGCTCAAATGAGAACAGAAATTTGGACGCACAACCGTGCACCTGGCGCGAAACACTGCTGTGTCGAATCTAGGCCAGAATTCAAACATCCACATCGTGAGGAGAGTAATCAGAACGATAAGGTGTTTTCTCGTACGCGGTCATTTGAGCTCGGACGGACGGAGAATCGGTTGCGATGAGTTCCACATCCAGTATGCCTCGAACTATAGCCTCTTGCACTGAAATTTTCTCTACTGTATCTGAATAGAGGGATTGTACACCCGTTTCATATCCAACGTCTGCATACATGGGGTGTCTGAGAGCAAGCTGCCCATCATCCTTCCTTATATAACCCGCGGCGAATGCTGAAGCGACGCTGTAAGATGCGCCCTGACGTTCTCCTTCGGGTCTCACGGCGTGGACTGCATACCTTGTCCGGTGCTTCTCCGGTGTGGTCCATACGACATGGGTATTTATCGATAATGCAGAGCGATCTGTTTTCCCCATCATCACGCGTTCGGGCGAGTAACAAGCTAGTCGAACTAGATCCGCCACAACGGCATCTGCTATTGGAGTTACAATGCCCGACTCTGCAAGTAGCATTGAGCTTGGCGCAGCCTTTGTGTAATCCCAGTATACCACCCGGAGGATGCCTCTGTAAAATGCTTCAGCCGCACTGATAACCCTATCGGAGCCGGGTATCACCACACCGGTAGTATGCACTTCGAGGAGCTTGCCTGGACTATCGATCCAAACCTCATCCACCAAATGTGAACTACTGGATGAATCTCCGACCTTCAAACTTCCGCCAGCTTCACACCAGGTTACCTTGGAAAGTAGTTGGTCCTCACTGAAGTGTTGTCGTGGATTTATATGCATCAAATCCTCATCAGTAATGTAAATTGGGAGAGTTTGTCCTACGGGATCGATTGCATCTACACCCATCTCTGCAGTTTGGCAAGTAACGTTGCGTAGCTGAGTGATCGGCAAAGGCTGTACTGTTGACATCGAACCAGGTCTGTACTGTGGCAGATGTGCGTGATATCCGCAGTTGGGGCAGACATAATCATCCATCCTCCCACAAGTGGCCACTCTCTCCCGTATCGTCTCGGTGTAGGTAGAAGAGAAACCGAAGCTTGGTGTAGCGTGCTGCTGCGTGTACCCCAGTGGAGATTCTCCAACTGTCGGAGAAATCTCAGCAACTGGTACGGGGGCTTGACCAGGTGTCCAAGAGATATAACTCTGCCCCCTTTGAATTCGCTTGTTCCTATGAGGAGGTCGGCCTTGTGGGAGAAGCCCGGCTGTTTGGGTTTCTGTGGTGCGCGTGTTGCCGCCACCCTGGTGATAAGCGGCAAGATTCCCAGTTGAGGTGTACTGAGTTTTGACGCCTATCAAACGAGCCAGACGACTCCCATCGGTACCGTTCACATCTCGGTCAACACTCATCGCACTTCCGCGACGGCTCAGACGTGACAGCAGATAAGGCGCGCCCCAAGTTCTCAGCAGCTTGTCGAAGTACATCTCAGCCTGTGATTGCATGTGGATTTCGTCATGCATATCCGCCAAATCACTTTCGTACATATCAGAACCGCCAAGATGTGAATGAGGCCCTAGACGGGAATCCAAAGACCGCCCTCTGCCTCTAGGTCCGAAATGCAAATCGTCGCGTACTACCCGGCGTTCGCCATCCACACTGAAGGTTGTGACCTTTGCTGTTGTTGGGGTCTCATACCCGTCTTCTGATTCATCATCCTCAGCTCCAGCAAGTAATTGTTCATCCAGATGACTTGGGAGGCTAGTCGTGAGTAGCGAGGGTCGTCCACGCGCATGCATGTATCTTACAACTGGTGTGCTGCGTTTATGAACCGACACGTTACCTCTACGTGCGATAGTTGTTACGACTCGCTTTATGGTGTACTCATCGTCGAATGAGGTCTGAAGTCCAACTGAGGTTCCTCCGTAATGTTTTGGCCGTCTAACAGCTGTTGTTGAATGATCAGATATATCCGAGCCTGACTCTGTCCTAGTCAAATCACTGGTTTGGGTGACCCCATTCAATGTGAGAGGTGTGCATTGGACACCCCAGTTAACTGCTTCCTGCCTTGGGTACCTCAGACCCCGTATCGAACCTGTTGGGGAAGTTGTGGAGCTTGGTCTACTACCATGAGGTTTGGTAACACCTGCTTCACCACTGTCAGGGACGTCTATTCGCGGAGCCCCTTGAATTAAATCAGTAAGGCGAATCTCAACTTCTGTCGAAGTAAGCGGACTTGCCTGAACCTCAACATCCTGTTGTCTGGATACAAGCCACGAACTACCCTTCTGAATACGCACATGACGAGTTTGTGGGACTGGTGACCTCCGAATGCTTTCCAGTTCAGGTTCAGCTCCGACTGTTTGACTCCACTCGTCGCTTCTCGGGACCTCTAGCTGCAACTGCGTCTGTGTGTACAGGGGAGAGAACATTTTGTGCGCGGTCTCCAGTCGCTCAGACTGAAATGATGAACCTTTGGTAACTAATTGAGTGACTGTTGGGGCCGGAGTTTTCTCCAACATTGCGTGCACCCTGCCCCGACTGACAACGGGTTCCAAGGCCGCGAGTGTCTCTGCTGGAGCTTCAGAGCGTGCAATCGGCATATCCAACACTTCTTTCACATGACCTGCCTCAGCTTTAATCAGTGGCACGGATGTTGGTTCAAAAACTTCGGCACACTGTGTCCAGACTTGTTGAGCACCCAAGGGTTCGCTCATCACACCGGCATCGCGAGTCGATACTCTTGAGCCAACCGGTTGCAGTCGCACCTCGACACTAGCGCACTCGGTCAGAGTTGCGGAAACAGTTGTAGTTGGTTGGATTTTCACCTGCAGTTTCTTGTTGAGTGAGTAAGGAGTGGCTTGTACCTGTGCTTCCGTCTGACCAGCAGGAGTGATGGGTGAACTGCGGCTGTCTACCAGCATACATTCGCAAGAAGCGTCTTCTTGTCGTACTTGAGTCTGCAGTTTTTTATTTAACATTTGTGATCTTGCGGAAGAACCATCTAGCAAATTTATCTGACACTTTTTGTTCTTCTGCGTGTGGGTGAAACCGAAATTACTATCCACCAAGATGGGAGCTTTTGGTGCACTACTGATGGGCGTAGCGGAAATGAACTCCGCGCTATGTGGTTGCACGTAAGATGTAGCGGTCTTGGCCAATGTAATAATAGTACTCTCTCGAGGTTGGCTCAAAGCTTGGGACTGTGTAGTAACCTGAATGACCGATGTTGGGTACATGACTTCGCAGTACGCATCGACCAATCTCTGCGACGAATGACTCGGTATTGGCTGCACAGATTGATAGCTAACGGTGGTGACTTGAGTGGGAACCGGAATACGGGTGGTGTCTCCGTAATAATGAGAAGCTTTCGTTGTCATCTCAACGATAGGTTTAGCTTCCATGTGCTGCAGTTCACCTTTAGAAATCGCAAACAGTTCAGAATGAGTTGAAGCATCCCGATATGACTGTCTTCTATCGCATTGAACAGCAACAGAAGTAGAAGTAGAAATCCTTGCAGACTGAACTGGTGCTTGAGCCTTCTCCAACATATCGACAAACTGCGTGGATGCCTCGCTTCGCTCTGATCTCAGATTGACTTGAATGTTTGAATTGATGACAGGATGCTTTGCAACCTCTTCGCATTGAGAAGCTTGATTAATGCTTGAGACTTGAAGATGGTGGTCCAGAGAAACTTGGAGCTTTTTGTTCACTGCGGATAAGGCTGGTCGGCTTGTAGAACTTTGGATTGAAGGAATTACGATAGGGTCAGGCGGAGCATCTGTGGTTAAAACACAATCCACCGGAATTGCAAATGAGGAAACGGGTTCGACACCGAATGCAACAGCTGAACTGACATAACGATCAGCTTCTGTTTGTGAAGCAACTGTCGACTGGGTAGAGCCAGACTGCAGTTCAACGTCAAATAAACGGGGTGAGATCGCACACTGTAGGCCAACATCTATTCGAGGGACTCTTGATAACCCAGCCCCATAACCTGACCTGAAATCCTCAATTGCATCAAAAGTAGAGTCAACGGGAATTGGATTGATACAAACTTGCAATTTTTTGTTCACTACAGGCAACACCGCTGATTCAACATCGGTTTGAACAGATCGGCCCGAGATGGGTACTTGCAGTCTCAAGAGATCATCATCCACCTGTGTGACACTATTAGACGTCGTTACTCCGGCCTGCAGCTCCACGTCGTAAACCACAGCTCGACTAGATACTTGCACACTTTTATCATCCAGCTGTGCGGGAGGACGCGCAAGTTGCACTGGAGTCACCAACTCTATCTCAGGCAATGAATCTGTTTCCAGCACATAATCTCCCATCGCTGGTCTCATGCATGCGTCCACTTCAGCATCAAGTACATCAACTTTGGATTTAAACACCATATCAGTTTGAGAACATTCGGATGTATACATCAAACCTGCTTGAGCTTCAACATCAAATTTCTTCAAAGCAGCTTGCTGAACTAATGCTGAAAAGTCCATCATAGGGACATCGTCCGATTGTACAGTAACATCAAAGGGAATCGGGTTCAAACGTACTTGCAATTTCTTGTTCAACACAGATAACGGCGATTGGTCATCCGTTTGCACAGATCGACCCGAAACGGACACTTTCGGTTTCAAGAATTCGTCCACCTGGGTAACACCGATAGAGGTTGTGACACCCGACTGCAACTCTGCATCATAGAGCACTACTCCACCAACCGCCTGAATGCATTTATCATCCACCTGTATGGGTGGTGGCGCATGTTCTATTGGAGCCACCAACTCTACCTCAGGTAATGAATCAGTTTCCAGCGCGTAATCCTTCATCGCCCTTAACTCCATATCTGTCTGGCACAACTCCGCCTTAGAACAGATACCAGATTGGGTTTCGACATCGAACTTCTTCGCCAAGACAGCCATCGGCGCCGCATCAGTTTGCGCGCCGCGCGAAGTACTGACTAATCCAGACTGAGCAATAACATCAAAAGTCGCCGCTCGGATAAACGCTTGCATGCACTTGTCGTCCGTCTGCGTCGGAGGCCCCGCATGCTGTATCGGAGCCACCAACTCCACCGCTGGCAACGACTCCGTTTCGAACAAATAATCGCTTCTCACGTGCCGCATAGATGCATCCACTCCAACATCCATAACCTCGACCTTCGTCCTCAACCCCAAATCCACCTGACAACATTCCGTCCGATCGCTCACTACAGTTTGCAACCCTATATCAACTTTCTTCAATGGTTCTCGCTGCACTGTTGCCGACAGGTCCTTCACCACAGCGTCATCTGATTGTAAAATCGCATCGACAGGGATCGGGCTCAAGCATACTTGCAACTTCTTGTTAAACACTGGAGATACCGACTCCACAGCGGTTTGCACAGATCGGTTTGAGACAGACACTTCTGGTTTCAGAAGTTCATCCACCTGCGTCTTGCCTTCAGCGGTGGTCACACCCGACTGCAACTCCACATCAAATCTGGCAGGCACCATTGCAGCCTGAAGCCCGATATCCTCCTTGTCAATATATGCACGAGAAGCCAACACGGGCTGTGCAACCTGAACCTCCAGCAAAGCATCTGTTTCAAGCGTGTAATCTCTCGACGCGGTATCCAGAGCAGCATCAACCTCTGCATCCTGGGTTTCAACCACCGGCCTGTATCCAACATCGGTCTGACACCATTCCGACTTATCGCGAATACCAGATTGAAGCTCAACGTCAAACTTCCTCAAGGCAACAGCCGCACTTTGTGCCTCTGTTTGCACGCCCCGTGAGTAGTCGATAATCCCCGACTGGACTTCAACGTCGTATAACACCGATCGGGTAAATGCCTGTACACCCTTATCATCCGCTTGTGTAGCAGGCTGGGCGTGTTGCATTGGAGCAACCAACTCCAACTCCGGTGACGATTCTGTTTCAAGCACGTAATCATTCCTTATATGCAGCATGGAAGCGTCTACCTCGGCATCACGTACCTGGGCTTTCGTTTTGAACTCCATATCAGTCTGGCACAACTCCGCCTTAGAACAGATACCAGATTGGGTTTCGACATCGAACTTCTTCGCCAAGACAGCCATCGGCGCCGCATCAGTTTGCGCGCCGCGCGAAGTACTGACTAATCCAGACTGAGCAATAACATCAAAAGTCGCCGCTCGGATAAACGCTTGCATGCTCTTGTCGTCCGTCTGCGTCGGAGGCCCCGCATGCTGTATCGGAGCCACCAACTCCACCGCTGGCAACGACTCCGTTTCGAACAAATAATCGCTTCTCACGTGCCGCATAGATGCATCCACTCCAACATCCATAACCTCGACCTTCGTCCTCAACCCCAAATCCGCCTGACACCATTCCGTCCGATCGCTCACTACAGTTTGCAACCCTATATCAACTTTCTTCAATGGTTCTCGCTGCACTGTTGCCGACAGGTCCTTCACCACAGCGTCATCTGATTGTAAAATCGCATCGACAGGGATCGGGCTCAAGCATACTTGCAACTTCTTGTTAAACACTGGAGATACCGACTCCACAGCGGTTTGCACAGATCGGTTTGAGACAGACACTTCTGGTTTCAGAAGTTCATCCACCTGCGTCTTGCCTTCAGCGGTGGTCACACCCGACTGCAACTCCACATCAAATCTGGCAGGCACCATTGCAGCCTGAAGCCCGATATCCTCCTTGTCAATATATGCACGAGAAGCCAACACGGGCTGTGCAACCTGAACCTCCAGCAAAGCATCTGTTTCAAGCGTGTAATCTCTCGACGCGGTATCCAGAGCAGCATCAACCTCTGCATCCTGGGTTTCAACCACCGGCCTGTATCCAACATCGGTCTGACACCATTCCGACTTATCGCGAATACCAGATTGAAGCTCAACGTCAAACTTCCTCAAGGCAACAGCCGCACTTTGTGCCTCTGTTTGCACGCCCTGTGTGTGGTCGACAAGCCCCGACTGGACTTCAACGTCGTATAACACCGATCGGGTAAATGCCTGTACACCCTTATCATCCGTTTGTGTAGCAGGCTGGGTATGTTGCATTGGAGCGACCAACTCCAACTCCGGTGGCGATTCCGTTTCAAGCACGTAATCACTCCTTACATGCAGCATGGAAGCGTCCACCTCGGCATCACATACCTGGGCTTTCGTTTTGAACTCCATATCAGTCTGGCACAACTCCGCCCTCGAACAAATGCCTAATTGGACCGCGACGTCGTACTTCTTCCCCGAGACGACCATCGATGCTAGGTCTGTTTGCATACCTCTTGAATATTCGATAAGCCCGGATTGTACTTCAACATCGTACGTCGTCGAACGAATAAACGTCTGCATACCTTTGTCATCCACTTTTATGGGAGGCCGCGCATGCTGCATGGGTGCCACCAATTCTACCTCCGGTGGCGATTCCGTTTCAAGCACGTAATCACTCCTTACATGTAGCATGGAAGCGTCCACCTCGGCATCACATACCTGGGCTTTCGTTTTGAACTCCATATCAGTCTGGCACAACTCCGCCCTCGAACAAATGCCTGATTGGACCGCGACGTCGTACTTCTTCCCCGAGACGACCATCGATGCTAGGTCTGTTTGCATACCTCTTGAATATTCGATAAGCCCGGATTGTACTTCAACATCGTACGTCGTCGAACGAATAAACGTCTGCATACCCTTGTCATCCACGTTTATGGGAAGCCGCGCATGCTGCATGGGTGCCACCAACTCTACCTCCGGTACCGATTCCGTTTCCAGCACATAATCTCTCATATCTGGCCACATGGTCGCATCAACCACAGTATCGAATACTTTTGACGCCTTTCTCAGTTCCAACTCCGTTTGACACCACTCTGGCTTTTCACGAATACCTGATTGCGTCTCCACATCGTATCTCTTCGGCATACTAGCCTTCATTTGAATCTCTGTTTGCACACCATGTGAATCATCTAGGATTCCTGATTGAACCTCAACGTCGAATCGCTTCACTGTCATCATCGGTACAATATCGGCCACTACCGCATCCGTTTGAATACTCCGTGACTTGTCTAGTATTCCTGATTGTGCTTCCACATCATATCTTTCCTGCACAGCAACAGCCTGCACATCTTTCTCCGATGTATTTGTTGCGGGTCGAACGCTGCGTACTGGCGCATACACCTGCATGTCCAGGAAGTCGTCTGTCTGTGTTTCATCGGCACGAGTCCTGATTCCAGATTGTAATTGGACATCGTATCTTGTAGACACATATTCTGCTTGCACTCCCATCTCTTCCTTTGATGTCCAAGTGGGGGCCATCCTCACCCGTTCCACACCGGTTATTTCGAGCGGCGTGTCGGTTTCACAAGTATAATCTCGATACGCATACTGTAGAGCAGCATGAACATTCGCGCGACTGGTGACGACAGTGGTTCCATGTTCGGTTATTGTTTGAGTCCACTCAGTTTGGTTTGTAATACCAGATTGGATCGCAACGTGAAACTTCTTCGGCGCTGAAGATTCCGCTGTCCACTCGGTCTGAACCCCCTCTGCTTTACCGTAAGTAACCGAGCGAAGTGTAACGTCATCTGTTGTCACCGACATGCTCGCTTGAATACCCTTATCCTTTTGCTGTACCGGAGGGCGCGCATGCTGTACTGGAGCCATCAACTCTACTGCCGGTATTGATTCGGTTTCGAGCAGATAATCTTTCATCTCTTCTTGTAGTGTTGCATCAACCACCGAATCAAAAAACGCAGCCTTCTCTCTGAGTTCCATGTCAGTTTGTGTCGCAACGTAGGACTTTCGCGACTCAGCAGCCAAAGTCTGCGTTTCTGTTTGCGCACCCCGTGAATATTCGACAATCCCGGATTGTACTTCAACATCGTACGTCGTCGAACGAATAAACGTCTGCATACCCTTGTCATCCACTTTTATGGGAGGCCGCGCATGCTGCATGGGTGCCACCAACTCTACCTCCGGTACCGATTCCGTTTCCAGCACATAATCTCTCATATCTGGCCACATGGTCGCATCAACCTCAGTATCGAATACTTTTGACGCCTTTCTCAGTTCCAACTCCGTTTGACACCACTCTGGCTTTTCACGAATACCTGATTGCGTCTCCACATCGTATCTCTTCGGCATACTAGCCTTCATTTGAATCTCTGTTTGCACACCATGTGAATCATCTAGGATTCCTGATTGAACCTCAACATCGAATCTCTTCACTGTCATCATCGGTACAATATCGGCCACTACCGCATCCGTTTGAATACTCCGTGACTTGTCTAGTATTCCTGATTGTGCTTCCACATCATATCTTTCCTGCACAACAACAGCCTGCACATCTTTCTCCGATGTAGTTGTTGCGGGTCGAACGCTGCGTACTGGCGCATACACCTGCACGTCCAGGAAGTCGTCTGTCTGTGTTTCATCGGCACGAGTCCTGATTCCAGATTGTAATTGGACATCGTATCTTGTAGACACATATTCTGCTTGCACTCCCATCTCTTCCTTCGATGTCCAAGTGGGGGCCATCCTCACCTGTTCCACCCTGGTTACTTCAAGCGGCGCGTCGGTTTCACAAGCGTAGTCATTGGGCTTTGGGGATGGAGGTGTGTGAGTCATCGCACTGCTTGTGCTAACACTCGCCATGTCTGTTTGGGTCCAGTCCGTTTTATTTCGGATACCCGATTGGATCTCAGCATTGTATTTTTTCGGCGCAACTATTGGTGCTCCCATGTCTGTCTGCACACTCATTGAGTTAGCCCGAATCCCCGACTGAAGTTCAACGTCACAGCTTGTCGACAGGCTAGACGCTTGAACACCTTTGTCATTCTGTGGTTCAGGTGAACGCGCGAGCTGCACTGGAGCTACCAGCTCTAATTCTGCAAGGGATTCTGTCTCAAACGAATAATCCTTCAACTTCGGACGTAAATTTGCATCAACCGCGACATCATAGACGTCAGCCTTCTTCCCGACTGCCATGTCAGTTTGACACCACTCCGGTTTGTCTCTAACACCTGATTGGGTTTCGACATCGAACCTCTTCAAAACAGTTACAACCTCTATGTCCGTCTGCAAACCTTGGGAGGTATTTCGAATTCCCGATTGTAATTGGACATCGTAGTGTTTTTTCATAGGTAACACCATTTCCTCCGTCTGACACCAATCAGATATTCCTCGCACACCGTTTTGAACTTCAACATCAAATCGCTCGAGGGGTTTATCTACCATTCTTCGGTCCAAGCGTTCCTCTTTTTCTGTTTGAGTTTCTTGACCCTTTCTCACCACTCCTATCTGCATCTGTACATCTGAAGTGGACGCTCGTATGGGTAACGACATGGCCGCGGGAAAGGGTGCCTCGAACTGCAATCCTCTCGATTCTTGCACGATTCCGACTTGTGTCAAAACATCATGGCTCTTAGCACGTGAGGCCGGTGGGGACATCGCGGTTTGCGACCGAACGTCAACGCTCCTGGCTCGGCTGCGTGGGGGTTCATCCATTTCTGTTTGACACTGCTTCTCAGTGCGTACAACTCCTATCTGGCAGGCAGTGTGTGACATCGATGAACCCTGTGAGCCTGTCCACATCGCATAATCTGCGTACCCACTTATCGGTGTTGCCTGTTGACGCGAAGTAAAGGAACGTGCCACAAATTCGGGCTCAATACCTGGATCCGTTTGCGTTGTCTTCCAGTTGGTAAGAATTCCGGTTTGCACCAATACATTCACGGTAGGCATCCTTGGTGGAATGAGATCGGCTTGCGTTGCAGCTGCATTTTGCTTCGACCGTGATGGCAAAGCTTGAAGTGGCCGCGCCACTTGCACTCGTAACGGCACTTTGGTATGCGGTTGAGCGATGAGTTCCGCCTGACATCCAACATCAAATCCAGAACGAGCCAAAACAGGTAATTGCGGACTAATAAAGGACTCCACAGCTTGAACAGCAGTTGAACGACTGATTGAGCCCACTTGGCAGATAGTGTCCGCTGTCGTCCTCGAGGGTGGTGATACGGAGTCAGTCTGAAAAACTGTGGAATGTAGTCCCATGCCCCTGTCTGTCTGTGTGTGCGTAGTCCCCTGAACCAAGCCAATTTGGCAAATTGCGTCAAAAACTTCCCTCTTCGGTGGTGATGAAGCAACCAAAGGTAAACGTTGAAGCACGGGTCCAACGGATATTCCTGAGCCGATAGTAGTACCTCGAGTGCTTTCCTCAACGTGTATTGCTCTAAACTCAGAGATAGTTTGTGGTCCTGGGTCGACCATCGATTGGCTGAGGAGCGACAGATCGGTCTGACAGACTGCTGAAGTTGTATCCACACCTATTTGGGTGATCACATCTATGAGTGATTTTTGCTGAGACGAGGTCGGTCTGACGTGCTCCGCGTCAATGCGTGCGGTGTGATCTGTGAATCCGGTTTTCGCCTCCAAACGTTGATCTGAATGGGTGCTTGAATGGATACTTGAGCTTCCCATCGAATCATGGATACTGAATTCCAAGGGTGCACGTCCGTCATATCGGCTGCTCCAGCGTCTAACACGACCGATCAGGTGGTCCAATTGTGCTTGCTGATCCCGTTGAAGGGAACTAGGAAAAAGAGCACCGGTAGAAAGATTAATTAGGCGGCTGTACACATTCAAACATGATTAAATGAGTGCATTGTGTGCCACGGTTGCTGCCGTTCCTATGGCAGCTTAGATAATCAATGAACAATGATTAATCCACGAGGAAAAGGCCAATACTTAACTACTCTCGTAGGATGGTTGGGATGAGATTTACACAACCAGAAGAGATGGGTCATCAGCCTAAGCACCCACCGCTTCAAATGAGCTGCGGCATGACGAAAGTTCGAAATGGTAATTGCGTGATAACATACAACACACTGTGAGTAGCAGTTATCATGGCATTTTTGTGAGAAACTAAAAATAAAGCAGGCTGGAAACATTGGCAGCTATCGATTTGGTGGTTAACATCAACTAAATGTGCCAACACGACGCTCGTCATTGTTTTCGTCCCACTTCCACACAGTCAAGGCGAGCAATGCTCATGGATTCTATCAGACAGTCTCCTGCTGATGCTTCCGATATATCTTGCTCGACATGGATAAGTGAAGGAGTATACACATAAAGAAATACTTGAACGGGAAGTCTGTCCTTGAGTTGAAACCTTACGATTGGTGTTGAAGAAGAATCTTAGCCGTCTGAGATGTGTGTGAGTTGAGGTGGAACGTAAACAGTGACGAGCACCGTGTACCGCTTCTCAGTATCTTTATGGCACATGAATTCGGTATGACTATATCACAGAGATATTCCACAGTAGAGCGGTTTACATTACGAAGCGGCATAGCTAAAAACCAGACTTTTTTGAAGATATCTAAAGTGGGGGAAGAAACGACTGAGTTTGGTAGAGTTTTAGGGTTGAAAAACCCGAAAGGAAGAGTAACTCCGTCGGCACGTATGGCATTTGAAACACCAACGCCAATCGGATGTTCACACATCCACCATTGGCTGTCTGTGTGTGCGCGTGAATGTTTGTCTATCAATCACTCAGCTACACAATCCATGTGTTGTACATTGTCATAATGCACGGTAGGTGCTATTAAGTCAATGTGTTTGTTGCCTTTGCGTCGTTTCAGCTACCAGCCCGTTACTGCGTTCGCAAACCCTAGCGTTAGTTCCGCATGTGTAGACTGTAATAGCATTCCACACTGCGTTGCGTACGCAATTTCAGGGGTCACCTCTGAGGTTGGTGTTGCCTTAATCAGGTTTGCTGAATGACTGCGATCAGAATACTTAAAGACGTGGCTAATTAATGGAAGGAAAATGGTTTACGTGCAGACAGCAAATATGCTGTTACCTTCTGAAGGCGATAATTGCCAAGACCCAAATCCGGTTTCAAATGCTTGGAAACAATGTCAGGATATTGCTGGTCCCAGGGTGTCATAATCAAGAGTGCCACCGTGTAGTTCTACGGAGAAAGCATGTTTCGTTGCAAAGAAAAGCACCTGGTAAACGGGTGATGGGTCCAGATGTGTCTCGGCTCACCGTTGCTATTTACATGATGTAGCGACAGCGTCCAGTGATTTACGGTCGTCGTCACGGAGAGTCTGGATATTAAACGACGACAGCCAGACAAAAAAAGATTATTCCGGCACCATCTGCTGATCAGATTGATACTGCGGGTAATATGACGCTCGTCCTGCACCGTCACTGCAGATAGACAACAGGTGTACATGCGTGATGTCCATTCTTAGTTTATATCGCAAGCCTGACGGAGCTGGGCACGAAAGAAGACAAGGTGTCTGTTCATCTGGTGTCGTCGTCCCTATTACCTGCTCTGCAAAAGTGGTAATCTTTGCTGGGGGAGGTGGAATGCACAGTTGTGTTTTCTAGAACTAGTCACAGCTCAGTCACTGCTCTGTGTATGCCTGGTACACATGTCACTTCTCGGGAATCATC